>JAYESA010000005.1:147923758-147962586 GCA_036927795.1 Iris macrosiphon | reverse complement strand
CTTAATTAAATTGGTTGAATATTTATTAAAGATTTGGACGGATAAGATGAAAGTTGGTTTAATATTTTATTTATGTCCCGTAAGTAATTTTTTTAAAAATTTAATTGATTGAATATTTACTTACAACTTAGACGACTTAGTTTTGAACCGTATAGAAACGGCTTTATATATTGCTTTATATATAATATATATATATATATATATATATATATATATGCCATTAGTTCGTCATATGCTATTTACTATAGAGTCTGTCTCAGAAACATAAGAAAATAATTATTGTGACTTCTAAGCAAGCAAAACTAAAGCATCAGCAGCAAGCAAAGTCAAACATGGCAAAATAATATATAATTAAGCAACGAATACTGTAACATGTTGACTTAAAATCAAGAGATGATGTATATCTGATGAATCCAAGTAAACAAATTAAGAAGCTAGCTGCGATCGATCTCTAATTTCTTTATGAAAATAAACAAAATTAGTTAGAGATGGATGGATTGCGTACGTACGTTCTCATGATCCAAATGTCTGAGAAGCTTGATTTCACGGAGGGTCCTCTTAGCATCCATATGGTTATCAAAAGCATTGGCAATCTTCTTGATGGCCACCATCTCTCTCGTCTCCGAGTTCATCACAGAACTACCAAAAATATTGAGCATATATATATACATAAAAATTAAATTACAGGAACCCAGATCCGAAACAAAGTCAAACTAGCAATCTTTGCCATAGAAAATAAAATCAAGAAATCCAAAACCCAGATCAAAGATTAAACATTATAACTAGCTTAATGATTGAAACTAGCTAATTAATCAAAAGCCATAAAAGAAACTAGCTAGCTAATCAAAAGTAACAAATATATATGAGTACTGATCAAATCTAATTAATTAATATATATATATACCAGACAATCCCATAGGCGCCCCTTCCGATGGGCATGATGGGAGGCTGGTACTTGGCAGAGATCTCGAAGAGGTTGTTGAATATGTTGTACTGAAGGAACCTTCCATTGTGTGTCGAAACAACTGGAAAATCAGCCATGCCCCCCGCGGGAGCAGGAGCAGGAGCAGGAGCACCTCCATGATCCATGATCTCTTTTCTACACTTGGTTTTCTTTTTCTTGGTTGTTGGGAGTATGAATATATTGATGGAGAAGAAGAAAAGAAAAGAAAAGAAGGAAGTGGGCTATTTATTAAAGTCCACACTATTTCCAGGAAGAGAGAGAGAGAGAGAGAGAGAGAGAGGAAAACGCGGTTCCTGAGAGAAGAAAAGAGAGAAATGGACGGCTGTGATGCCAGCCGCCTTGAGCATGGACGGCTGCGAGTGGGTTTCTAGTTCAACGGTCACTGCTTGAATAGTTTGTAGGATGCTCTGCATGTCGCCATCAAATCTGTGAAAATTTCACTACTAGTGGCAAGTTTGGTGAAATTTTAGGCAATTGCAAGGGAGAATTTTTTTGCTACGTAGGGCTGTATCAAAGATTTTTTTTATAACCACCTTATGACAAATGAACTTGACCTCAAAGTTTTTATATATATATATATATATATATATATATATATATATATATATATATAAATTTGTACGTTTTACGAAAAGAAAAAAAAATTCACTTGTCATACAATGGTTGTATAAAAACTTCCATACAACCATCCGTGTCAAAGCTTTTTCCGTAGCTAGGAGGGATGTCCTGCTGAATTTTGTGGAACGTTCCTTCCATCGCTTCCTTCTACAAGTATTTGTTTGTGTGCCACTCAAAAGTTAAATCTTTTATATCTACTAGTATATATGCACGCATAGTGCGCGTATTTTGTATTATTTAAAAAAGAGTCGGACGAGCTTTCTCCGATCGTCCACTAGGTTCCTAGTACCCGTGGAGACGTGGATAAATACATTAGAGAATGCACTGGTGAGCGGTCGTAACAAAACTCACATAAAATCAACGCTGTAAAATCATGTGACAACATTATTAATAGTAATCCTTCTATTATTTCCTTAGGGCCAATTAACAATTTATACATGATAGAAATGTAAAAACATATAAAGCACCACCATAAGATGATTCTTACCCATAATCGATTATCCTTCCATATAAACAAGTATTATAACATTCTTTCCTGCATAAGACATCATTAGCGATATTGTAGTCTGTCTATATACGGGTCACTAGCCATAAGCCATCTGAACTATTTATGGAATTACGATGTCCCTTTCAGCACAGGTAGCTAGTGTAACGACCCGTTCCGCTCATGCGGATAGTCGATTCAAACGACACAAATGTGACGACCCGACCCGCCTTGCTCAATGAGAAGAGTTGCTTGATGCAAAGGAATCCAGACTTGGCCCTTCAGGAGTTCAGACTTAGACTTTCAAAGGCGCGCTCGAAGTATCGCTCGACAGAGGCGAATCATCGCTTAGGTGGGTGGCTACGATGAACCTGTCTTTGCTTAGCCTGCACACTTAAAAATATGGACAATAGATGCTAGTCGCTAGGAGAATCACCCCTTGCATGCTAGTAAGAATACAACGTACCTTGCTAAGGGAATAATCCCATCTTATATTGCTTGTATTAGAACATGAAAATAAAACTTGGCTTATAATTGGACCATCGCATGCAAATTTAGCTTCGTGCTAGTAGACTCCGCTAATGCTTCAATTAACTCATATATACTCTTGTTAGTACACTGCTTCACATGTTTACACTGCTCGTCTTATAGATTATGCAGCCCGATATGTCTTTGTACGGTTTCACTCCTCGCACTACCCCTTAGACCCGTGCTAATATAAATGCTTATATTCTAAAGTAGACTATACGATATGTTTCCGTATGCTTATGTTTCAAACAAATGCAATGCTTGCCTACTTACATTCTAACTTATAGTCGTTTGCCTCGTTTCAATGCTTGTTACATAATTTTATGCCGCGATCCTGTAACACTATCCATATCGTGCATGCATCTAGTTAGCCAGAAGACTATCAAATAATCTTTCTGTGCAATATGAACCTGCAAGTATTCGGGACCATTAGGTCGCCAAGGCAATCCCCGAACTAGGAAAATGCATCAAGTCAAGTTGAACTCTGAACGAGAATCATGTCAAGTAAAGAAAGAATCACAGCTCGTGGAGCAATACTCGTTCAGAACAAGAATCAAGAATTATCATGTCATGTTGTGAATCTAGAAGACCCAAGACTTGCATGTCGCGGACAACTTGTTGAACAAGGGAGATTTTCGAATCTCGTTCCACGGACGGTCTCCTGGACACTAGGGCCAATCCGATCCGGATGAAACTCATGCAACATCCTTTCATGTGCGAGCATGATGTCGTCTCCGCTCACGCTACGCCATTCTCGCTCAAAGGCTGATAGTCTCATGTGCTAGACGGGATGGCTTCTAGCACCTCATGTACTTTCGTTGCATACCATCCTCGTTCTAGACTATAACTCGTCCTTTATGGCTATGTCAGCGACTCCTGTTCATATAGATAAGTTATCCTAGCTTAGCGGCAATCTGCGTGCGAGTCATTGCATCGCACCTAGTAATCTGTAACCCCTGAACATATTTGAATATTAGAAACTTGTACATTTGAGCACTTGGAACATCTTCTACAGCATGTCTAATAACCCGTGTAACTCGTGCACCCGAATCAGGAACCCGCTTGTGACACTTGTGTTTTCTTATGTGAGTCCTTGGATTTCATATATATATATATATATATATATATATATATATATATATATATATATATATATATATATATATATATATATATATATATATATATGCGTGCTTAGTTTAACCTGATTTATCCATGGACAGAGAAGGACGAATGGTAAGTTGGTAAGTCTAGCCGTGTTCCTCTTATATCGCACAGCGCACTCACTACTAAAAATTGTGGGGTTAGTGACGCTAAAAAATGTCACTAAATTATAAAATTACGTCGTTGAAATAAAATAGCGACGTTATTAGCAAAATTTTATAATTGTCGCGGTCTAGCTAGTCGCTGACTGAAAATACGTCGCTATACGTCGCAACTAGCGACGTATCTTAGTGACGTATGAACGTCACAAAATTTTTACCAATTAGCGACGTTCTGCGGTGCAACATCGGTATATGAGCGACATAAATTTAGTCGCAAAATGTCGCTGATATTTCTATACTTAGTGACGTTTACTGTGTCACTAAACGTCGCTGACATTCTTCCTTTAGCGACGTTTAGCAACGCATGTACGCCGCTAATATTTTTTGAATGTAGCAACATTTAGCAATGTATTTTAGTTACGTCTTGATGACATGACAGAGATTGCCAAGTTAGTAAATTAATGACTAGTAGCGACATATTTGCGACATTTTGGTACAGTGATAGCGACGTTCTGATACCTCTTTGCGACGTATTTGTACGTCGCTAGACGTAGGTAAACGTCGATAAATTGCTGTAATTTTTTTTTATAAAAATGCAGATTGTTACATAATAATTTATATAACAATATTCAGCATGAGTTTATACAAATATATTCATAGTTTCTAAAAATAGATTGTTACACATAAGGAAATTATTAAACACCAATAAATTCAAATCTACTGTCACTGTTGGCCAATGTCATACAAATTCATACATACATAAAAGTCTGAAATAAATATTCTCATGTCACAAAAAGAATATATACAATAGACCAAAATATGGGCCAATGTCACACAAATTCCCAAAAATGGGCCAAATTCATACAAACTCATAACTATCTGTCCAACCTAGGACTAATGCTGATCAGGAGGAGGAGGAGGAACACCGCCGCGCAACTGGGATACGATATATTCCAACTGGCCTTGTGAAAGCGCCACCGATATCGAACTAGGAGGCAGTATCGTCGGTGGAGTCGGTGTTGTCACTACCCAATTCTAAAAATAGGATTTTTTTAATTTTTAATTTGGTAAATTATGTATTAATCATAAATATTTGTATTTATATTTAATTGGATGCATGTATTCATTTTATTGGTTGTTTTAGGGTTTTGCCTAGTTTGGACCCATGTCAGACCCTAGTGGACCCATGTCAGACCCAACCAACACCCTTGTCAGACTTATTTATTGGTGTAGAATAGTTATTTTTATTTTTAATTAGTTAGTTGGAGTATTTTGGATTAGTTAGAATGCATTTAAGAAACCCTAAACCTAAACCCTAGTTTGGATGACTTGATTTAAGGTTATTTTGGTCTTTGTGTTTAAGCATCAAACCCTAACCCTACTTTTGCCTACATGGCCGCCCCCCCCCCCCCTTTTCCTTTTTATTTCTTCTTTTTCATTTTCTTCTCTCCATTCTCCTTTCTTCACTTCCTTCCTTTACTTCTTCCATTCCAAGTAAGTTTCTCACATTCCCTCTCTTCTTTCCTTTACTTCCCTCATAAATGCAAACCCTAACCTTTCATTTTCCTTTAACCTAGGTGTGTAGAGTGTCACGCCCCAGTCCCAAAATATCGAGGGACTAGACACGTGGCAATGGCCAGCAGCACACACCGATGGACAAACCTAATTTAATGGATCCATCGGGGCATACTTAAGCTGTATTACAACTATCAGGGTTTTCTAATCTCATCTACAGAATAAACACAATAATATCAACAAAAAGTATTAAACAACATCCAGTCACAAGTAAATAAAATCGGGAAACAACCCGATATTAAGTCTGTTATAAATGTTCATTTAAACAGGAATAAAAGAGTTTATTTGCCATAATAACTGAGCATAGAGAAGCAGATGTTCAGAAGAAGTCCTCAGCGATCACCTCGTCCTCAGGTACTGGTACTGTTCCGAGAAGTGCTCCTGTTCCGTATACCTCTGGATAAATCTCGTCTGCTAATCCTAGGGACATAATCCGGATCCAGGTCCTCAGGGGACATAGCAAGGTACAGATAATACAAGCCAAAATAAATACAGTGCAGCAATAAATAAAACAATAGGGTAACTATATAACCATCTATGTGAAATGCAAGTTGAGAGCATCACTAAAACTTAGGCTGATACCACTACAAGCTCTGTGTCGGAGAGCCGGGTAGCAGTTATACTATGTGTTTTACTATGTGTTTACTATGGATTTTATATATATATAAAATCAGCCTGTAGCCTGTGTGTCTCTCCCCACCCAATGTAATCACACGTCTCATGTCCATGACACGCAAGATCAAAACTAATGCAGCAAGTCATATAATATCTAGGAATATAATGTCTATGTCATAAAACCTGTATGCTATATAGAATCACCTTGAATATTTCAGGAAGATTTTGTCTCATGATTCGTGTCAGGTGTCCTGGGTATAACGTACTTGATATGGCAAGTATGAGAATATAAAGGGTCACGAATGTCCATCTCTAGATGACGTACACAACTCCGCGTACGGGGTTGGCACCCGACTATTAATCGGACGCTAAGTAAGTCACACGGTCCTAGGTTTAAGCATGTACAACAGTTTATAATTAAGTCCAAGTAATATGTATCAAAAATGCAAGTTGGCAAGGTACACTTGCCTGGGATTCCGACTCCAATTGTGGCTCTGACTTCAGCGGAATTTGCAGACAGTACTCCGATTGCTGAAATAGATATTACTATCAGATTCAAAAAATATCAATTATCTAGAAATGCCTGTCCTTGAGTCCAATTTGGACACAGGGACAAAAATGACATTTCCAAGTCAAAGTGGGGTCCATATATGGGCCGCTTTGCACCGAAAAATATGTTAGGGTCAAAGGTCTCCAAATTTATCCAACTTAGTGTCAACAGGTCAGGAACGATGATACAAACCCAACGAAACTTGCAAAATTGGATTTCGATGAGCCGATCACAAAATTGCCCGTCAGGTGGAGCCTATGGGGCCCACGATACGCGATTTTGTCAACGTTCTCAGAATCGAACCAAACTTGGGTCACAGGACCAGCGTATTAATACGAGTCCGATGGCGCAAGTTTCGTCTCGATTCGACGTGTGTACACTAAGTTACAGCGAGAACCAAAAAGGACGGATACGGAGCGTTGTCGACGGATACGCATTGATTCCGGTGTGCACGCACATCTGAATCAACTTCTGCGAAATCTCGCACGTCCGTATCAACGACGCGCACGTATTGGTGAAGACCGCACGCGACCAAGTCGTCCCGTTTGGCGGGGCGTACTCAGTTTCGGTGTGAAACAGGGCGTTGGTTTTCCTGTTTTTGGATCGCGGTTCGCGATCACCACAGGACGCGATGCACCGAGCGGTTTGCACGGGCACCGAGGGGGTCACGCAGGCTACGCGTCACAACTGACGGAACGAGAAATAGAGCTACGAGAAGAGAGAAAAGAATACCTGAACAGGGCTCCGTAAACTAGGTTTCTCGTGTCCTCGCGTGTCGACACGAGACACTGTGTCCGGCCGAGCTAGGGTTAGGGTTCTGGGCTTCGACCACCGGAGTAGGCCGGAGGCTGCTGGGGCGTCGCCAGAGGGAGGCGTCTCGGTCGGAGCTCACTGGTGGAGACGGCGGCGGGTGTTGCGGCTTCTGGAGGTGTTGGGCTCGGTTGGGGCGGGCTGGCCTTGGTCGGAGGAGAGCGGGCCGAGTGGAAGAGGGAAGGTGGCGGAGAGAGGAGGCCGACGAGGGCTCTGCGGGGCGCTCGGGGGCTGGTGACGGCTGGTTCGAGGGCGGCGTGGGACGCGGCAGTGCCGGCCAGAGTCGTCGGGGAAGAGGGCAGCAGCTTCTGGAGGTCGGGAGAGAGGTTGAAGGAGAGGGTCGGGGTTCTGAGGAGTTGGGCGGAGTCGAGGGCGGCCGGGTACTGGTGCTGGAGGGCGGCTGGGACGGAGGGGATTGGCCGGAGTCGGGGTTCTCGCCGGAGAAGAAAGGGAAAGGGGGAAAAACCTAGGCGGCTGGCTGGGGTTTTATAGAGGGAATAGGGGAGGGGAACGACCGGAGGTTGGCCGAAAGTGGAAGAGGAAGGGGCTGGGGGTTAGGGGAGGTAAAGCTGGGGGGTTGCCGGCGGCCACGGCGGCGGAAACGGTTGTCAGAGGGGAATCGTCGGGTAGGTGACTGGTTGGGGGTTAGGAATCCAGGCGGGTCGGGTCGGGTTCTCAGCGGGTCGGGTCTGACCCGGATCCGACCCGCTAAGGTGGGTTGGGTCAGTTCGGGCAGACCGGCCGGTTTGGTTCGGTTCAGGCCAAATAAACCGGGTTTATTATGGTTCAATATGGTTTAATTTAAACAATAGTTTTTAGGGCTTTAAAATTGATTCTAGGGTCCAATAAATTCTCGAAAAATTATCCTATATCTAGTTTTTCATTTTACACCATAAAATATTATTTTTATAATATTTTAATATTATTAAACATTATTTAAAAATCATTTAATAATTAAAATACCTTAGTTTAATTACAAAAAAATCCCAGAAAATTCCAAAAAATTCCAGAAAATTGTAAAAAATCCAAATTTAAAAATTCTTAAAAATCAGGGGATTTACATAGAGCCTAGACTTAGTGTAGAAGTTTGGTTTGGAGGCTTGGAGGCTTGGTGTGGTGAATTTAGGGATTTTTGGAGACTTTGGCCTTGGAATTTCAACTCCCAAGAGGTAAACCCTAACTTTTATCTTAGTGATTACTCTAATATAGTGTAATTAGTAGTTTAAAATCTTTCTAAACCTTAGGGCTACCCATGGGAGGAAGTTAGAACTTGTTTGGATGTGTTTGGAGACTTTGACATTAGGTTTTGTGTCAATTTTGGGTGAAATCCGAGATTGACCCAATTTTGGGTATTGCCCTAGGTTAGACGGACCTAGGTAGACGTGCCTGGATGTCTTGAGGGTAAGTACGTGTCCCTGTTCAGACACGTGTGGTCGTGTCACAGAGATTTTGGCATTTTGGGCGATTTTGGGGTTTTTTCTTCGTCGTAGGGTCCACATACATGTGAAATTTTGTCACGGATCAAGAATCAAAGAGTTAGTATTTTTGTGAGATTCTAGACATTGTTTAGAACTCATAGATAAATTTTGGGTCAATTTCGATTAGATTTGGCGTGTGTTTCGCGAGGTATCGCAAACCGCACTCCACGTGTTCGTCGAAATGACCAAATGACCATTTCGACTTGGTTTCTAGGTTTTGGGCTTGTACACGGGTTGGTTTAGCCTTGGGGAGTGTGTATTAGAGTTTACGAGTTTTTATATATATATATATATGTGTGTGTGTGTGTGTGTGTGTGTGTGTGTGTGTGTGTGTGTATTTATATGCATATGGGTGGTTGTGTGTGTGTTGGTGGGGTTGTTTGTGTGGTTGTGTGTGTGTGTGTATATATATATATATATAGGTGTAGGTAATCTATATGTGTATATGATATATATATATATATATATATATATATATATATATATATATATATATATATATATATATATATATATGTTTATATATGTTTGTGTGTGTGTGTGTATATATATATATGTATAGATATATAAGTGTATATATATACATGTAAGTATATATATAACTATATGTAAGTGTGCGTGTATATATACATATGTGTATATATATATATATATATATATATATATATATATATATATATATATATATGTGTGTGTGTGTGTGTGTGTGTGTGTGTGTGTGTGTGTAGTGTGTGTTAGTGAGTGAGTGAGATCGAGGGAGAGTGAGATAGAGGGAAAGGTAGAGAGAAAGAGAGAGTGAGTGTCACGACCCGCACCAGGTATAGGGGCACGAGAGCGTGGGTACGTCCAGCCTACGCCGCAGCATTGGCGGTAGAACGCTGTCTAGGTCACAATAATACTATATAACTAAACACCTGTCAATGATATCCATCTCCATAAGGAGGTCAATATACATCTCACAATAATCTCACAATGTAACTCAATCACAACAACTATAAGGCACGATAAAAGTATAAACACCCAGATTTTTCAGAATAAATTTTAATATAATTTTCTCCAGAATTTTCGGTATTTTCTGGACGAAGAAGCAAGGTAATTATGAGTTAAGGATTTTTAAATACAGTTTATTGGTGTTAAAATATTATGAAAATAATATTTTATGGTATAAAATGGAAAACCGGACATGTGGTATTTTTCGGTGAATTTATTGGACTCCGGAAACGCGTTTTAAGCCTTAAAAACTTTTGGATTGTGTGAGCCGAGCCAAACCCAAATTAAACCAACTTAAACCCAAACCCAAACCTGAACCAAACCAAACCGCTGATTGAACCAAGCCAATCAGTATATTGGGTCGGGTCGGATCCGAGCCAAACCCGACCCGGATCCGCAAACCAATTAAAAACCCTAACTGACCGGTTTTACTGTAGCCTATAAAGCCTCAGCCTCGACATCCAGGCCGCCGCCCCCTCTTTCCTTCACCACCGCCGACAGAACCCAGCCTCTCTGCTCGACCACGTCGCCGGCTCCCGAACTCTCCGTCCAAACCCCACCGCCGACTCCCTTTCTCCGCTGCTCTGCCCCAGCAGCCGACCCGCGGGGGCCTGAACGACGCCGCCGCTTCCCCATCGTCCAGAGACCTCGTCTAAGCCCCTCCACCACGCCGCTGCCGCCATGCCGCGCAAACCCTCGTCCCCGACTCCACCACCCGCAGCCCCGATCTCTTCTCCCCAGAACTGACAACTTCTCCAACCTAACCCCGACCTCGCCGGAGTAGAACTCTCGACGGCTCCGCCGTGCCGACGGAGCAGCTCTCCCTCCGTCTCCCCCGCGGCGAGCAACGTCCTCCTCCCGAGCGCCACCCCGCTGTCTCCAGATCAGGACTCTAGCCGGGACTCACGGCAGACACGCGGACACAGGAACTTTCGACCAGGACACGAACAGTACCCTCGGACACGTGAGATTCAGACTTCTCGGAGCCCTGTTCAGATAGCGTTTTCCCTCACCTCGTAACTCCGTTTTCAATTCCGTCAGTTGCTACGCGTAGACTGTATAACCCTTTCGGTGCCCGTGCAATCCGCTCGGTGCATCGCGTCCTGTGGTGATCGCACACCGCGATCCAAAAACAGGAAAAACAACGTCCTATTTTACCCCGGAACTGAGTACGCTCCGCCAAACGGGACGACTTGGTCGCACGCGGTCTTTACCAAAACGTGCGCGACGTTGATACGGTCGTGTGGGATTTCGCAGAAGTCGATTCGGATGTGCGTGCACACCGAAATCAACGCGTATCCGTCGACAATGCCCCGTATCCGTCCTTTCTGGAACACGCTGTAACTTTGTGTACACACGTCGGATCGAGACAAAACTTGTGCCATCGGACTCGTAGTAATACACTGGTACTGTGACCCAAGTTTGGTCCGATTCTGAGAACGTTGATAAAATCGCGTATCGTGGGCCCCATAGGCTCCACTTGACGGGCGATTTTGTGATCGGCTCATCGGAATCCAATTCTGGAAGTTCCGTTGGGTTTGTATCATTGTTCCTGACTTGTAGACACTGATTTCGAGGAATTTGGAGACCTTTGACCCTGGCACGCTTTTCGGTGCAAAGTGGCCCACATGTGGAACCCGCTTTGGCCCGAAAATGACCTTTTTGCTCCTGTGTCCAAATTGGACGTAAGGACAGGCATTTCTAGCTATTTGATATCTTCTGAGTCTGTTGGTGATGTTTATTACAGCTTTTGGAGGAGTACCCACCGGATCCACTGATACAGGGATAGCTTTTGGTATTCAAACACCAGGCAAGTGTACCTTGCCAAACTCTGCAGTATTGTTATATATTCTCCTTGCTTCAATTATATTGCTGTGTATGCTTAACCTAGGACCGTGTGACGTACTTAGCGTCCGATTATCAGTCGGGTGCCGACACCGTACGCGGTGTTGAGTATTGTCATCTAGAGATGGATATTCGTGACACTTTATCTTCTCGTACTTGTCTTACCAAGTACACTATGACCCAGGACACTTGACACTGTTCATGAGACAGGATCTTCCCGAGATATTCGTGGTGATTCTGTATATGTTACAGGACTTGACAGAGATACTATATTCTTAGATACATTATGACTTGTGCATTAGTTATGATCCCGCTGACATGGACATGAGACGTTATGGTCATAATATGTAACGCCCCACTCCGCGTCGACGTTATGTATCAAGGTGAGTGGGCAGAACTTCGTTCTCTGATTCTTGCACGCCTTAATAATAACCTGAGTTTTTGCTTACAATGTTTTCTTAAGAGAATGATAGAACCTGCCTTGCATGTTAATGAACGAACTCACCTAGCTTGTCTTTGAATCAATGTCTGCTAAATGAGAATCCTGAATCGCCTGCTTAGAGTGCATGAACATGTTCACTATCGTCTATGCTTTGAGAGAACCATACTGTGCCTGAACGTGTTCAAGTGATAAGTCGGATTGCCCCGCAACAACGAGTGTATTCTGATGGTTCATCTCGTCTGCATACTAGAGTTTATTTGATAGTGTTCCATGCATTCGCATGCGGTCGTGACATGATATGCGTGGTTACATTGGGTGGGGAGACACACACAGACTACAGGCTGATCATATATATACACCCCTACTATTGTGAGGCACAAGATTCTGAAGCCCGAGCTTGGCCCATTACTCATTATTACTGCTGCTACCGGCTCCCCGACACAGAGCTTGTAGTGGCTTCAGCCTGAGTTCTAGTACTGCTCTCATCTTGCATATCACTTAGCTGGTTATTTAGTATTCCCTTATTGTTCCATCTACTGCTGGAGAGACCCACAGGCTACAGGTTGATTATGTTATGCCGGCTACTCAGTCTCCCGCTGAGCTAGACCACCTCATGATATCACTGCTACCGGCTCCCTTACACAGAGCTTGTAGTTGTTTCAGCCTGAGCACTATTGATGTTCTCTCTTGCATTTCACACAGATGTTTACATACTTACCTTATTTATTCTATTTATTTTCTGCACTGCATTTATTTTGGCTTGAGCTTTCTTGTACCTTGCTATGTCCCCTGAGGACCTGGATCCGGATTATGTCCCCAGGATTTGAGGACGAGATCTATCCCGAGGTATACGGAACCGCAGCAGGAGCTGATCTAGGACCTGTACCGTCATCCGAGGACGAGGTGTTAGCAAAAGACTTTTCCTGAGCATCCATGTTCATGCTCAGTATTTATTATTTATTTCAGTCATTTATATTCTGGTCTGTTGAACCATTGTATCAGATATTTATCGGGTTGTTCCCCGAAGCACTTTGTGAAACTAGCTGATGATTTACATTCCTTATTTATTCTGTGGATCATATTTTATATCTTGTGTGGATGAGATTAGTTGTGCCATGATTGTCGTAGACTTGATTTTACAGCTTAAGTATGCCCTGATGGATCCATTAAATTGGGTTTGTCCATCGGTGCGTGCTGCTGGCCATTGCCACGTATCTGGTCCCTCGATATTATGGGTCTGGGGCGTGACAAAAAGATAAAAGAAAATGACATAGTTAAACACCATGTCTCAAACATAAAAATAACTCACAGTCTAGCTGTCCAACACAAGTCTCCAATTAAACTTAACATAAGTCTAAACATAAACTGAAACAACCTCCATAAGTCTCAAGCATAAATAAATACTATCTAGATAGCTGCAGGTAATGTCTCATATAGAGGCATAGTCTCCTCTAGGATCTCTGGTGCGTAGTCTGCATCTACACCTGGTCCGTAGTGCGTGGTACAGAAATCCTCAAGATTCTCTGAAAAAAAATCCAGTCAGGATTGGAACGAAATACACCTCTAACAGCAGTTCCACATATATTGACAAAAACTATAACACAGTGTAAAGAAATACAAGACAAATATGAACAACTGGCAATAAGAGATATTGGAATAAAAAAAATACTGGAATAAGAAATACTAGAATATCATCATCAATATACATCTAGAAATAAATAGAACTACAAGTACACGCAAGAACAATAAACTGGTATGTAAGTGTGTACAAGAACAACAACTAGAACATATGAAGGTGCAAGATCAATATACCAAGATACATGTCAAGAATCATCTAACTAAGTGTGTGAAACATCAGCATATCATGTGATCGGCTTGGGACTATATGACTCATTACATTGATTAGCGATCATCCCCAACAGGTCAGGCTAACCATATGTAACAGCGATGAGGCATGTAAGGGTAAGGCTGCACCGACGTGGTGTGTGGGTGAGCTATTATGCATGTAAAGTGGGTATGATCACATAATCTACTAATATTTCTCCATTTTTCCCAGCTAGCACGATGGATCCCAATCACGACTCCTCGTGACAGGTCTCTATGACGCTAACTAGTGTAAATAACAGTGTCAGAGTCATGTATGCTATACAACAAGAGTTATAGAGATAATCAACATAATGGAAACTGTCAGAGAATATACTCGCCTGTGGTCCTTAGCTGGCAATACCACTGTCCGGGTTCCAAGGTATCATCTGAGTGATCCCACAATCCTATAGACATATCATATAATACAATACTACATCAGACATTACTCTAGCACACAATCAACATAATAATCTCAACAGGCTACGCTAGGGGGGTCACAGGTCGATGTGCCTACGGGGTATTCGTGGTCACATTCAAGACACCTGGTGCATATTGTATAGTACATACTATGGCTAACGTATCTCATAGTACTAATTAATTACACATTTAATAGATATTCATATGTTCATACTTAATTCAACTCATACGCATATATATATATATATATATATATATATATATATATATATATATATATATATATATACATATACATATGTGTTATGCTGATTGAGAATTATACGGTTCGTATGCATATACATAAGTATTCATTAGTTACCATTATAATATATATATATATATATATATATATATATATATATATATATATATATATATATATATATATATATATATATATATATATATATATATATATATATATATATATTATATATATACCAACAAAAGCTTATACCATGTGTATACATAATAACATATATATATACTAGGAATACCTATAATACATATATATGTGTACGTATATATCTTAGTTGAGCATAATATCTACATACCTATACGTGTGCAAATATGTATATACGTGCATATACCGATACCTACACATACTAACGCATGATATACGGATGTGTACGCATTCGAGTATAGGTTTATGTCGAACCTGCATGCGAAAACGAGACGATGACGATGATGACGACGAGGCGATGGTTACGAACAGGGGGAGACCGGTCGAGTGCACGTTCTATCGTCGAACTCCGGGCTTCTCTGGTCGGGCACAACGATGTGTCGCGGCATCGTCGAGCAGTCGGTCGACAGCGTACAGGCAGGGCTCTCGGTCGACAGCGTGCAGGCGGGGCTCTCGGTCGGCAGCGTCGTCCGGTGCTCAAGCGGGGCAGTCGGGGCTCTATCGACAGGATCCCGACGGCTCAGGTACAACGGGTTCTCCAACTTCAGATGGTCGTCGTCGAGTTGCAGGTCTCTGGCGTTCTTGGTGCAGTCGATCCGGTGGGCAGCGGCCTCTGGTCGAACGGATGAGGACTCGGCGGAGTGCTTGAGTCGTTCAGCCGGTTGGTGATGATAGCGCTCTTGCCGGTCGACTCCAGTCCACGAGGGCGGGGAACAGGAGATCCGGCAGTGGTCGAGGGATCAGCGGAAAAGGTCGGGATGAGGCGGATGGGAAGAAGGAAAGGAAAAGGATGAACAGTAATGCAGGGGGAAAAGTCGGCTGTACTTGATTTATGAATAGGAAAAAAAACGAAAAGTGAAGGAATAAAGAGTTTATATATAAGGGGACTTTGGTTTGACCTAGAAAGGGTTGACTTGGTCAATTCCTTGGAAAAAGTCTTCTCATGGATACCTCAATGGTTAGGATTCGAATAAATTAAAATGAATGGTCATGATGCATCGGTTTAAGGGTCTGGATGCCATGGTTTCAAGGGGTTGATGTTAAATTACGCATTTCTGAAAGTTATGGAAAAAATATTCATGAAAGGGAACAATGGGTTTATTTGCGTATCGTGTCCAAGGGACGGACACCTTAGTGCACTTTTGCACAAAAGTGCCGATAATTAGAAAATTGTACAAACTTGTATCTATTGTTTAATTAATGCAAAAATGTGTTCTACAATTAAATAGAAGTACAAGGGACTGAATTTCAGTAGAACACAAGCATAAATCATCGGTCTGGCACGTTTAGGTCAAGGGATGAATCTGTTGGAAGTCAAGGTTAGCGTAGCGTCCTAATTATCGAAGCTACAATAAATTACAACAATCAGACAATATCTCAATTATTTAAATATGAGTTAATTATCATGCAATTCATTTACACATTAATTACGAAAGACGAAAATACCCCTAATCCAAAAAGTGGGGGTGACAGTGAGGGAGAGAGGAAGAGGTAGAGTGAGAGAGTGATAGAGTGAGATAGAGAGAGCAACAGAGAGGGAAGAGAGCAGCAGTAGCAGTAGCAGTTGCAGTATCAGCAGCAGCAGCAGCAGTTGCAGTAGCAGCAACAGCAGCAGCGGCACTAGTAGTAGCAGCAGCAGCTAACTCCCCCCTCCCTTTTCCTTTTTGCTATGGCTAGAGTGATATATATATATATATATATATATATATATATATATATATATATATATATATATATATATATATATATATATATGTGTGTGTGTGTGTGTGTGTGTGTGTGTGTGTGTGTAGTTAGTGAGTGAAGAGGGTAAGGTAAGTGAGGTATTGGATTTCAATACCTCGAGGTAGTGAGGTATTGCCTATATATATATATATATATATGTTTACATATAGTAGTATACATAGGTATATATATATATATATATATATATATAGATAGTTAGTTAGAGTTAGAGGGTAAGGTATCTGAATACCTTGAGATATCAAGGTATTGAAGGTAACTTGAGATACTCAAGGTATTGGGTATTGGGGTGAGGTATTGGGCTTTTGCCTAGGAATGTGGTTATAGTTGCTTATATATATATATATATATATATATATATATATATATATATATATATATATATATACATGTTAGGGTATATATTAGAGGATATAGGCGGGGTATATAGCGTAGGTTGAGGTATCAGATACCGAGGGTATCCCGGTATCTCAAGGAGGCGAGTTTGAGGGTTTACTAGCTTAATGAGATAGTTTTGACCTAGAATTTTAGGGGCACCCTAGTTTGACCTAGAGTTGACCGTAATTACCCCGGTTGACCGCAAAAGTCAACCTTTGACCTAGTTTCGGCCTAGAGTTGACTTTTTGGACCCCAGGTTGACTTTTGACCCAGATTTCACCGGTTTGACCAGTTTGACCTAGAACAACCCTAGAAGCTTGTTTTTAGTTATTTTATATCTGTTTAACTCTTTAGAACCCTGTTTAACCTTGCTTTCATAATAGGTCTTTGTGACGCTAGTCCAGATCTCGATCCTCACCAGTTGCTTAGGACGTCAGGTAAGTACCTACCTCTGATTGTTTCAATTTCATGATAGCGTATATATCACCTATTCTAGAACTGTTAATACTTGATTCTGACACATTGTTTTACGAGCTAGTACTAGTTGGATCCCGTCATGAGATGTTATCCCCCTTACCGTGTTCAGCGGGTACTCTATCACGTGTATTTCATCATGTGCTTCGGGTATTGATTCTCATATTCTTCATGTGCTTCGTGTACTCTCGCTTTCATCTGTGCGAGTTATTTATCATGTACGTAGCGTGTCGTGGTTGGATCTAAGAGTATTAGTGGAAGAGGGGAGTAGAAGTTGGTTATGTGATCAAAGCCAAATAGTATTCATGTGTATGTCGGTTATGCAACTCACGCATAACAGAGTTATCGTAGATTAAATCATGTGCAACCCAAGCCGATCATATAACGAACTTGTGCTCAAGGCACTTAGCTAGTATTCCTATTTTTTTTACATGTAGTTACTTCTCTACTACTTGTATCGTTTCCCAGTTTTATATTGCAGTTACTTTATCAGTTCTGCCATGTATTTACTTTCCTGTGCAACTTGTATTCTTTTCTATTGCTAGTCATATACACCTTACCATGTATTTGGAGTTGCTTTCAGAGTTATGTGCTTCGCTCCAATCCTGACTGGATATATTTTTCCAGAGGATCCTGAGGACTTTTGCCCGACTTACTACGGGCCAGGTGTCGACGATTATTGCGACCCTGAGATAGAGGAGGAGCCCGTCCCAGCTGAGGAGATGCCGCTAGCGCCCTAGTATAGCTAGGTGGGTTTCACTGGGTTTGTTCCCAGTTGGTTTTGGATGGCTGTATTATTATTTTGCTACTGTGAGATATTGTAGACTCTTAGACTTGGACTGTATATTTTGGATATTGTACTTGCTCTCTTTGGTTCCTTATTTCTTTTGTTGATATCTTATCGTGCTTTTACTCTTCCCCTAGTTATTGTGATTGAGCTTATGTATATATTGTGATATTACGCTCCTTTTGGAGAGGTTATCTTGACAGGTTATTGTGAGTTATAGATAGTTGTGACATAGAACGAACCTAAACATCGTTCTACCGTCGATTCTACGGCATAGGCTGGATGTACCCATAACTCATGCCCGATTTTTCGGGTACGGGTCGTGACAGGTGTCGATGCCGGCGAACCAGGAGGACGTATCCACTCCAATGCTGATAGAAGATCATTGTATGAATCTATGACACCTATAATCCAAGTAAAGAAATGCTGTGTCGATGATGCCAGATCCATAATGTCCCGCTGTGTCGCCTCAGTCATAGTCTTGACCTCTAAAAGGTTTTGCTCGAGCACATCAAAACGTGCTAAGATCCTTGCATCGTCCATCTGCGGCTGGGACTAGGTCTTCTACGAAATCAGTCCCATTATCTCGTCATCCAGAGACATAATCTGATGGTGAACTCTCTCTCCTACTAGACTCGGACTGACTCCTGGGAAGGTTGTGGAGTATGCGCAGGGGCAGAGGGGGTCATAGAGCCCTGCGTCACAACATAGGCGTCGTAGGATCCCGTACCGTAGTACGTACCCCTCTGAAGACCACCAGTGGCGGTCTGCCATAGCTCGTCAACCGACGGAATTGGGTGGGCCGATGGCTGCATGGAAGTACCGGTCTCTCCCTCGGGAGGTGCAGACGCAGCATATTGCGTTGACTGCTCACGGAGCCGTAGATACTCATTCTAGAAAAAAATGAATCGCTCGATAAATATACTTGTTACTAACTACATGGATATTTATTTGCATATTTTCTAAGTTGTTCAAAAGCAGGGGTACCCGATGTTATAAACCAAAAATATAGGGATAGTTAGTATAAATAACATATTATCTAAGAAAATTATTAGTAACTATATGAATATTTATTTGAATATTTTCTAAGTTATATTAAAATAAAATAAAAATATAGTAATACGTAAGTCTGCGTGGCCCTATCATCGATGAGTTGTCCGCCCTTCCGATGGGTGGCGAAGAACACGATCACTATGTTAGCATCTTCACCCTGCTGGATCTGTTAATTACAAATAGATATATTGTTACTAAAATTAACCATTTTATCCTACTTTGATTAAAATAATATATATACATTCAAATACTTACCATACGATAAAAATGTTCCGTCATCGAAATTGGCCCACAACACCATGTTTCTGCCTTCTTCCTGGCCGCCTTCGCCTTCTCCGACTTTTCCTTGTACCTGGGATCGTTGAATCTAGCCCTCATCTGATTCTACTGCTCAATCATGATCCAACCTTGGATTGGTTTTTCCAAACGATCACAGTCCTTCTGATCATTGATCGCATCGTGAACTAGCTTGGCGATGACGGAAGGAAACATCTCCTCTATCACCTCGGCCCGGTGTGGTAGGTAGAAATATGTGTCCTACAAGAAGTAATATTAGTTGATCGATATTAAAACCAAATATATTTTTACCTTGAAGTGCTTAAACCAGAACACCTTCCTCTCGTCTGGAGCATCGGAGTAGTTGATCCAAGGGCCACCATAATTGTACATCAGAAAGAGCCCCAGACGTCTCTATACCATCGACGGACGATATCTATACAGAGATAATTATATTCATAAAAAAGTGAATATATATATATATATTGTCACACCCCAGTCCCAAAAATACGTAGGAATACCAGCTATAATATGAATATCAAGTCCACAAGTGGTATAAAATGTATCACAAGTCACAGGGTATAATCTAAATCTCATCCGTGAAAATCAGATATAAATAATAACCAGCATCTATATAACTAGATCTCAACATAAATATCTAAGGATGATAGTTGGATGGAAATAAATCCACTACCAACTCGAATGGAAAAGTACAACACAACAAATACAATACAGGAATACCAGCTAACGACCATGGGCTCGAAGAGAAGACATCCTCGTAACACAAGTAATCATCCAAATCTGTGCTCCTGCAATTACTCAAGAACAGATACACCTGGCAGAGGACCAGGTCCTCAGAGGGACGTAACAAGATACAAAAAATACGAGCCAATTTGAATACAGTAAACATGCATCATATTTGAAAATAGATAAGTACGCTGTACAGGACAATCTATATGAATGCAAATGAGGACAACTTTTCGATGTATGGACAAGGGTAGGCTACTCGATCTAATCCTCACAACCTCATGCTCGTCAGTGGACATCATCAGCCGACATACCGCGGGGGTAGCGACCTTCGGACTCCATCAATCGACATACCGCGGGGGTAGCGACCATCGGACACGACCCACCATAGTGCGTGCTAGTGACTACGGTGTTACCAGAGTGGTTAAAAGCCCATACGCCTAATGATTGTCCTCTATGATACTAAGTGCCATGTGTGTGTCAACATATCTAATACATAGTAATGACTGAAAGAAAACTACACATGCAAGAATAAATAGAAATACAATAAATATATAGAAATATACTAAGCATGCAAAATACTGTAAGCAATTTGGCAAGGTATCTTGCCTGGGGTCCTGCTGCTGGTATGAATCAGAGTCCAAGTCACAGTCCAAATAGCCTATGTATTACAAATTTATCACGTCAAAAGATAATTTATTTAATTTATTTAATTCTGGAATAATTACTCTAAAATCCTACTTTAATCTTATTATTCTAATTTTTATGTTAATTCCTAAATTTTGTCCAAAGAAACTGAATTTTATCAACTCGAGACTCATGGCACGCAAATCGAGGCGATCTGTTGACCGAAAAGTCAACCGACACAAACTCAACTTTCATGCATGATTTCCTGTAGATTTCAGCGTCAAAAATATGTTAGAATTTACGGCTCGTCCGAATTCAAATTTGTTTGGGAATTATGGCACATACAAATTTTGTATTGTGCACCGATGGTTAAATTCTAACCTAGAAGTTCTACAGAATTAACAGTATATAAATACTTCGAATTAAATTCTGATAAAAACATATGTCAATGATCTCGACATTAGATTTCCAAAACTTTAAACGGTTCATGATTCTGATTCATGGTTCTCCCGAAATCGCGAAAATATTGAAACACGTCTATTTTCGGATATGTTGTGCTCTACGAATATTCCAGAATTTAATACTCATAATTTCATAAAATAAATTATATAATCAGAAAGCTAACCTCAATATCTTTCTAACGCAAGAAACTATACCTCGTTTGGAGTCCGAAGCTATGCGCAATGGCTTGTGGAAGATGAAGGAACCCTAGATGACAATTCTCCAAAATCTCTCTCTCTAAGATAATGGGATAATTAGGGTTATAATAATATATATATATAGGGATGTACCTGCGGCTGAATAGATATTTATAGGCTGACACGTGTCAGAATCTGATTGGATAGTTTTTGTTATATTATTTGTTTTTGATTTGCCTTTATCAAAATATTATTTAAGTCATTTTAAATCTAAATAACTCCAAATAAATATTAAAAATAATCATAAAAATCTAGAAAATTACATAAAATATATTTTGAACCTATAAACCCTAGAAAAATATTTGGAACAATTTTATATCCATAAGTTTACTACTATAATTAGGAGAAGCTCTAAACATTAGTTTTATCCATTTAACTAAAAATAAATACTAACATTATTCCAAAAATTCTGAAATAATTCCAAAAAATATATAATAATATTATAAACCCTAAAAAATAACGTGGGTCCATTCTATATTCCTGGGCTTGCACAATAAATTCTACAAGTCCTAAAAATTAGTTATTAGTCTAAATAACTCCCAATAAATACTAAAAGTATTCAGAAAATTCCCAGAAAATTCTAGAAAATATATTTGATTATTTAGAACCTAAAATAAAATTTTGGAATATTTTTAATTAATTTTGAACATAAAATAAAATTTTCAAAGTCCTAGAAAATTAGTGTTACTAGTTTTTAATTAACTAAAAATTATGGAAAAATCTCAATAATCTAAAATAGCCTAAAAATAATTCTAAATAAATATTTATATAAGTAAATATACTAAAAAAATTTATTTTCTAATTAACTAAGAGAATACTCTAAATAAATTCAACATTTATAATAAATATAATAATATAAAATATACACAAAATACCTATTTTGGGTGAGGGTGTTTACAATCTACCCAACTTAAAATAATTTCGTCATCGAAATTAAAATAAGGCATAATTTGTTAAATCCTTCACATTCGTACATAAGTTACGTCAATCGCAATCTCTTCCAAAAATTTAAATAACAAAATCTATTCAAATCTATCGCGATTACTTCAAAATTAAGATAACCACTGTTTAAATCAAAATTCAACCTGTCGTAATCTCTTCTCGATTTTTTTTAAATAATCAACATTCAAATCTAACTCAAGTCTATATGACGCCCCACATCAAAATTTATATCACCATTTCCAACTATCATAATCTCCTCTAGACTTTGAACAATAAACAATTCTAATCAAATCTTATTCCTATTCTCAAATTAAGAATTTTGTACTCTTCAAATATTTAAACTCATTTTACATCCTCAATATTTCAAATAGGTGACCCAACAATCAAAATTAAACTTTTAATTCAAATCATTAAATTATAAAATTTAAATCTAATTCACCAATTGTTCAAGTCTAAAATTCTATATTTATCCTCAAAATTTAAATCGATGATTCATCCTTCAATATTCAAAATTTAAATCATGTGCTCAAAGTATAAATATTTGGTCCACAATATCAAGATTTTAAAATTCGTTAAATCCTCATTATCTTAATCCTTCTTTTAAAATTTCTTAAAATTAAAATGACTTCAATCTCCATATCTAATCTTACTTGATCACAATCTAAAAGAAATTCCTCTCAAGTTGGCAATGCACTGCTACCCAACTTAGAATTTGCCCATCTATTACAGAAGGCTATATACTTTAAGAAAAATATTCCTTAATTTATTTACTCATGTCATTCAATCCTCAAAACTTCAACGCCGATTATATCATATATGATATGTCCTTAATTATAAAAAAATAATCCTCAAGTATGTGATCGGCCTACGGGGTATATCTAGTACTCTTTGTGTATTAAACTTATACCAAGCAAGAGGTTTCGTCTTTCCGAAATAAGGGAAGATGGAGACCAATAATAAAGAGTTCAAGGGTGAGGTAATAGAATAGAAGTATCGGGATCAAGGAGTTTAAGGAATTCAAATAGGAATTGTCAAAGCAGTTGTGGATTGGAATTATATTTTGGTAATTCTTTGTTCGTATGCTCGTATTAGTACAGTTATGTAACCGATACGATCCGCTCAGACATATCTAGGGCAAGTATATTCGTCTGCCAATCACTACATATCTCAATCCACGTAAAATAGTATTACGAAGGGCGAATCAAGCGCACTAAGGTTAGCTAGACCTTAATACACTGATTCTGAAATATATTAGTAGGCGTCCCCAATAATACATATCTCATGATCAAGCTCGATAAAAGAGTAAGCTTGCAAAATTAGGCTATAATAGCAGCATAAGTCAAGGTAGTGCAGCAAATATAAGTATGCTAGATGATGATGAAAGGAGGTACAAATTAATTCAAGTTCACAAAACAAAACAATTAAACAACAATAATAAAAGACTCTACAATCCCTACAGTTATCATACAACCTCCTTGTCTATGTCGCTAGTCGACCAAATGTGGGCAAGGACCTCTAACTTCTATTGTCTGAATAACCACTGTCGTCTTATGCTAGTATACAATTAATGTTGTTCAATCATACTTCAATAATAGGTCAAAAGACTATGTAATACTAGGTTGTGAGGTATACTACCCAACTTAAAACAATAAACTAATACTGTGACAGTCTTAAGGGTACCGTAGAAGCTCCTGTTAAGGTCTTCGAGAAGGGGTCTTGGTACTTGTTAGGGTATCCTCTTATATTACATAGGTCATGGTCGTCTTAACTCTTAGTCATAGTGCAAGTGTCAATAGTAAGAATGGGACAGTTACTGGCCTCAAGGGAAAGGGAATATAACTCGTATTGAGGTGTGGTACAAGTTACGCGATTTAAAACTAAGGGATAAGCACCAGGTCTCAATCTACAAGAATAACTTAACTATCAAGTTCTAACTACTAAGCACACAATTTCAAAATTCAAGATTACAACTATAATCCTAGCAAACTATGTGTCCTTAACAAAGAAATAAATTACTTGGCCTACTATCAGAAGTGTCAGGTGGCACGAGTTGAAAGATAAAGAAAAAAGAACGTAATTTTGGTCGTCGTACAATTAGCGAACGCTATGGTCACAGGGGAACAATATATGAAAATAGAGGGGCTCTAGATAGCATCATGGTTTTTCAAGGAAAAGGGGTATGCTAGTCTCTGTGTTTGAGGTATGATTAGGAAAATATTTTATGCATTGCTCTTGGCTTTCTAAGGTACTGTCTCTTATCTCAAGACAAGAATCTAAATTTATGGTTCTCCAATACTCATCTAACGGCGTGGGTTAGGTTCAGTCCTAATATTCACTTTGGTTTTCTATTGGTTTCTCAATGCTAGGGGCAACCATAATGGTAAACTTCTAACTAACTCTAGTAGTGTCTATACTACTCTCAAGTCCTCATAACACATCAGGGGGTAATGGTAAACCAATTCTAGAGATAAGAAATTCTAGGGTGTACTAGACATCCTAAACTTAGTGGTGTGTCAGCACTCTAGTTGTACTCTTAATAGGAATGTTACCCTACTTATTATCTAACAACATGAACTTCTATATTCTAGGAGAGACTATACTAAAGGAACTATTATGGGAGTACAGGAATCAAGCAGGATACAATTATTCAAATAGAATAAATTAGAAGAAAGATGAGTCATAGTCAATTGTGGATGAGATCCTATACTCTAGTCCTAGGTGCAGGCTTGTTCGGTACAGTAACGTAACCGAGACAATATGCTCTCGACCTGCATGGGCCACCACAAAAACATGTCACACCCCAGTCTCAAAAATACGTAGGACTAGGACACGTAAGCATGCCAGCCGCATGGATATGGCAACTCCAATATATGGAAACCAAATCCACATGTATGCTATAATATGAATATCAAGTCCACAAGTGGTATAAAATGTATCACAAGTCACAGGGTATAATCTAAATCTCATCCGCGAAAATCAGATATAAATAATAACCAGCATCTATATAACTAGATCTCAACATAAATATCTAAGGATGATAGTTGGATGGAAACAAATCCACTACCAACTCGAATGGAAAAGTACAACACAACAAATACAATATAGGAATACCAGCTAACGACCATGGGCTCGAAGAGAAGACATCCTCGCAACACAAGTAATCATCCAAATCTGTGCTCCTGCAATTACTCAAGAACAGATATACCTGGCAGAGGACCAGGTCCTCAGAGGGACGTAACAAGATACAGAAAATACGAGCCAATTTGAATACAGTAAACATGCATCATATTTGAAAATAGATAAGTACGCTGTACAGGACAATCTATATAAATGCAAATGAGGATAACTTTTCAACGTATGGGCAAGGGTAGGCTACTCGATCTAATCTTCACAACCTCACGCTCGTCAGTGGACATCATCAGCCGACATACCGCGGGGGTAGCGACCCTCGGACTCCATCAATCGACATACCGCGGGGGTAGCGACCATCGGACATGACCCACCATAGTGTGTGCTAGTGACTACGGTGTTACCAGAGTGGTTAAAAGCCCATACGCCTAATGATTGTCCTCTATGATACTAAGTGCCATATGTGTGTCAACATATCTAATACATAGTAATAACTGAAAGAAAACTACACATGCAAGAATAAACAGAAATGCAATAAATATATAGAAATATACTAAGCATGCAAAATATTGTAAGCAATTTGGCAAGATATCTTGCCTGGGGTCCTGCTGCTGGTATGAATCAGAGTCCAAGTCACAGTCCAAATAGCCTATGTATTACAAATTTATCACGTCAAAAGATAATTTATTTAATTTATTTAATTCTGGAATAATTACTCTAAAATCCTATTTTAATCTTATTATTCTGATTTTTATGTTAATTCCTAAATTTTGTCCAAAGAAACTGAATTTTATCAACTCGAGACTCATGGCACGCAAATCGAGGCGATCTGTTGACCAAAATGTCAACCGACACAAACTCAACTTTCATGCATGATTTCCTGTATATTTCAGCGTCAAAAATATGCTGGAATTTACGGCTCGTCCGAATTCAAATTCGTTTGGGAATTATGGCACATACAAATTTTATATTGTGCATCGATGGTTAAATTCTAACCTAGAAGTTCTACAGAATTAACAGTATATAAATACTTTGAATTAAATTCTGGTAAAAACATATGTCAATGATCTCGACATTATATTTCCAAAACTTTAAACGGTTCATGATTCTGATTCATGGTTCTCCCGAAATCGCAAAAATATTGAAACACGTCTATTTTCGGATATGTTGTGCTCTACGAATTTTCCAGAATTTAATACTCATAATTTTGTAAAATAAATTATATAATCAGAAAGCTAACCTCAATATCTTTTTAACGCAAGAAACTATACCTCGTTTGGAATCCGGAGCTATGCGCAATGGCTTGTGGAAGATGAAGGAACCCTAGATGACAATTCTCCAAAATCTCTCTCTCTAAGATAATGGGATAATTAGGGTTATAATAATATATATATATAGGAATGTACCTGCGGCTGAATGGATATTTATAGGCTGACACGTGTCAGAATCTGATTGGATGGTTTTTGTTATATTATTTGTTTTTGATTTGCCTTTATCAAAATATTATTTAAGTCATTTTAAATCTAAATAACTCTAAATAAATATTAAAAATAATCATAAAAATCTGGAAAAATTACATAAAATATATTTTGTACCTATAAACCCTAGAAAAATATTTGGAATAATTTTATATTCATAAGTTTACTACTATAATTAGGAGAAGCTCTAAACATTAGTTTTATCCATTTAACTAAAAATAAATACTAACATTATTCCAAAAATTCTGAAATAATTTCAGAAAATATATAATAATATTATAAACCCTAAAAAATAACGTGGGTCCATTCTATATTCCTGGGCTTGCACAATAAATTCTACAAGTCCTAAAAATTATTTATTAGTCTAAATAACTCCCAATAAATACTAAAAGTATTCAAAAAATTCCCAGAAAATTCTAGAAAATATATTTGATTATTTAGAACCTAAAATAAAATTTTGGAATATTTTTAATTAATTTTGAACATAAAATAAATTCTTTAAAGTCCTAAAAAATTAGTGTTACTAGTTTTTAATTAACTAAAAATTATGGAAAATTCTTAATAATCTAAAATAGCCTAAAAATAATTCTAAATAAATATTTATATAAGTAAATATACTAAAAAAATTTATTTTCTAATTAACTAAGAGAATACTCTAAATAAATTCAACATATATAATAAATATAATAATATAAAATATACACAAAATACCTATTTTGGGTGAGGGAGTTTACATATATATATATATATATATATATATGCGTAAGAAAATGTTAACTAATTAACTTACTTTGTTTCGTCGGCCCAAATCTCCATCCGATGCTCGTCCGGAGGCGTGCATGTAGGATCTCTCTAATACTGCGAGGGCTGGGCCTCGCCCGTCTCCTCCTCGATCTCCATGGTACAGTCAGCAGTAGGAATGGTAGACGGAGTAGTAGTAGGCTTCGGCCTGGAACTGCTTGTCCCTGGAGTACTATTATAAGGAGGTACAAGTGGTCAGAAGAGTGGAGTACTGCTCGTCCCAGGAGTACTTTCATGAGGAGATGCAAGTGGTCCAGCCCTAGTACCCTGTACCAAAGGAGTGCTGTCGCTCGGAGCACAGTGTTCTCTAGATGCTCCTCTACGTCTGAACCCTCTGCGTCGTCCTGTTATAACTGATAACAACATATGATGATAAAACAAATACGTATATATATATATATATATATATATATATATATATATATATATATATATATATATATATATATATATATATATATATATATAATACATACAAAATTAAATGAAGAAGGAAAATAAAATAAATCTCACAGTCATAATGGAATTGCACACAAAAATATATAATCCAGAAAATGTATAAATAGACCCGGAGCAACCCTCTATTGAATTACACACAAAAAGTCTAGATAACAAAAAAGTCTAGAGTTTTGGCAACAATATCCAAGAAGTCTGATCCAGAAAAGTACAGTACATGTCACAAGACTAAATTAATTTAATTTTATTTTCAATCCTCTTCTGAAAATTTATTTTCTTCGTTTTCCTCGTCCTCCTCTTCCTCGACCTCGTCCTCCTCTTCTTCACTTTCATCTACTTCATCTTCGTCTTCAGATAATTCTACAACTTCAACACGTTTAGACGTGTAATGAAAAACTTTCGTTGAGTCCACCTCTACAATATTTATTACAAGAGGTAGCTCATCCTCCTGATAAGCTATTTCGTCAACGTCAAAGGTATTTTTAGCTTTGGTCTTACATACTGTCCACCAGTCCGACCTCGTTGTTCCCCGTTTAGGATAAGTTATAAAGTACACGAGCTGAGCCTGATTTGATAGGACAAATGGTTCGTAGCATTGATATCGACGTCGATAGTTTATATCCACAAGACCATGCTTGTCTATTTTCTAACCTTGATCTTGGATCAGATCGAACCATTCACACTTGAATAACACAATCTTAGCAGGCTCTGTTTCATATTATATATCAGCTCCACAATCTCCCGTAAGACGCTATAAAAATTATTGCCTATGTCGACATCTTTATAATTTGAAGATTTGATACATAAACAACTATTTTTGGTGTCCTCGAGATCTACGAAGTTGTCTCTGATCGGGGCAGTTGTTGACTTGAACCTAAACCCATTTACACAATAGCTTTGCCAGATTTTGACGATATAAATTGGCCCCTTAGCTAGAGTTCTAATAGATTAATTCCCAAATATTGCGTCTGGACGATCGACCTAAATACTACAAGATAAGAAATTAAGTTCAACTTTCCGTTAATTATTGTGTAAAGTGCATATACAAAAAGTAATTATCGAGCTCCTTACATATGCGCTCAACCAAGAAGGAAAATGATGTCTCATTTCTTGTTCTATTTCTTCGTCTGTTATATAGGGTATAACCGACCTCAGCTCATCATTATATGTGTTGAAAAATAATGAAGCAACCACCGATTAGTAGCATAACATTATCGAGCTTATACCATTACATTGAGATAACGTAAATGTGGACGTATTAATTACTTACCCCTCTAGCTTCTCCACTTCATCCTCGTCGTAATTGAGTAATATATACAACTGAGCAGCCTATAGCCCGTCGTCATTCAAATATCTCTTCTTTATTTTCTCCGAAGGATTCTTGATATTCGTCGTCGTTTTCGAAGATCTTGTTCGATTAGTAGCAACATGAGGTTTGGAATACGCTGAGCAAAAGTTTGTAATCTTCTCGAGTACATAAGCTTCATAAATAGAACCCTCAACCCGTGGCTTATTTTTTACCTTTATCTTTAGGTGGTTCAGATGACGCTCGAACGGGTACATCCACCGATAACCGACAGGCCCACCAACACGTGCCTCATAGAAAAGATGAATTGGCAAATGCTCCATGGAGTCAAAGAATCCAGGAGAAAATACCTTCTCGAGCTTGCACAGTGTTACTACAATGTCCTTCTCTTGCTTTTCTAGACGATCGACAAGCAACTTAGTGGAACAAAGATCTCTGAAGAATATGTTGAGCTCTGTCAATGGATCCTAAATGACCTGCGGTAAGAATTTCCGAAATGCAATCAAAATTAACCTCTCCATGAATATGTGACAATCATGGCTCTTTATACCCGTCAGTTTATTCTTTTTGAGGTTGACGTATCTTCTCAAGTTCGACACGTAACCGTCTGAAAATTTTAGGCCGTGAATCCACCTACAAAGCCTTCATTTATCCTCCTTCTCCAGTAAAAAAATTGCCTTAGGCTGTTTTAACTTCCATTCCCTTCCTTTATCAAATATAATGCAGGACGTCTACATATTTTTTCCAAGTCCAACCTGGCCTTCGGATTGTCTTTCGTCTTCCCCTTTACGTCCATTACAATATTAATTATGTTGTCAAATATATTCTTTTCGATATGCATGACATCAAGGTTATGTCTGATCAGATTGGTGCTCCAATATGACATATCCCAGAATATACTCCTCTTCGTCCAATTATAAGTGCGACCAAATCTGTCACACTTGTACCCTTAGTAGGCTCTTCGATAATACTTGATAAATCTTTTACCTTTTCTCATATCATGTATTCGGGCCACCTTGGTGGTGGATTGGCCTTCTCTACAATGTCGGCACGAAAAGCATTCCTGTTTCTCTGGTATGGATGATCCTTCGACAGGAATTGTCGATGACAATCGAAGAAGCACGGGTTGCCTTCGTGTTTTAAATGGAAAGCCTTAGTGCGGTCCATGCAATACGAACATGAGAGACGACCATCAGTGCTCCATCCTAATAATATGCCATAAGCCAGAAAGTAGTTGATGGTCCACATAAGTGCTGCCCTAATTTAAAAATTATGCTTTTTTGAAACATCGTACGTGTTGGCACCTACTTCCCACAGCTGATTCAACTCATCTATCATTGGTTGTAAGTACATATCGATGTTCCTCTTCAGATTGTTCGGACCCGAAATACTGATGGTTAAGAACATAACCAGAGCTTCATTCACATCCAAAGCAGTAGGTTATACGGGATGACGATCACAGGCCAACACGAATACTGGAAGCCAGAAAGCCCGAATGGGGTAAAACTGTAGGAGGAGAGCCCCAATCTTATATTACGCGGATCCGAAGCAAAATTGGGATACTCTCGATCGAAGTGCTTCCATGCTTCTCCATCAGATGGGTGATCCAACACTCCTTTAATCTGTTCTCGCCTGTGCCAACTCATATTTTCTGCAGTCTCCTTCACCATAAACAACCTTTGCAACCGCGACATTAAAGGAAAGTAGTGCATCGAATCTATCGACTTTTTTGCACCGACATACCTTCCTGTACTAGTTGCCTTGTAGCGATCAGCACCACAAAATCTGCACACATCTTCATGCTTGTTATCTTTGTAGTACAACATGCATCCGTTGTGACATGCATCAATTTTCTCGTATCCCATCCAGAGCGATCTCACCATCCTCTTAGACGGGTAGAAGTCTTTAGGCAACTTAGCATCCTCCGACAAGATCTCTATAATCAACTCCATCAGTCAGTTGTAGCATTCTTATGATATGTTAAAATCAAACTTGATGATTAACAATCTTGTAACCACTACTAGAAAAAGTGGGATTAGCGACGTGTTTTAGCGACGTCAAAGGAAACGTCGCTAATGAAATATAAATTAGCAACTCCATGTAAAAACGTTGCTAGACGTCGCTAAATGACGATATTTAGCGACATTTAGCGACTTTTATTAAGATATTAAAAGATTAGTCGCTATAAGTTCAATTAAGGTCGCTAAACGTCGCTAATATGTCTAATTTAGCGACGTTTAGCGACGTATTTAGCAACGTTTATACTAAAAATATTTAGCAACATGTTTAGTGACGTCTTTGACGTCGCTAAAGTTTATTTTAGCGACATTTTTATTGGACGTCGCTAAACGTCGCTAAAATTTATTTAATTAGGGCTCAGTTTTCTTTTCCCCCATCTGTCGAATTTTTCGAAAGATTTAAAAAACTTTCGATTTCCCCCACCCCCCTCTCCGGCGACCGGCTCTCCACAACGGCTACTCCGGCATCCCCCTCATCCTCCTCGAGCTTTAGGTAAACCCTAACTCTCTCTCTCTCTCTCTCACAGGACACACATATGACACTGACACAACACACACACTTAACAGACACTGACACAGACATGACATATACACACACACAGACACAGACACAGACACAGACATGACACACACACACACACACACACACACACACACACACATACACACACCGACACAGACACTGATCAGGACCTAGGGTTAGGGTTAGGTTTTTTGACCTGGGGTTAGGGTTAGGGTTTTTGATCAGGATTGGTTCCTATACGTCTATCTTATTCAATACTGTCAACTAGTGGTTTATCACCTAGCTATATATATATATATATATATATATATATATGTTAGAGTATATATATTCTTTAGCTCTGTTTTATACTAGGTGTATCTTGTTGTATACTATGTATATAAGAGATGAGGAAGGGGTATCCTGTGAAGTCCTAATCATTTAATAACTATGTTATGGTTGTTGGAGTGTGTGTAAGGGAGCAATATACTATGTGTATGATGGAGCTTAGAGGGAGGGAATTTAACTAAGATTGAGGGGAGCTATAACAGTAGTGCCAACTGTTGTGGGGGTGGACAGGAGATGAGAGCAGACATGATGAGCATATAACAGTGGATGTTGCAACAACCGCATACTTACTGCTATTGGGGGTATTATTGATCAGTAGGTGATATGCCTGGTGTGCACATCTGCTCTTGGCAGTCTTCGGGCCTGCACAGTTGTAGGCAAATGCAATTAAGTAATATTGGGGGATCGGGTTTGACACAAATTTGGGTTAAGGTAAGAAATTGATTAGGTTGAAAAGTTTGGTCCACTGGACGGTGTGGACTAAACTCAGTGAGGATTGTGCACTGATGTTCAATCAGGTTAGTTAGTTAGATGATTGATGATGGTTAGTATATGGTGAAGGTTAGTGTCAGTTAGTTGTAGGAGTATGATAATTAGATATAACTTTTAGTTTGGTATTCGAATTAGAGGCCATGATGTAGTGTCAATTGTTAGTAAATGTTAAGTTATATGTTAAAGGGTGGTTAATATTACATGTTAGTTGGGTATTATTCTCAGTTTGTAGGTAAGTTAATACTTGATGACTGTTAGTTGATAGGTGTATGTGTTAGTTTAAATGGTTAGTTATTTTGAATATTGCTTATTTTAGATGTCGCTAAATGTCACTGTACGTCGCTAATTGCTGACATGGCAGTAATGACAGGTCATTAAAGGTGTCGCTGTAACGTCGCTATATAAGTCGCTAATTAGCGACGTTAAGCGACGTTTGACAACGTCGCTAATTAGTGATGCTGCGTCGCTAAACGTCGCTAATTTAGTGACACATTTAAGTCGCTAAAAAATGTCGGTATAGCGACGTTTAGCGATGTTTTTCCTTTCAGCGATGTGCTGGGTTCCGACTACTGTAAAACGTCGCTAATTACATCTCTAATAGTGATTAGCGATATTTTTTTGTCATTTAGCGACATTTTTTTATGTCGCTAATTTGACTTTTTCTGGTAGTGTATCATTTGTACTCGAGGGCACGGATAACTTGTGTCTTTAGCATCGGAGCCTGAGCCTTATGTGGAGCCGTATATGGATGTCCACGACCACGCTGATTATGACGACGGGTGCATAAACATGGTTTTCGATGCTGCCGGACCTAGATTTTATCCGGACAATAATGATGCAGCTGAAGAGGCACCGAATGTCGATGCTGCAAAGTTTATAGAGTTATTGGAGAATGCAAGGACTCTATTATATCCTGGTTGTGAGGATCATTCACCGTTGGAGGTGGTTAACCATTTAAACAAACACATACACCTATCAACTAACAGTCATCAAGTATTAACTTACCTACAAACTGAGAACAATACCCAACTAACATGTAACACTAACTACCCTTTAACATATAACTTAACATTTACTAACAATTGATACTACATCATGCCTCTAATTCAAATACCAAACTAAAAGTCATATCTAATTATCATACTCCTACAACTAACTAACACTAACCTTCACCATATACTAACCATCATCAATTATCTAACTAACTAACCTGATTGAACATCAGTGCACAATCCTCACTAAGTTCAGTCCACACCGTCCAGTGGACCAAACTTTCCATCCTAATCAATTTCTTACCTTAACCCAAATTTATGGCAAACCCGATCCCCCAATATTACTTAATTGCATTTGCCTACAACTGTGCAGGCCCGAAGACTGCCAAGATCAGATGTGCACACCAGGCACATCACCTACTGATCAACAATACCCCCAATAGCAGTAAGTATGCGGTTGTTGCAACATCCACTATTATATGCTCATTATAACTGCTCTCATCTCCTGTCCACCCCCACAGCAGTTGGCACTACTGTTATAGCTTCCCTCAATCTTAGTTAATATACCCTCCCTCTAAGCTCTATCATACACACAATACATTGCTCCCTTACACACACTCCAACAACCATAACATAGTCACTAAATGATTAGGACTTCACAGGATACCCCTTCCTCATCTCTTATATACATAGTATACAACAAGATACACCTAGTATAAAACATAGCTAAGGAATACATATACTCTAACATATATATATATATATATATATATATATATATATATATATATATATATATATATATATATATATATATAGGTGATAAACCACTAGTTGACAGTATTGAATAAGATAGACGTATAGGAATCAATCCTGATCAAAAATCCTAACCCTAACCCCAGGTCAAAAAACCTAACCCTAACCCTAACCCTAGGTCCTGATCAGTGTTTGTGTCAGTGTGTGTGTGTGTGTGTGTGTGCATGTGTCATGTCAGTGTCAGTGTCTGTCAAGTGTGTGTTATGTTAGTGTCACATGTGTGTCTTGTGAGAGAGATAGAGAGAGAGAGAGAGAGAGAGAGAGGGAGGGAGTTAGGGTTTACCTAGAGCTCGAGGAGTAGGAGGAGGGGGATGCCGGAGTAGCCGCTGTGGAGAGCCGGTCGCCGGAGAGGGGGGTGGGGGAAATCGAAAGTTTTTTAAATCTTTCAAAAAATTCGACAGATGGGAGAAAATAAAACTGAGCCATAATTAACCAAATTTTAGCGACGTTAAATAAAAATATCGCCAAAATAAACTTTAGCGACGACAAAGACGTCGCTAAACGCGTTGCTAAATATTTTTAGTATAAACGTTGCTAAATACGTCGCTAAATGTCGCTAAATTAGACATATTAGCGATGTTTAGCGACCTTAATTGAACTTATAGCGACTAATCTTTTAAAATCTTAATAAAAGCAGCTAAACGTCGCTAAATATCGCCATTTAGCGACGTCTAGCGACATTTTTACATGGAGTTGCTAATTTATATTTTATTAGCGACGTTTCCTTTGACGTCGCTAATTCCACTTTTTCTAGTAGTGATATGTCACGTCCACTTCTGGGTGATATTTTAAGTTGCGATATCTCACACACGAACACTTAATTTTGGTACCGTTCATGTACTGAGGGAACGCCTTGGCGAACTGCAGGAACGGCTGTACTCCCTCTATGAATTTATCCCGCACACCGCACATGTCATCAGGATGATAGTTGTACATCCATGATCGATGACATATGTAGTAATTCATATCCATTAATATACTTCTACAAAGATAGATACACATTGTTCAAGTATATATCGTTCAAAGACTTGCAAAAGTAATAGCATGAAGACATAATTTCAAACTTAGAAGACATGTGGACAACTCCGATTTCAAAATTCATTAAATGTGCGACTCATAATAATTGGAAGCACCCTAATTTTTTAGAATTTAATTTTTTTGGTATTCTGAATTTTTGTGATTAAGGAAATTTTTTATTTTATTTTTAGCTAATTATAATATATGATATAATTAAATTTATAATTATGTATATTTAATTAAATATTAATATTGTGCAAAATATATATATTTTGGGTGTACAACTATTAATAGTATATTGTGTAATTTTTTGGAATTTATTGAGGTCCAAAACTATTTTTAAATATCCATATCCATATCCACACACACACACACACACACACACACACACACACACACACACACATATATATATATATATGATTAATTAATAAAGAATTAAATCCTAAACCTAAACCTAAACCTAAACCTATTAACCTAAACCCTAACCATTAGCAAATCCTAACTTTAAAACAAACAACCCCCCACGTACACAGGAAACCTTCCCCCTTATATATAAACAGACAACCATCCTAAACCCTAACCCTAATCCTCTACCATCACCCAGCCTCCACCCCCATCTGCGGTATCCGCCGACCACCGCAGCAGCACCAGAGCGCCGCCGCAGCAGCCGCGCGGCAGCGGCAACGACAGCAGCAGCAGCGCACAGTAGCAGCAGTGCGGCCCCCTTTGTGCGCAGGCTCCGCCTTTCTCGTTCGTACGATTCGCGTCCCTTCTTCGTTGCTATGTTCACAACCTAACCCTCTAGGATTTCCTTCAAGTAGAATAATTTAGGTACCCCGATTTGATCAAAAAATCGACCGGAAGTTGGCCGAAAAACAGTTCAGAATTTTAGTCCAAGTACCCCTGTTTATGCCCAAATTTCTACCAACTCGTTAACTATTTTCAAAATATAATTGAAGGAACTTCTTCATAATATAACCAAAATTTTTATCGTTCTTTTAGTTTTTATTAGTTTGCAGTAATGGTTAAATTATTCTTGTTCCAAAATGACCAAAAACTTGTTTTTAAAATACCCAAAATCTCGCGATGAGGGGTACGTCCCGCCAAATGAGGCCACTTCGTCGTGTGCGAGTTGCACCAAAAGGTGCGTAATGTAAACACGGACGTGTGGGCTTTCGTGGAACTTGATTTGGATGTACGTGCACACTGGAATCAATACGTATCTGCCGAAAAATACCGTATCGACATATTCTGACACTATCCATAACTTCATGTATGCTTATCGATTCGCAACGAAACTTGTGCCATTGGATTCATACTGTTATGCTGGTCCTATGACCCAAGTTTGGTTCGATTTTGAGAACGTTGATGAAATATCATTTTGTGGGCCCTACGATTCCACATAACGGGCAATTTTGTGATCGGCTCATTGGAATCCAGTTATGGACGTTTCGTTGGGTTCGTATCGTCGTTCTGGACTCGTAGACACTGAGTAAGACAAATTTGGAGAACTTTATCTTCGGCACATTTTACAGTACGAAATGGGCCACATGTGGACCTCGCTTTCACCCAAAACTGTCAATTTTGCCCCTTTGTCCAAATTGGACTTATGGGTAGTCAACCATAGCTATTTCTAGTATTCTGAGAACAATAGTGATGTTTGTTTCAGCATCTGGAGGTGTACGTACAGATTCTACTTTACCAGGAGTAGTTGACGGAGTTCAGAACCCAGGCAAGTGTACATTGCCATGATGTATTACAGTTCCTTGCCTTTATTATATTATTTAGTTATTATAGTTATTTTATATGGTTGATGTGTGAGTTTACCATAGGACCGTAAGATGTTTCTTAGCGTCCGAACAAGATTTGGGTGTTGACGCCGTACGCAGAGTCGTGTAACATCACTTAGAGAGTTGATTCCACGATCCTATTTTTACGTACTTGCTTTACCAAGTACGCTATACCTGTCACAACTCGTACCCGATGTAAGGGTACAAGTCGGGAACAACGCCCAGCCTACGTCGCAGAATCGATGGTAGAATACTGTCTGGGTAATCTATCTAGCAATATAATAAACCACCAACAATAACAATATACTTAATCACAGATCTAAGATGGAACGAGCACGAATATGATAAAGAATATAATAGTCACATATAACTCATGAGTCTGGAATAATACATCAATGAGTCTGAAGGAAATACTAACAAATAAGCTAGAGACAAATCTAGTACAAAAGAATACTAAGAAGCTACTAAACCCGGGTTATCTGTCTCAGTTGGGATAAGTCCCTCCTGAGCCAGGGTCTCTGACTCTAAACCCACAATATCCTGAGGTCCATAATGTGTAGGGTACCAGTCCTCAATATCATCTAAAAAAATATATCCAGTCAGGAAAGGAGCAGAGTACATCTCTAACGGCAGTTCTAATCAATGATAAAAACTATGTAATAGTAAATAGATGTGAATATACAAGATGCACAATAGATACAAGAGATACACAATAAGGAAATACTGGAATAAATAAAAGAATGAATAATATGTCAATGAACAAGAATACTAATGTCTAAGTGAGTGAGTACTAGCTTTAACATGTGATCGGCTTGGGAACTTGCACAAGAGTATAATGGCCTGGCTGATCATATGTGTGGTGTATGATCAACACTCACAAGGAACAAGACATACACAAGGAGAGTATGATCACATATCTACGCTAAAATACTCTCCACCCCCGATTGGTATAATAGATCCAACCATGGTATGCTATGGCACAGGATTCTCTAGGAAGGTAGCAAATCTCCCCGAGAATCAGTATTTGTACATGCACAAGATAATCAATAAAACAAGGCTTGCA
>JAYESA010000005.1:147616258-147918758 GCA_036927795.1 Iris macrosiphon | reverse complement strand
TTATCGCTTCCATTCAGCTATTCAGTACTGTTCGGAACGAATACCTGATTTCCATCGAACCCGCTAGCCATCTGCACATTAAAACCAACTCGATTAATCCTTCTTTCCGAAATCTGACATTTCAAATATAACCAGCATTTGATTCATTCGATCCGACTCAGCGTAACGCTCTGAGCGGTTGCGGGGCGTTACATAATATACCACTTAGAATCAGGTTCGTCCACGAACCGTGCTGGTACTCATTCCTATCACATGCCATAATCCAATTCCATGGATCTGCTCTAAGCAACTCACATATTCACGATTCTGACTCCGCATCTCGTTCTGCTGAACGCTCGAATAAATTTCACGAATTCCTACATCCTCCTTGCAGCTCAACCCGAATTTCTCGTATCGCTTAGTTTTGGATCGTACATATATTTAAGGCGTCCCTAAAATACATGCATTTCAGCCGAGCTTTGCGATAGCAAATTTGAATAAGTTACAAGGGTATCTTTATGTTCGAGGCGTCCATTTGCTTTGCTCCCAATTGGACCAAATCACGATTTCCATTCCAATACATTCGCTCGAGAACTATTCTCAATTATACAGATTTTCTACCGACTCAATGAGTTCGCATTCCAGCTCAATCCATCCCACTATTTCTGAAATCAGTACTAGCAACATCTCCAAATATTATCTCGTGCACCGAACGATTCTCACAACTGATCTACCCCAGCTATGCGACTTACCCAAATATCAACTTGCTTAGATCAGCTCAGTCCAACACATTTCCTGCCATCTCAATATCTCACAGGGTGAATATCTATATTGAGGTTCGTGTGATCCACGAAGATCTCGCCGCCACGCCAAAGGGATTTGTGTCGCTACGATTTCAACGTGGATACACTCGCCACAATTCTTAGGTTGCGTATGAAATAGTTCTTCGCGCTGCTTCCACTGCCTCGAAGCATAGAATATCACCTTTGCCTTCCGAACGAGCACGCTTCCCAGAATAAGTTTCGAGATATCTTGTAAATCTGAAGCACGTCTGTCCCTTCCAGTATTCGCAAGGATTTGATCTGAACGAGCCGCCATAGTCGTCCATTCATATGAATGCTATTCCCTTCCAGGGCACGATGAGTCAGAGGCGATGCCATCGAGATAAAAATCTGCGACTCTGAATCTCATCGGTTGACTAGGTTACTTCCACCATTGCTTCGATCTTCTGGCTGCATCCTCAGCTGAAGACTATCCCAAGGGTCTCTCGAATCCAACACTCAGTCGATAAGCCAAATCTTATTGCTCACATCTGCCCTCGATGCATTCCCAAATACGCCGCCTCAAGGGTCGTTCTATGGGTTTACCATATTCATATTCGATTCAACGGTCAAGTCGCTTAGGGTCAGCTGTCCCGAAGCTACGCTCGACAATTGTAATTATCATGATGGACAATTACTATAAACCATGCTATATCTCATCTGAAAATCTGACTCAAAATCCAACCATTCATCCGAGCGAAGTTTCCGAATCCGAGAACCGCGCTCGTTGAAACCTTATTCCATTAATCCGCCGTTCTGTCCTGAATCCATCAAATTTCTGAATTGCATATTCGATTCTCACACCATAAATTTTAATAATTCTCTAAATTCAAGACTTGCTCAAATTCACATCCGTTTGCTATGTTTCACCTTGCACTTCCAACTTACTCGAGCAGCACAGTGATTCGTTCCAACGTTGCTCCCACATTTAGCTATCTTTAAAAGTCCGTCCGCCAATATCTTTGCCTTCCGTTGTTGCCACAATCCGTCTACGTCTTCCGGAGAATCCGTCTATCATCGTTGCACCATCTTGCCCAAAATTTTATTTTCGCTTAACCTGATTCAACTTCTTGAGCAACAATATCCAAAATCCTTCAAGTTTGTGTGAATCCATCGCATTGTCCCTGCGAACCAAGTTCGTGTTTTGTTACTCACCAATAGCTCAAATGCGTTGCCCAAATCATAGTCCGTGCTCGCTATCATTCCGATAATCCCATCGCTTTGCTCAAGCGTAACCCAAATGTTCGTTCCGATTCGATCCATCTCTTAAGCCCAACGATGCTTTCCATTTGCACCAGTCCGTTCACGATATGCTCAACTCAATATTCGCTTGCTCCATTTTCATTCTTCCCAACGCAACCGACTTTCACTCACCAGCTTGTATTCTCGTTTCACGAGTCCGTTCAGGAAATTTCCATTGAATATCCAACCAAAATGTTTCAAATGCCTTGCTCAAAATGTGGTATCCCATATACCACTCCGAATCAAGTCGCTACTCGCATTATAATTTCCTTCACAGATCCAAGATCCGTTCGAACTATCCCTTATGCATAATCATGCCTTTCCCAATTCGAGTCTGACACAAAACTCAGGCAATGCTTGATTTATCCAACTATTTCCAACGGTTTCACACATTTGTTGTACGAGCAACTCGTTCCAACTTATCCTTGATATTCCCGAGCCAAACTCAGACTTGCTCAACCGATACGCCACAGCCAAAATTCCAACTTATATCCAACACAATCGCTAGACGAGCAACTCGTGCAAGGATCTATTCTCTTCGAATATTTCTACTCAAAACATGCCGCATAACCAAATCTCGTTAGCCAACCAACTGATCCATTGAGGCAATCAGAATCTCCCAAATGATAAGCCAAGCCAACCCAACGAAAGCCCACACTTGTTGTACAAATGCAACAACGCCAACCAACTTGCTGCACGAATGCAATAACGCCTAACGAGACTAAGCGATCCTACAAAAACCAACCAAGGCAACCCAACCAAGAAATATAATACAACCAAAACCAGCAATAATTAGACTTATTGCATGAAACATCCGATGCGGCACCGAGTAGAGTCAAGAGCTAACGACACACGGAAGCGATTTTAGAGTTTGTAATAAAGCGAAGGACCAAGTCCGAAGAAATGAACCGGGCGCTCTGATACCAATCTGTCACGCCCCAAACTCCCGTAGCCCAATAGTCCCCGCTGAACGTGAAATCACCACGTTGCAGCTCTCCTGCGGGACAATCGTTCTATTCGGGATGTGATGCCGTACGAGCCTGGAGTTGCGTTCGTACAAGGCAATGTTGTTAAATATGAAAGTTATCATCGAAACAACCAAGTTACAGCGGAAGCAAAATTGTGTACCAAGCACACATCAGAGTATACGCAACGAAGCTCACGATAGGGTCCAAATGAGATGCCCCGAGTCAATGCCACAAAGGCGATGCCACGGAGACGATGAAATAACTCTTGCTCTTTCTCTAGCCCACAAAGGTACTTACAATTCATACATCTTGTCCCATATATCCAAGCAGCGCCACTACGCCTGTGTACCTGAAATACTGTCCACAAACGTGGGTCAATACACAACCGTACTGGTGAGCGGGGTAACCCACTCGTCTAAGCCGACACTAAGTAAAATAGTGAATGCACACAGTTAAATGGTGATCTTTCTAGTTGAATCCTAGATTTGTTTTATGGCATATAAATGACATGTTAAGGAAAGCAGTAAATCAGTTTAAGCATGCTAGCATTCAATCTCAAACCAAATCGTCAAGCAGTTTATATAGCCGACCCGTCTAACTCAATGTCATCGCTTGCACGATAACATACCGAACCATCAGTCTCGCCTCAAAATCCATTCTCAACCAAGTTTATATCCCACTCTCGAGTGCACACTCTTGCCGAGGCAAGATGGCCGCGCCTACACGATGCACAAACCAACCAAAGTAAAGCAAGCCAACATATATTCTTATATGAAGTCACTGGCGAAAGACCATAAAGGACGTTGATCGGACAGATCAATGCGGTTCTATTCAAAACAGCGCTAAGTAGCTAACCCACCTGAATCGCATCCAACCGCTGGTACCGCGTCCAAAATGCGATACCCAAATTGTCTCCTCCATGGCCGAACGGTCCCGGTGCCCCGGAGCACCCGTTCGAGGAAACCAAACCCTGTGCCACCCAGGTTGTCCGTGACTATGCAGACACGTAGGTATGACAAGAGGATCGAAACATTCTTGCCCCACCAAGCGATCCTAGACTCGTTCCATCAATATCCAACCGAAATATCCATAACCATTCTTCCAACATGTCCTTCCAAAGAACCCAAATCTCGACCTCAAAACATAGCCCGAGCCATCAAAATATCAAGTATTTCATAGGCACGAAGCCTCTTCTCAACACAATCTAAATTGGTGCAACACCTATGCTCGAAGCAAAACCTATGGCACAATGCCGTTTCAGTGGCATAATGTCACATTCGTGGCACGATGCCCCATCAAACGACACAACGCCCTCGCCGATACAGTTGTTCGGTTTTGAACCACAACTGCCTGCTTTGCAAGACAAAGCATCCTTGTGATACACGCGTACGGATGCACGTTCGCTCGCCCGAATTCCCGATATTCTCGATATTCCCATTGTCTCAATTGTATCATTCCAACTTGTATATTTCCAACCGTCCAAGTATAATCCCAAGTAATCCAACCGATCGCCTCAAATGAATAATCCAGCTATCGTATCCAACTATCCAACGCGTAAACCATTCAAGCCACAATCCTACCAAGCCAACGACGCACACTCTATGCACGCCTCAGTGTAGTACTTCCCGATGTTTCAGCCCAAGTGTTCAAGCCTTTACGTGTTTTCCATATTATTAGGCATGAAGGAGTAGAGGAGAAGGGAAAGAGCCCACTCATATTGTTTGAATCCGTTAGAGATCCTGTCCTGCCGATACGGCCAATCCCTTGAACCCGTGGTCCGATGCAAGCGCGATCTACTCAACTGGTATGACCGTGCGAGCGGGCCGTGCTCTCCAAATCATCCGACCGATCGGATTAAGGAAGACGGCATTATCGCTTCCATTCAGCTATTCAGTACTGTTTGGAACGAATACCTGATTTCCATCGAACCCGCTAGCCATCTGCACATTGAAACCAACTCGATTAATCATTCTTCCCGAAATCCGACATTTCAAATGTAACCAGCATTTGATTCATTCGATCCAACTTAGCGTAACGCTCCGAGCGGTTGCGGGGCGTTACACAGAATCTTTCTTGAGTTATTCATGGTAATTCTGTATAGGCTTACAGGATTCGTGATATGAGACTTGCATATTATATGGATATTATTATGACTCGTTGTACTAGCTAGAGGTCATGATCTTGCGTGTTATAGACATGAGATGTTGTGAACATGAGACGTGAGGTTACATTCAGTGGGGAAAGACACACCATAATACATGTTGATTATTAATATATATATATATATATACATACTATACTACTGGAGGTGCTGAGGCACATACGCCGGAGTCACAAATCCTAGAGGTGCCTTGGACTCTGTCTCAGATCTTTGGCACCTATACTGAGTTTTGATACTACTTGCTGCTATGGGCTCTCCGACACAGAGCCTGTAGTGGTTTCAGCCTGAGTACGAGTGATGCTCTCACGTGCATATCACATAGATGGTTACAGTAGTTTACCCTTAAGTATGTGGCATTATACTATTTTACTTTTTGGCATGCTGTTTCTTGTACCTTGTTACGTCCCTCTGAGGACCTGGTCCCCTGCCAGTTTTTGCAGCTTAGATGGTTATGGAGCCTTTGGAGTTGTTGATGGAGTTGCTTGTCTTGCAGGCATTGTTACTAGGTACTTATATCATTTCTACCGGAGTTATGGTCATTTATTCATATTGTTTATTCATCTGCTGATGTAGTCTAGTTTTATAGACTCATTATTCTTTCTCGAGTATATTCGAGTTTGTGTGTTACTGGGCGGCCGAATTTAGCACATATAGCTCATTCTTGTGTATTCTGCTTATTATGGATTGAGGCATAGATATTTATATTTACTTGATTATTTAGATAGTGAACATTATAATACAGCTTATACGTATTCGAGTCGGAACAGAGTCTGGTCGAATGCGTAGCTGGCATGTTATGTAGTCCTAGTCCTACGTATTTTGGGATTGGGGCATGACATATTTTTGTGGTGGCCCATGCAGGTCCTGATTAAATCATTTCGGTTACTTTTCGGTACCGAGCGAGCATGTAATAAGGATTAGCAGTATTAGTATCTCAATCCACAACGGATTTGATAATTCCTTAGCAATTGATTATTGCCCTTGGACTTCATAATTGTACTTGTTCATTCCCTCGACATCCTTATTATTGTTTATCATCTCTCCCTATTTCAGAGAGATAGACATTCGTGCACGGTATTTCCTCCAGAAGCAGATCCTTGTCAAAGCGGAAGAAGGTATACTGGACATAAAGTTTTGAGTAGATGATGTCACGCCCCAGTCCCAGAATATCGAGAGACTAGACACGTGGCAATGGCCAGCAGCATACACCGATGGACAAATCCAATCTAATGGATCCATCGGGACGTGCTTAAGCTGTAGTACAACAATAATGGTCTAAATATACTAATCTCATCCACAGATATGAATACAAAATTATCAGAATCATAAAGCAAGATCAATCTCAATAAAATATAAACTCGGGAAATAACCCGCTAATGAGTCTGATACATCTGTCAAGATACAAGAATAAAGATGACCACAGCAAATACTGAGTATGGAACCGCATATACTCAGAAGATACCCTCGGTGATCACTCGTCTACTGAATCTGGTACTGCTCCAGTGTCTTCTCCTGCTCCTGCTAATGCTTCTGTCCCGTATACCTCAGGGTCGATCTCGTCTGCTAGACATAATCCGGATCCAGGTCCTCAGGGGACATAGCAAGGTACAGATAATACAAGCCAATATAAATACAATAAAATAGTAAATAAATAAATAGGGTAAATATATAACCATCTATGTGAAATGCAAGTTGAGAGCATCACTAAAACTCAGGCTGAGACCACTACAAGCTCTGTGTCTGGGAGCCGGTAGCAGTGTTTACTATGTATTTTACTATATAGTTTACTATGTATTATATATATATATGAAATCAACCTGTAGCCTGTGTGTCTCTCCCCACCCCATATAATTATACGTCTCATGTCCAGATGCCTCATGTCCATGTCACGCACGATCATATCTAATGCAGCAAGTCATCTAATGTCTATGAATAGAATGTCTATGTCATAAAACCTGTATCCTACACAGAATCACCATGAATATCTCAGGAAGATTCTGTCTCATGAATAGTATCAAGTGTCCTGGGTTATGATGTACTTGATAAGTCGAGTACGAGAAATATAGGGTCTCGGTATCCATGTCTAGATGACGTTACACAACTCCGCGTACGGGGTTGGCACCCGACTATTAATCGGACACTAAGTAAGTCACACGGTCCTAGGTCAAGCATGTACCATAATATATATGTATATAAGCCAAGGAAATAAGTAACAAGAACTGCAATATTGGCAAGGTACACTTGCTTGGGGTTTGAATACCAACAGTTGTCCCTATATCAGTGGATCCTGCAGGTACTCCTCCAAAAGCTGTAATAAATATCATCAAAAGTCTCAGAAGATATCAAATAGCTAAAAACGCCTGTCCTTAAGTCCAATTTGGACACAGGGGCAAAAATGACAGTTCCGGGTCAAAGCGGGGTCCACATATGGGCCACTTTGCACCGAAAAATGTGTCAGGGTCAAAGGTCTCCAATTTCGTTAAACTTAGTGTCAACAAGTCAGGAACGATGATACGAATCCAACAGAACTTCCAGAATTGGATTCCGATGAGCCGATCACAAAATCGCCCGTCAAGTAGAGCCTGTGGGGCCCACGATATACGATTTTGTCAACGTTCTCAGAATTGAACCAAACTTGGGTCACAGGACCAGCGTATTGCTACGAGTCCGATGGCGCAAGTTTCGTTTTGATCCGACGTGTATACACAAAGTTACGACGTATTCCAGAATAGGCGGATACGGGGCGTTGTCGGCGGATACGCGTTGATTCCGGTGTGCACGCACATCTAAATCAACTTCTGCAAAATCTCGCACGTCCGTATCAACGGCGCGCACGTTTCGGTAAAGATCGCGTGCGACCAAGTCATCCCATTTGGTGGGGCGCACTCAGTTCCGGGGTAAAATAGGGCATGGGTTTTCCTGTTTTTGGATCGCGGTTCGCGATCACCACAGAATGCGACGCACCGAGCGGGTTGTACGGGCATCGAGGGGGGTCATACAGTCTACGCGACTCAACTGACGGAATCGAAAACAGAATTATGCGGAGAGAGGAAATGCTACCTGAATAGGGCTCCGTGAAGACTGATTTCCTGGGTCCGAGTGTCTCCTTCGTGTCCTGGACGTGTCCGAGTCTCTGTGTCCATGGTACTAGGGTTTGATGTGCTCGTGTCTGCTGTGTCCTGGGTTGTCGTGTCCAGGCTAGGGTTTGCCATATCCGGGGCTAGGTCAGCGGGTCGGGGAGCTGCTGTGTTGGGTCACAGGCGGGTGGAGCTCGGAGTCGGTTGAGGTGGTGGTGGTAAAGTCTGACAGTGTAGGGCGGATGGGGGAAAGTGGCACAGCCGCCGGAGCGGGGAGTTAGGCGTCGGGGTTCTAGGTGAGGCGGCTAGGGTTGGTTCGTTTAGAGGAGGAGAAGGAAGGGGGTCGACGGCTGGGGTGGAGCCGGAGAGGTGGATGATGGAGGGTGGAGTCGGGCGGAGATGGGAGGCTGCTGGTTGGGGAGAGGGCTGAGAGCGGAGGGAAGTGGTGCTCCGTGGTGGCTGGAGGAGATCGACAGGGGAAAGGGCGGTGGTAGCGAGGCTAGGGCGGAGGCGAGGAGGATGTTCGTTGGGAACGGTAGGGAGGTGGAGAGGAGGAGAAAGGGAGGAGGGCGGAGGCGCTGCTCGGGGATAATGGCGGAGGAAGGAGGAGGGAGTTGATCGGAGATGGTTCTGCGGGGGTGACGAGGGGTGGCCGATGGTCGAGCTGCTGCGGGGGTGTCCGGGCGGAGGAGGAGAGAGTGATGGCGAGGGATTCCGGCGGCGGAGCGACAAGGAGGAAAAGTGGGGAATTAGGGTTCCGGTAAGCGGCGTCGGGGTTAAATAACCTATCGGAACAGTGAATCCGATTTGGATTCAGTTTGGGTTTCGGGTCCGGGTCGGGTTTAACTCGAATCCGACCCGACCCGACCCGTTAAGCTGGGTGGGTTCGGTTCAGGGTAGCGGTTCGGTTTGAGTTGGGTTGGTTTGGTTTGGTTTAATTTTAATTAATCCCGGTTTATTTTAGGGGTTTAATTCGGTCTATTTTTACATTGGTTTTTAGGGCTTTTAAAATACTTTCGGAGTCCAATAAATTCCCAAAAAATTATTCTATGTCCGGTTTTCCATTTTACACCATAAAATATTATTTCCATAATATTTTAATATTAATTAACAGCAAATAAAAAATTATTTAATTATCAAAAGCCTAGGTTTTAATTACAGAAATATCCCAGAATATTACGAAAAATTATGAAAAATTCAAATTATTAATTACTGAAAATCAGGGGGCTTACAATCTACCCAACTTATAAAAATTTTGTCCTCGAAATTAAAATATGGTAGGGTTCTCTCTATCCAATCTCACTTGATTACAGTCTAAAGGTTTCCTCTCAAGTGAACATTGCGGTCTCTACCCAACTTAGAATTTACCCATCTATCATCTAAGGCTATACATCTAATAAAGCTATGCCCCAACTTATTTAATCATATTATTGAATCCTCAAGTCTTTAACACTAAACAAATTACTTATGATATTCCCTTAATCATATAAAAGGGTCATCAACAATGCGACCGGCCTGTGGGGTATATCTAGTACTGTCTATATATCAAACTTATACCAAGCACGAGATTTTGTCTTTCCGAAATAAGGGAAGACGAAGATCAATAATAAAGAGTTCAAGGGTAAGGTAATAGAATAGAAGTATCAGGATCAAGGCGTTTAACGAATTCAAATAGGATTTGTCAAGACAATTGTGGATTGAAATCCTATTCTGGTAATCCTTTGTTCGCATGCTCGTATTAGTACAATTATGTAACTGATACGATATGCTCAGACATATCTAGAGAGCAAGTATACTAGTCAACTATATAACTCAATCCACGTAAAGTAGTCGTGCGAAGAGCGAACAAAAATGCACTAAGGTTGATCAGACCGTAATACACTGATTCTGAATAGACAATTGCATTAGTGTGTCGACCCAATAATACATATGTCATGAACAAGCTCGATAAAAGGATAAGCTTGCAAAACCAGGCTATATTAGTAGCATAAGTCAAGGTAGTACAACAAATATAAGTACGCTAGATAATGATGAAAGGAGGTACAACTTAATTCAAGTTCACAAAATAACACAAAATAAGCACAATAACAAAAGACTCTATAATCTTTACAGTTATCAATTATAAGCAAGTTCAAAATTACATAGGTTAAGGCTGAGGTCACGAACCAATAGGCACGAGATAAAACAAATCTATAAACAGATAACTACAAGAAATTTTGCGCATTAGCTACTCCATGGGTCTGTGCGTCTTCCAAAGTCATCGCTGGAGCTTGTTCATATTCTTGCAGTTGATTCCTCTGCTGCTGTTGAGCCTGCTGGAAGAGTGTTGTTTGTGGTGCCAAGGGTGGCCTCGGCTGATTTTCTCCTGGGACTGGTGGTCTGACTCCTTCAACTCTCGTTTGCGGTGCTTCCAATGCTGGAGAGGCTGGCCTTGGTGCTGGTGACATTAGCGCTCTTCCTCGACGTTCAGGGCATTCCCTCAATGAATGCTGACTGGATCCGCAAGCTAAACATACTTTCCTTTTTCGTCTGCACTCGTCCTCAATATGTCCTCGCTTGCGACAATATGGACAGACAGGTAGTACTTGTGGAGATGCTTCTGGTGGCTGGTGCATGTGAGACTTCTTTGTAATTTCTTTCTGTGGTGCTCCGGCTGGTGCTGATGCGGCTGGTTGATGAATCATCAATGCTTTCTCTCGATGCTGAGTACAATCCTTGGCTAAGTGTTGATTGGTTCCATAAATCAAGCATAATCCTAACTTGCATCTGCACTCCTTCTCAATATGGCCTACCTTGCCACAATAGTAACAAGTAGGAAGGAATGAGGCTCTGGGTGCTGCTCTCGGTGGTGGATTCATCTGTGGTCGCTTTGTAACTCTTTCTTGTTATGCTTGGTCTGGTGCTGATGCATACGGCCGCTTCTGGATGGTCTCTATCCTTGTGTTTGACCCCATGGGTCATGTTGCAGCAAGAACATCCTCGTCTAAGGTAGTTGCATTTGAACTGATTAACTTTCGTAACTCCGAGCTAAATCTGTCGATGAACTTCTCCGCTTGGTTTTGCTGAGCTTCTTCCTGAACCTTCTGATGGGCTTGCATCATCGCGTAGAACATTCAAAATATTTATTGTTCGTCCATAGCCTGCCCTTGTGGAACGGTAGGCATCGGTGGAGCAGACTGCATCGATGGTGGAACATCATCTTGCTGGATTCTCGTGGCATGCTGTCTTGCTTGACTGCATTGTTGAGCTAATTGACCTTCTTCTATTGGTATTACTTCATCTTCATTGGTTACCACAGCATCTCGTGGTGATCTTGCAGGAGTCTTATCATTTGCTTGTGGGTCCATAACTCTGCATCCAAAATAAACAATTAGAGGCGCACAGGAATCAAGGCAGGATGCAAGTCAAGAATTAAATTTGAATCCGATATAGATGTCAAGAATGTTTCAAGCAAGTGGATAAGATATTAAACTTATCCTATTCTTATTACAGGCTTTCTCGGTTCCTAAGTTGAAACCAAACAATTTAGTCGTTGACCTGAATGGGCCACCACAAAAACCATGTCACGTCCCAGTCCCAAAATATCGAGGGACTAGACACGTGGCAATGGCCAGCAGCACACACCGATGGACAAACCCAATCTAATGGATCCATCGGGGCGTGCTTAAGCTGTAGTACAACAATAATGGTCTAAATATACTAATCTCATCCACAGATATGAATACAACAATATCAGAATCATAAAGCAAGATCAATCTTAATAAAATATAAACTCGGGAAATAACCCGCTAATGAGTCTGATACATCTGTCAAGATACAAGAATAAAGATGACCACAGCAAATACTGAGTATGGAACCGTATATACTCAGAAGATACCCTCGGTGATCACTCGTCTACTGAATCTGGTACTGCTCCAGTGTCTTCTCCTGCTCCTGCTAATGCTCCTGTCCCGTATACCTCGGGGTCGATCTCGTCTGCTAGACATAATCCGGATCCAGGTCCTCAGGGGACATAGCAAGGTACAGATAATACAAGCCAATATAAATGCAGTAAAATAGTAAATAAAATAAACAGGGTAAATATGTAACCATCTATATGAAATGTAAGTTGAGAGCATCATTAAAACTCAGGCTGAGACCACTACAAGCTCTGTGTCTGGGAGCCGGTAGCAGTGTTTACTATGTATTTTACTATATAGTTTACTATGTATTATATATATATATATGAAATCAGCCTGTAGCCTGTGTGTCTCTCCCCACCCCATGTAATTATACGTCTCATGTCCACGATGCCTTATGTCCATGTCACGCACGATCATATCTAATGCAGCAAGTCATCTAATGTCTATGAATAGAATGTCTATGTCATAAAACCTGTATTCTACACAGAATTACCATGAATATCTCAGAAAGATTCTGTCTCATGAATAGTGTCAAGTGTCCTGGGTAATAATGTACTTGATAAGTCGAGTACGAGAAATATAGGGTCTCGGTATCCATGTCTAGATGACGTTACACAACTCCGCGTACGGGATTGGCACCCGACTATTAATCGGACGCTAAATAAGTCACACGGTCCTAGGTCAAGCATGTATCACAATATATATATATATATATATATATATATATATATATATATATATATATATATATATATATATATATATATATAAGCCAAGGAAATAAGTAACAAGAATTACAATATTGGCAAGGTACACTTGCCTGGGGTTTGAATACCAACAGCTGTCCCTGTATCAGTGGATCCTGCAGGTACTCCTCAAAAAGCTGTAATAAACATCACCAACAGTCTCAGAAGATATCAAATAGCTAGAAATGCCTGTCCTTAAGTCCAATTTGGACACAGGAACAAAAATGACAGTTCCGGGTCAAAGCGGGGTCCACATGTGGGCCGCTTTGCACCGAAAAATATGTCAGGATCAAAGGTCTCCAATTTCGTCAAACTTAGTGTCAAAAAGTCAGGAACGATGATACGAACCCAACGGAACTTCCAGAATTAGATTCCGATGAGCCGATCACAAAATCGCCCATCAAGTAGAGCCTGTGGGGCCCACGATACGCGATTTTGTCAATGTTCTCAGAATCGAACCAAACTTGGGTCACAGGACCAGCGTATTGCTATGAGTCCGATGGCGTAAGTTTCGTTTCGATCCGACGTGTGTACACAAAGTTACGATGTGTTCTAGAATAGGCGGATACGGGGCATTGTCGGCGGATACGCGTTGATTCCGGTGTGCACGCACATCTAAATCAACATCTGCGAAATCTCGTACGTCCGTATCAACGGCGCGCATATTTCGGTAAAGACCGCGTGTGACCAAGTCGTCCCGTTTGGCGAGGGTCACTCAGTTCCGGGATAAAACAGGGCGTGGGTTTTCCTGTTTTTGGATCGCGGTTCGCGATCACCACAGGACGCGATGCACCGAGCGGGTTGCACGGGCATCGAGGGGATCATACAGTCTACGCGACGCAACTGACAGAATCAAAAACAGAATTATGTGGAGAGAGGAAACGCTACCTGAACAGGGCTCCGTGAAGACTGATTTCCTGGGTCCGAGTGTCTCCTTCGTGTCCTGGACGTGTCCGAGTCTCTGTGTCCACGGTACTAGGGTTTGATGTGCTCGTGTCCGCTGTGTCCTGCACTGCCGTATCCAGGCTAGGGTTTGCCGTATCCGGGGTTAGGTCAGCGGGTCGGGGAGCTGCTGTGTTGGGTCGCAGGCTGGTGGAACTCGGAGTCGGTTGAGGTGGTGGTGGTGAAGTCTGACAGTGGAGGTCGGATGGGGGAAAGTGGCACAGCCGCCGGAGCGGGGAGTTAGGCGTCGGGGTTCTAGGTGAGGCGGATAGGGTTGGTTCATTTAGAGGAGGAGGAGGAAGGGGGTCGATGGCTGGGGTGGAGCCGGAGAGGAGGATGATGGAGGGTGGAGTCGGGCGGAGATGGGAGGCTGCTGGTTGGGGAGAGGGCTAAGAGCGGATGGTGGTGGTGCTCCGTGGTGGCTGGAGGAGATCGACAGAGGAAAGGGCGGTGGCAGCGAGGCTAGGGCGGAGGCGAGGGGGATGTTTATTGGGAATGGTAGGGAGGTGGAGAGGAGGAGAAAGGGAGGAGGGCGGAGGCGCTGCTCGGGGACGATGGCGGAGGAAGGAGGAGGGAGTTGATCGGAGACGGTTCTGCGGGGGTGACGAGGGGTGGCCGATGGTCGGGCTGCTGCGGGGGTGTCCGGGAGGAGGAGGAGAGAGTGATGGCGAGGGATTCCGGCGGCGGAGCGACGAGGAGGGAAAGTGGGGAATTAGGGTTCCGGTAGGCGGCGTTGGGGTTAAATAACCTATCGGAAGGTGAATCCGATTTGGATTCAGTTTGGGTTTCGGGTCCGAGTCGGGTTTGACTCGAATCCGACCCGACCCGACCCGTTAAGCTGGGTGGGTTCGGTTTAGGGTAGAGGTTCTGTTTGAGTTGGTTTGGTTTAATTTCAATTAAACCCGGTTTATTTTAGGGGTTTAATTCGGTCTATTTTTATATTGGTTTTTAGGGCTTTTAAAATGCTTCCGGAGTCCAATAAATTTCCAAAAAATTACCCTATGTCCGGTTTTCCATTTTACACCATAAAATATTATTTCCATAATATTTTAATATTAATTAACAGCAAATAAAAAATTATTTAATTACCAAAAGCCTAGGTTTTAATTACAGAAATATCCCAGAATATTACGAAAAATTGTGAAAAATTCAAATTATTAATTACTGAAAATCAGGGGGCTTACAGATGATTACCCTTTGTAGGATAGATAGATAGGTTATTCCTATATACCAGAGCCAGTATAGATTGTTAGCATGAGAATTGAATATAGTATTAGAGGCCTAGAACTAATAAAACCTTGCCCTTGCTTAAGGTAGCAGTAATTTGGGAGTATTAGAATTTACAAAGATGGTTTAATTCTAATGCACTGGATTACTTTATGGAATACATAGCTAGATGCTGGAATTAGTTGTGGTCCATGATGGTGATACAAGAAATGGTATTATGACCTTAAGAAATTGGAACCTTACGTAGCAGGCCATAGTGGTTAAATATCTAGTTGTCTTGTGACTTTTAGTATCAAAACTAGATCTTATGAACCCCTTAAATTATTGATGACTATAAATCTGGACTAAATAGACAGGTAGATTGCTAGACCTAATGTTTGAGTAATTAGATAACTCGAGTACTAAAGTATAGCTTTTGAAATCAAATTAGATGTACTTGATTATTTGGGTTAACAGTATTAATTGAACAAGTAAGTTTCACCCGTGATTACTTGGATGGATAAGCTAGTATCTGTGATAGAGCAAATAGGTTAAAGGATGAGAGTTTTGATAGATGTTATAGTATTGAGTTAGATATAGTGAATTGCCTATAATAGATGATAAGCTATAACAAGATGGTAATCATGTAGTTTGGATGAAGGGCATACATGGAATAAACTAGGAGAAATCTCAGGTTCAAGGTGAAGAAGGTAGAATGGTAACAAGAAGAGATTCACGAGGAGTACATGACCTTGAGCATTTTAAATTGAGAGAAGGATCTAGGAAGGACTGAAGATTTTATCACTCGGTAGTTGCCTATAAGATCTATAATACGAACGAAAGGTACTGGATCATGATTGGTGAAGCTTAAAGTTAAAAACAAGATTAACATACTAAAAAGGATATGAAGGTGCATAGGAAACAAATGATAAAGAAAATATATTATGGTCGTATAATCCAAGAAGAAGGGATTGTGATATGGACTTGAGGGATAATAATTTTAGTATTTATAAATTGTAATACTTTTAGAATTTTGAAAATTTAGTGCGAGTAAAAATTATTGATCAGTCTCGAAGTAATACGAACTTCAAGAAATTAAAAACTAGTTTAGAATCACATACTAACTGATGGTTATTCTGTAGAGGATTATCACAAGACCCTTAGATTATAGATTTACCCATGGTAGGGAAGTGTAAATGGAAGATAGTAGTCTTATAGGAATGATAGCTGAATATTGTGGATTTACACATAAACTGATTAGGGCCAGGAATTTAGATTTTTGACTAATAGGGTAGGAGTTTGATAGACCTATCCTTAGTAGTAGGTGATGAGAACTTATTTCCAAGTTACTATAGCCGATGGATTTTTGGATTTAGAAATCTTATCATCTTATTGAGTTCGAAGAATTTTCACTCAAGATAACCCTGACATCATGCTTGTGTAATAAGGTAGTAGCCTAGCTGGAAGATTCCTATAAGGAAGATAGGTTTTAGATGGCAGAGATTAGACGAACAACAATACCGAAAGATAGACAATAGAATGGAGTAAGTTGTACGAAAGCGGGTAGACATTCCAATTAAAGATTAGATGAGTATTGAAGAGTATTCTTAGCGAATAGTATGCCATAAGTGATAGACTTAAGTACATGCTTAGTTTAGACCATTACCTACTAAGTTAGAAATATGCAAGGAAGACAAAGTTGTAAGGATCGTATATTGTTTACCTATAGCCAGAAGTAGGTTGCCAATAGTATGAGGGAGGCTATATAAAATATAACTTAAATGAATATAATATTGAGTTTAAGGATTAGTTGTATTACCCCCTCGACTTCATCCCTATCCTTCCTATCAAATTTTTATCTTGTGTTACATATATGGCCTCATATTTTTGCAACAACAATCTTTCTAATTATAACAATGAGTAGATCCTCCCTCTTTTCCTAGTTGTGCCTTAATTACAAAATCAACCCCTTAGTTGGTACCACTCCTTGTGTTAATATCCATATCACCATAGATATCAGTTCTTTCCTACTCTAATCTCCTTGATCTAGTCACCATGACTCAATTCTCCAAATACCTGCCTAATCATGCCTTATTCAACCATGTAGACTTATCAAAAATTCTTCTTGTCATGGCCTAAATTTTGGTCTCTTCGTCATCAATGTCAACCAATGATCGAAGCCTCTCTACTATATTGCCTTAGTTAGATCTGACTCGGTCATTTCTTCTGCCTTGTAGAAGCTTGACCTATACAAGAGCAGTAATGGATGAGAAGTAATTTCTCTTATAAGGTTGTTGATCAATAATACCCTAATAGTTTCTAGGTTCCTTTAGAAAATTCTTGATTACGGCTAGTAAATCCTAGAATTTTTGTAACCTTATTTAGAAAATAGGCCATTCCAGAATTTTTTTTAGCAAGACCATGACCTTAGTTTTAATACCATCTTAATTTTTATAAGTTGGGTATATCGTAGCCCCTGATTTTAGTGTAGGATTATTTCTAGAAACTCAGGATAAATTTGAATTTATTTTGGTGTTAAGAAGGTTAATCTCAAACGGATTAAATTACCTATTTAATTTCTGTATCCTTGATACCCTTTGTTGTGGCTCGGATATTTGGATCACAACACTATCCTTTCCTTTTAAACAACTTCCATCCTTATGACCTAGAATAGTCACTCTACACCTATGACATGACTATCACTCACAAAGTGGCCTTTCCATGTTTTGTTTTAGTCGTACGATATTTGTGACGCAATTGTACACACATGACACATAGATATCTTTTTTTCTGTTGCGGTCGATTTTAATACTCAAAACTGACTCAATTCTTCTGGCAACATTGACATTCATGAGCCTAACTGGAATCTACTCACTGATGACACATCTGTTACTTCCAAATATACACGCCCATGTTCCATGTAGACCCTACAATATTCGTGGCATATCTCCTTCTAAATTCTATATCCAACTCCGTTGCAATAGAATTAAATTATACATAGGCAACCCAAATATCCCAACCACTGATATATCCGTATCCCATTCATGCCAACCTACGTCCGTGACACTTGTGTTGCATTAAATTGAACCCCTTGTACTCTTTATACAATATAAAATACCTTGATGAGTTATATCACCTTTTGATGCTTATTGCTGAACCATTCATCGGCATCCATGATATGCAATGAATAACTTCTTGGTACCATCTCACCCTAGTTGTATTTGGCTATGGTAATTCCTATTGTCTTATAGACTCATGACCTAATTGGAAGCAAAGAGAACTGGTAAAACTTTTTTTATAGAGTTATTGACTCATTAAAGCCATGGTAGTACGTAGATTTTTTTTAATAGGCCTTTACAACGGTCACAAAATTCTTACCATCTCGAATCCCTCTTTGAAGTTAGACTTTCTAAAAATTCTTAGAAATATGATCATGGCTATTGTTCCTGCGGCCAACTTCATTCTTATAAATTGGGTAGAGCCTTGATTAAGTGTACCCTTATTCTTAGAATGTGACGTCAAACTAGGACTCCATTTAGTAACTGCGTCCCCATCTTTAGTGCAACCTTCTTAACTAAAATCTTTTCTACTATATTTATTTTTAATTTTGAGGACAAATTTTTTATAAGTTGGGTAGATTGTAAGCACCATAAATTTTTAGAATTTAATATTTTTGGTATTCTAAATTTTTGTGATTAAGGAAATTTTTTATTTTTAGCTAATTATAATATATGATATAATTGAATTTATAATTATGTGTATTTAGTTAATTATTAATATTGTGCAAAAAATATATTTTTAGGTGTACAACTATTAATAGTACATTGTATAATTTTGTTGAAATTTATTGAGGTCCAAAACTATTTTTAAATATCCATATATATATATATATATATATATATATATATATATATATATATATATATGATTAATTAATAAAGAATTAAACCCTAAACCTAAACCCATTAATCCAAACCCTACCCATTAGCAAATCCTAAGTTTAAAACAAACAACCCCCCACCTACACAGGAAACCTTCCCCCTTACTTATATATAAACATACAACCATCCTAAACCCTAACCCTAATCCTCTACAATCACCCAGCCTCCACCCCTATCTCCGGCGCCCGATAACCGCCGCAGCAGCGCCAGAGCGCCGTCGCAGTAGCCGTACGGCAGCGGCAGCGCACAGTAGCAGCCATGCGGCCCCCTTTGCACGCAGCCTCCGCCCTCCTCGTTCGTCCGATTCGTATCCCATCTTTGCTGGTATGTTAACAACCTAACTCTCTAGGATTTTCTTCAAGTAGAACGAATTTAGGCACCCCGGTTTGATCAAAAAATTGACCGGAAGTTGGCTGAAAAACTGTTCGAAAATAGTTCAGAATTTCAGTCCAAGTACCCCTGTTCATGCCCAATTTTCTACCAACTCGTTAACTATTTTCAAAATATAATTGAAGGGACTTATTTATAATATAACCAAGATTTTTACTGTTCTTTTAGTTTTTATTAGTTTGCTATAATGGTTAAATTATTCTTGTTCTAAAACGACAAAAAACTTATTTTTAAAATACCCAAAATCTCGCGATACAGGGTGCGTCCTGCCAAACGAGGCGACTTCGTCGTGTAAGAGTTGCACCGAAAGATGCGTAACATAAACGCGGACGTGTGAGCTTTTGTAAAACTTGAGTTGGATGTGCGTGCACACCAAAATTAACGCATATCCGCAAAAAAATAACGTATCGGCCTGTTCTGACACTCGGCATAACTTCGTGTATACTTGTCGATTTGTAATGAAACTTGTGCCATTGGATTCACACTATTATGCTAGTCCTGTGACCCAAGTTTGGTTCAATTCTGAGAACATTGACGAAATATCGTTTTGTGGGCCCCACGGTTCTACATAACGGGCAATTTTGTGATTGGCTCATCGAAATTCAGTTATGGATATTCCGTTGGGTTCGTATCATAGTTCTGGACTCGCAGACACTGAGTGGAATAAATTTGGAGAACTTTGTCTTCAACATATTTTACGGTGCGAAGTGGGCCACATGTGGACCCCGTTTTGACCCAAAACTGTCAATTTTGCTCCTGTGTCCAAATTAGACTTATGGGTAGTCAATCCTAGCTATTTATAGTATTCTGAGAACAATAGTGATGTTTATTTCAGTATTCGGAGGTGTACGTACAGATTCCACTTTACCAGGAGTAGTTGACGGAGTTCAGAACCCATGTAAGTGTACCTTGCCATGATGTATTATAGTTTCTTGCCTTTATTATATTATTTAGTTATTATAGTTATTTTATATGGTTGATGTGTGTGTTTACCCTAGGACCGTGAGACGTTCTTTGCGTCCAAACAAGATTTGGGTGTGGACGCCGTACGCGGAGTCGTGTAACGCCACTTAGAGAGTTGATTCCACGATCCTATTTTTACGTGCTTGCTTTACCAAGTATGCTATACCCTAGGACACTTGACACTATTTTATATGACAAAATCTTTCTTGAGTTATTCATGGTGATTCTGTATAGACTTACAGGATTCGTGATATGAGACTTGCATATTATATGGACATTATTATGACTCGTTGCACTAGCTAGAGGTCATGATCTTGCGTGTTATGGACATAAGACATTATGAACATGAGATGTGAGGTTACATTCAGTGGAGAGAGACACACCATACTACAGGCCGATTATTAATATATATATATATACTAAACTACTGGAGGTGCTGAGGCACATACGCCGGAGTCGCAAATCCTAGAGGTGCCTTGGACTCTGTCTTAGATCTTTGGCACCTATACTGAGTTTTGATACTACTTGCTGCTATGGGCTCCCCGACACAGAGCCTGTAGTGATTTCAGCCTGAGTATGAGTGATGCTCTCACGTGCATATCACATAGATGGTTACAGTAGTTTACCCTTAAGTATGTGGTATTATACTGTTTTACTTTTGGCATGCTGTTTCTTGTACCTTGTTACGTCCCTCTGAGGACCTGGTCCCCTGCCAGTTTTTGCAGCTTAGATGGTTATGGAGCCTTTGGAGTTGCTGATGGAGTTGCTTATCTTGCAGGCATTGTTACCAGGTACTTATATCATTTCTACCGGATTTATGGTTATTTATTCATATTGTTTATTCATCTGCTGATGTAGTCTAGTTTTATAGACTCATCATTCTTTCTCGAGTCTATTCGAGTTTGTGTGTTACTGGGTGGCCGAATTTAGCATATATAGCTCATTCTTGTGTATTCTGCTCATTATGGATTGAGGCATAGAGATATTTATATTTAATTAATTATTTAGATAGTGACCATTATAATACAGCTTATACGTATTCGAGTCAGACTAGAGTCTGGTCGAATGCGTAGCTGGCATGTTACGTAGTTCTAGTCCTACGTATTTTGGCACTGTGACATGACAATAATAAACAGTTGACTATAGATATTAAGATATCACAATCTAATTAATTTTCACATATGTTATTAGCTATCAAGATACCTAAACACCAAGTACCCAAGTATCATATATTAGCAACCTATCCTATTACATTGCCCACAACCCTCAACCACACCCATGATATCTATACTAAGATACATCTATCACCCCTTGCTAACATCTATACTTAGGAACCAATACTTGATACTCAACACTAGCACATAACTCTCTCAACACATAACTTTGCATACTAAGAACAACACTTACACCAATTCACATATATGTACCCTCAAGTCATACCTATAAATAGTATACTTAATACTAACCCCTAATCCAATTCCACACACAACACACTCACTGATATATTTGGTTAGTGTATGTGTGTGTGTGTGAGTCCGTGTCCGAGTTCCAGATACAACACCACCTACAATACTATACTTAGTAACTTATATTTTTTCTAAAAACTATTTATCACTTTAGTATATATAAAAATTATCATCCTTCCAATTTATTTATTTATTTTAGGATTAGCTTGAATCTTAGATTATTTTTACTTGATAAGATTTGAAATGTATATACTATTATTTATTTTATGTCAAGTAAAAATAGTATTTATCTTCTAATTTAATTACAAAAAATATAAATTAGTTTAACTTAATTATTTTTATTTATAAACCATGTTATTTACTTACTAATTGGTGATTTAGTTTATTGATCAAAAGACAGTAAAAGACCCAAAACTCAAATCCCTAAAAACTTATGCTCCAAATAATTAGTTTTTAGTGATTGTAATCCTGTAAGATATTCTGGTCGAGATTATCTTGCTATAAAATATTCTGGTCTAGTTTGAATATGGATAGTATCAATCTATTTCCATGTCAAGAAATTAGTATTCCGATAGGATACCATATAAAATTTCCTATTTATATATGGATGATCAAACTAGTAATTATATATATATATATTACTCATCGTGTGTGTCGTGTTAGTGTCAGTATCAGTGTGTGTTATGTCACACATATACACATATTACACAACGTATTTGTGTCAGTGTCCGTGTCTGTGTCAGTATGTGTGTGCGTCGTGTCAGTGTGTCAGTATTGTGTCGGCAAGAGTGCGATAGGGTTAGGGTTTCCTGATCGAGGGGGGTGAAGGTCGGGGTCGGATGGGTCGAGGGGGAGCACCGTTGGAACCCTAACCTTAACCCTATCGACCTCTTGCCGGGGTCGGATGGTCGGCGCTGGACGGGGTCGTGGAGGGTCACGGGTCAGATAGTCAGCGCCAGAGGGGGTCTCAAAGAGGGAGAGAGAGAGAGAGAGAGAGAGAGAGAGGGTTTAGGGTTTACCGTCGGAGCCGGAGGGAGTCGCGGGGGGGGGGGAGGGGTGAGCACCGTCAGCTAGAGGGGGGTCGAGGTCGGGGTCGCCGGAGGGGTCATGCGGGGTTGGGTTAAATGAATTTGGAAATTTTAGGAATAGGAGAAAATAAAATCGGGATGTAAACCTATATGAGAACTTTTAGCGACGTTTGAAGAACACGTCACTAAACTTCGCAGAGTTCATAATATTTAGCGACGTAAGGAATACCACGTCGCTAAACGTCGCTATAATAAAATAATAGTGATGTTTTACGATATCGGGCGACATCTGCTTCCTTAATATTATTTATAGTCGCCAAACGTCATGGACAGTCGCTAACAACGATGTCCTGCGACATTATTTCTAGGCATCACTAAATTCATAAAAGATAGCGACGTCATTAAATAATGTCGCTTAAAACATCGCTAATTCATCATATTTTGATAGTGACTGCCACACGATTTAGGCTTTATATTATGCCATGAAACTGATCCTAAGGCAAGACTAGAAAGACAACTAAATAGATGGTGCGCAGAACCTATATATCGTGTTTAGATTTGTCAAGCGGGCGAGTAGCCTCCCCACCAGTGCATTCATGTACTGATAACCCACCAGATTGCTTGTAGGGTGTAGAAGAAGCTTGTTCGGTACGAAGTATCCGCTCGTGCGTGCTAAGGCGTAGAGCTAGTTCTATAGCCTTGGAGTGCTGCAATCCGGAGCTGAAGAACATATACTTGACATAATGTTGGGACATCACCTATGTATCATTCCAAGTTATAAGCCACTTGACACGCCTTTATTATTTTGAGAGAGAGAGTGCTTGAGCGACTTATAATCTTGGCTTAACACCGCTTGTAATACTTATTCAATATCAATAAAGTGCTTATTTTACTTTCAGAACTTGTGTTATTCAATGCTTCCGCTATGACGATTATGTGAACTTGTTATCTATCACCTGTACGCTTTCTTATTCTGCTGCATACAGACTATCTGTGCGACTCTTGGCTTAGCTCTTTCACCACATGTTCGGATCATGGCCTTGCACGAGCACAGCTTGTGCTCGTGCGGCATAACGTCCAGATGGTAACGATCGTCCTGCGAGAGCGCTAACGCTGTGATTCGCGCCTAGCAGGGATGGCCGATTCTGCGAAAGATCGGGACGTGACATATTAGTATCAGAGCACGGCTTTACATCCTTGGACTTCTTCTCTCAGTTTTGGAAAGATCGTTCGTGGGTTATGTACGTACGCTCTCTCTCAATATCCCAACGAGATATTCCATATAATGAGTCTAAATAATTTCAAAAGTGCATGTGATTGATATAATTATTTGATCGGATAGTTTTCGAAGACCCTTGTTCCAACCTGTGTTAGAATGGACCCGTGCTTGAAATTTGTAAGTTACGTGCGAACTCGAATACCTATACGTGATTGCCAAGCGGGTTAGTGTACGAGATAGAATATTGTTCGGACGGTTAGCTATGCACACAGTCTTTTAGCTAAGTTGTGTTGAGTAATATACACAAATACCCTTTTGGTGTGAACTAGTTTGTGAGCGAGTTTTGAATATCGTTCAGATAAGGATAAGTTAAACTTAGAACGGCAACCGATAGAAATGTAATCAGATTAATGCTTAGGCGAATATAGAGGATCGTGCTTGGATGTTAAAAAATAGTTCAAATGGATATTCGTGTCGGTATGTATAAGTCAGAATATGGTTTAATTGGATGAATCGATTCCTGAGTGGTGTATGCGATAACTCAGGAATATATAAGTAATTTGAGAATTCATAGAGTAGTATAGCTCGAACCCGGAGTGGTGTATTGATCGTCTTAGAAATATTCGAGCGAATAAAGAATTTTGGGATAACCAATAAGTCTAGCAGCAAACGACATAATTATGATAAGCCTTTGTATAAGTAATGCTTAGCAAGTAAGCAAATTCGAAGGTCTCGTGCGATAGTCGGTTCGAAAGATTGAGAATGTGTTGGACAATTGATAAGGCTTATATTGAACAGGATTTCAAGATAATGGAATCAATATCTTGGTCGAGAAAATTTAGTGGATCGTGCACGCGATTTTAAATTAAATAAAATCAAACAGATTGAAACTTGAGTTGAGATAGAATAATCTAGGATGCGATCAGAGTTAGCACGATGGAAGTGAGCACGATCAAAAATTGGGCTTGAGTAGGATATCGCTCGATAGAAAGTTAGCTTGAGTATGGATATTGTGGTTTCGAATTTATAGACTTGAGATGGTATCAATAGTTGGAAGATAGTTTGAATTGATGCAAGTTAAAAAATTTATGGTTTAATGATTGAAGTAGGCGATAACGGACTTAATCTTGATTTGAAGGAATGATCTTGAATCTAGTTCGAAAGATAGCACTCGACATCAGGCCTGGCTGAGAGCGATTATCCCGTGGGAGCGCTGGCATGGTGATTTTACGTCCATCGGGGATGATCGAACTCACAAAAATATGTTCGATAATTATTCAGACGAACTCGATGAAATAGAACATAACGAAGGTAGATAGACTTTGGCTTGAGGATTTGAACTACTTGTTTGAGGAATGCTAGAAGTAGATTATGGATTGATCGAACGATAACATTGAAGTTGGACAATTTGGCTAGACAAATTATAATCTCGGCATGAACGATTATTAGATGAACCTGACTTGGTGGATTAATATATAACTTGGTGTAAAGGAAGAGCAACAATAAGGTGTTTGGTCATTTCGAAGATAACCATAATGTTTGACGTTCTTGTCTTATGTGAATGCAACTCCATGCTCGCACACGAGTCACACCCGGATGAGAAAGATTATCTAGTGGGAGTGTTGACATAGTGATTTTACATCCAGCGAGGATGATCGAACTTGCGAAAGATCAGAATGTGACAATTAAAGGATCATCTTGACTTGTGGTTCGATACGATAAGACGTGTTTGATAATACAAGTGAATCAGAAGAGTTTCAAGGATGAGTTTGTACAGAACATTGAGTAAGGCACGCTTGATGATTTCTTAAACGGATACGTGAATCATGTTGGATGACTTAGAGTATGATTATGATCGAATATTTAGAATTAAATCATGGCTTGGTGGTCTAGACTTAGAAATGGACAGGTAGATCCTATCATGTATTTGAGGAGATAGACTATACGAAAAGCTTGGCTTGTCATGCGATATAGATATATCATGGATTTGACTGAACGAACTCGGACCATATTCAAATGAATGTGCTAATGTGTGTAGGATGATCTGTGCTTGATGTTTAGAAATTTGAGTAAAACGAGCTTGGGTAGAATATCCCATGCAAATGAATAATGGTTTGGCCTTAGGATTTGGGGCGAGCATCGTGCGGCGAATCTGCACGATAAATTATGTGCTTGAACTTGTACCTATGACCTTGTGAGCTGACCTAGAAATTAGGCAGATGACCCTATGCCGAGCAAAAGAACTTGTGTGACCGACTTTAGCGTATTGCTTGAGCAAGCCATAGAAATGGGGCAGCAAGACTTAGAGATAGACTTGGAATGGTAAGTGTATGTTATGTTTGACATGAACTGACTGGACGATAGGACATGGAAGCTAGTCGATAGATCGAATAGATCATGCTTGTCGGTAGTGCAATGCTTGATTTGAGTGGGATTGGAAAATGACTTGGATTTTAAATTGACCCCGTTGGAGGTATCATGGTGATTCATTAACTTGAACCCTTAAAGATTTTTGCAAGTAGCTTATCCGACTTCGCTATCGCTAAGTTTGGTTGAATTCATATGCTTGAGGGACGTCTTAATTGTGTGCACGATCCAAGACTGAGTGATATATTGAACACGAGTGGAAAGATTTTGCTATCGGTAAGTTGGTTGACATGCATATGTTTGAAGGACGCTTTGAATATGTGCACGATCCAGACTCGTGATATGCTGATCTCGAATGCTAGTGCAAGTGAATGTGTTAGATACGCTTGGACGAGCATAACGATTTGGATAAGTTTGTCTCAGCCCTAGATCGTCATTCCCGATGGATTTTAGCGTACCTCACGTTAAGCCATATATATTTCGTGCTAAGGCACATTTGAGACCGAGTCAGAGTTTAGATTGAATGATAGAGTCATTCAATGAGACCAGACCCAACATACATGCGACATAGAATGAGAAACAAGTAGGAAGTTGTGTTCGAACGGGCCTAGTGATTCAAAGTGATATGCTTGAGATAAAATTTGATAGTGTGCGATAGAACGGTTTGCACTCAGAAAGTCTTGAGGATGAGACTTATTCTGAGTGGTGTATAATGTTACAACCCGTTCTGCTCATGTGGATTGCCGATTCAAATGACACAAATGCGACGACCCGACCCGCCTTGCTTAGTGAGAAGACTTGCTTGATGCAAAGGAATCCAGACTTGGCCCTTCAGGAGTTCAGACTTAAACTTTCAAAGGAGCGCTCGGAGTATCGCTCGACCGATGCGAATCATCGTGGTGGGCTATTGTAGGCACCCAAAAATAAAATCTTTACTATTGAAATAATATGTAGTAGTGAGAGTAAGGATCATTCCCACGAAGAGTAATGAGTCTACTTTTATGCTATGTGAAAAAGGATTGGAGAGGGAGAAATCTTTGAATTAAATAAAATTAAATTAAGAACAAGTAAAATATTAAAAGAAATCAAAATAACAAGCATTGGTCTAAGTCAACATTCACCATCAGAATATTAAAACTGATCATAGATGCAAACATATATTGATATGTACGCTGAATATTCATCGTTGAAATTATTTTTCTATCTCCTTTAGCCATAATTAATTAAAAATAAGTGATCTAATTAACCTTAACTACTAAACAACCCCAGACAAGCGCTAAAGGTTTAATCTAGTAGCGTATTAATCTCGATGAGATCGATGAAACAAAACAACACAAGCATTAGCGGTTGTATTTAATTTTGTCAAAAGTTTTCCTCCTAAGATCTAATGAAACAAAGCAGTTCATTAAATCTTGGTTACTTCACAAATTAGTGGGATCAAACAATTACGGATTTGATATCTAATTTAGCATTAGATTGTCAAGAATAATAAACTAGTATGCATCCTAGTCATTAAACAAGATAATCATGGAAAAATGCATAAAAAAATATTCTATACTCAAAGCACAAATCAAACATATAAACACAAATTAGATCTCATAAGTTTTTATTTATTCTGAGGCTTCTATTTTCTTCGACCAATAAGACTTTAGCCGCACATGTTCATGAAAACTTCAAAAGAAAGGTTGGAGAAGAATGAGAAGAGTTGTGTGTTGTGTTCTTTTTCTCCTGATTTCTACACTTTTATACACTCTAAATTAGTTGTTTGAAGCCCACAATATCTTCCCATAAATTCTCTAAGAGTTACAACACCCCAATCAATATAAAATTATTGAACAAGTAGGAAAATGGTTAATTCAGCTCTATTTTCGTGCATAGCATAGTTGACTCAACTTCAAGCCTAATTTGGTCTATGATGCAGCCAGAATCTCAAAAAACTCAAAACAACAAACTTGTTCCTCTATCTCTTATATTTCTGAATCAATTTGGATAGACTTAATTGGACTTCGGATGAGAAAGTTATGACCATTTTTCTACAATGTGTCAAAACTGTCCAGAATTGGTAATTAGCTCCATTTTGTATTTTGTGACTCCAATTGTATCCTAGATCAAAATATAAAAATAATGAGTATCTTTAGATATCAAATAAGCATAAAGAAGTATATATTAAGGAATAAAAATATGACATTTTATGTTCTCATCAAATATCTCCACACTTAACCTTTCCTCGTCCTCGGGAGAAACTCTAATTTATTTTTCTAAAAAGAAATTAAAGTAATGTCATAAATAAAAAATAACCAAGCTCTTCAAAACTCATAACATATTATGAACATATATTCTTAAAAAAACTTCTAATTGCTTAGTAAGTATTTTTACTTGAAGATTGAGTAAACTAAATAGGTAGACCCTCACGGGAATAAACACTCATCTCTCATGTGTTTGAAGGCATATATTTCACTCAAATTCATTCCAAAAGAAATGATCTACCATAAGCTTGCATATCTTCTCATTATCCACCACTAGGATCACATGCATAACATAAATTATAAGGACTTTTCTTGGGTTGTAACATGGCTTATGATTAAGATGGAATATATTTGGGAGTGTAGCTCAAATTCTATCAAAACTAGTGGAGCAAAAATAAATCAACTCAAGCTTAATATAAAACATGTAAAATTAATCACTCTATTTAACAACTTCTTTAATTTGGCTTTTAAAGCATTTAAACAATGTAACACAACTTCCACCCTTTTTTCTTTCTTATTTTTTTCTTTTATTTTTTGCCCTTTTTTTCTTTAGAATAATATTAGAACTCAAGAATTTGAGGATAAAAATATGTTTCATTTTGTTGGTTGTAACCAAACCACAAATTTAGACACCTACATACTTATTTCTTTGTACACCCATACATATCATAATGATTAACAATGCTCCACTAGCTCTGCGGCTTAGGTAAAGGTATAAATATTATAGGTTGAAATTGCTTGTAATGTGGGTATACCAAAAAAAAGGCAATAAAGCTCAAAGGGGTTTAACAAAAAGAAAATTAATTATAAGGTAAGATATTTGGCTTATGTAACACATAACAAAGATGGCCAAAGCAAGTTCTAGAGAAACAAATTCAGGGAAGAATATCTCTCATGAAAGAATAATGAGACTAATGTGTCAGTCTAAAAGCTCAAAACTTCACCGTTTTTTGTCTACCAAATTTAGTCACTACCATCCTCAAAGAAAATAACTAGACTAATTAATTCTAAGTAGAAAAGATTACTTATTCAATCATGTTTTTCAATTTTAGTTGCATCATACTCATGACATACACAACCAAAATTCTTTGAAAACCACAAAAATAAAACTCTTTTATTAATTTTTTTTTAAAACTCGAACTGCTTAAAATAAATTAAATGTCCTCCCCCATACTTAATATTGTCCCAATGTAAGGTAAAATATAAGAAAAATGCAAAAATAACCAAAAATAAAATGCGAGAATAAAAACAAACTTCCCTTGGGTTGCCTCCCAAGCAGCGCCTTTGTTTAATATTGTCGTTCGCTCGACTCTATGCACACTTGATATAACTAGGCAGAGATTTCAAGTCTAGAATGCAGGCCTACAAAACAGAAGGTAATGGTCTTTTGTCAGAAATTGATAACGAAATATAAGGAACGTTACCTGATTGTTGTATTTTTGAAAGATCGTTTGATGCTACAACAGTTTCCAATAAATTAGTACTCAAGACTAACTCCTCATTCTCTTTCTCATGATGCTCACTAATGGAAACTTCTAATCCATCTTTGCCATCAAGTTTAAAAACTTTCTGTGCGAAAGAATCAATAACATCAATACAACAAATAGAATTATCATTATCAGGATAATTCATATCATCATAAATATTGAACTTAGCAATTTACCATCAAATTCCAAAGTAAGTGTGCCACTATAAACATCTATCTTAGTCTTGGATGTCTTTAAAAATGGTCTTCCTAATAAAATATGAGCAATTTGATTACTACTTTCCATATAAAGAACATAGAAATCAGCAGAAAAACCAAATTATTAATTTGCACAAGAACATCCTCAACTACACATTTTGGATAGGTATTAGATCTATCAGCCAATTGAATCACAATACTAGTTTTATTTAAAGGTCCAAGATTTAAAGATGCATATAAAGAATACGGCATGACATTAATAGAAGCTCCTAAATCTATCGTGGCTTTTTCATATTTATTATTACCTATCTTGCAAGGGATAGTAAACATTCCTGGATCTTTGCATTTTGTAGAGAGTTTTCTTTGAATAATTGCAGAAATACTCTTGCCTACTCTTAATTTCTCAAATCCTGTCAATTTTTGTTTCCTCTTTATTGTACACAGTTCCTTTAAAAATTTACCATAACGAGATACTTGCTTAATAACATCTAAAAGTGGAATGTTTACCTCGCATCTACGAAAAGTCTCATATAAATCTTGATTTTTTTCATATTTTCTAGATTCTGCTAAAGCAAGAGGAAAAGGAGGTACTGGGATGTTAGCAGAAAGAGGGGAAAACTTACAATTAGGAACGTCATCGTCATTGGGAAAGTTTGTGGTTGAGGTAATATTTTTCTCTTTTACTTGCTTTGACGATGCAGTTGCTTCCTTTACTGGAATGTTAATCTCCTTACCACTTCTCAAAATGATTGCACTTATATTTTCTCTTGGGTTTAATACCGTTTGAGATGGTAATTTTTCTGAACTTTGTGCCTCCATCTTATTAATTGCAGTGGCCATTTGGCTCATTTGATTGTCCAATCTTTGGATGCTGGCCCTTGTCTCCTGTTGAAATTGCAAGATATTAGTGGCAAGAGACTTAATAATATTTTCTAAAGATATACAAGAATTAGAAGTTTTGCTTGGTTGTTGTTATTTAGGGGGATATGGCTGCTTGTTCTGTTGGTAATTTGGGTGATTTTGACTGATAGGCGGATTTGATTATGGATTCCCGTAGTTGAAATTGGGATGATCTCTCCATCCTGGATTGTAAGTATTTGAATAGGGATCATACTTACTTTGCGATTGTCCAGGAAAACCATCTACCACATTCACTTGTTCATTGGGCTCCTCTTGAAGAGTTGGGCACATGTCAGTTGGATGTCCTGCTACTGAACAAATTCTGCAAGCCTTTGCTGTTTGCATGTTACCTTCAACTATTTGACGAACAAAAGAAGTTAAACTAGAAATTTGTTGTTCCAGGAAAGAAATATTTACCTCATTAGCATGCCTAGATGAAAGATCTAGCTGAGGGCCAAATTATTGAGAATTAGCCGCCATATTTGCAATTAAATTTCTTGCGGCCTCAGGAGTTTTATCTACCAAAGCTCCTCTACTAAAAGCATCTATCATGCTTCTATCATTTGGTAGAAGGCTTTCGTAGAAGTACTGGATAAGTAGCTGCTCACTAATTTGATGATGGGGGCAACTTGCACATAATTTTTTAAAACGTTCCCAGTACTCGTGGAGAGACTCTGCATTGTGTTGCCTTACCCCACATTTTTTTTTCGGATATTGGCTGCCCTTAAAGCGGGAAAGTACTTCTCCAAGAATAACTTCTTTATTTTGTTCCATGTGACAATGCTCCCGGAGGGTAGATAATAGTGCCAATCCTTTAAAGAAAAATGAAAGGCTCTTAATTTGATTTGCTCTTCGGACACTATAAACCCCCTCGACCGAATTTAGGGTTATTTAGCTTAGATAGAGAGACTAGGATTAAATTAGTGACAATTAGAGTTGAATGCAGTAATTTAGATTTATTATGCAATAATTATATTACTTAATACACCTTACCGTTGCTTCGATATTTGGAGCGCTACACTAATATTTACCTTCAAACAAATTTTATACACATTTCCTAGACATACCAGACTACCATTCTGACCCTTGTGTAACTCATAAATACTCTATCTTGTGCTTCATTTTAGTCGCATAATATTCGTTGCAATCGTCTAGTTTTAAATCCCAATAAATCCAACCTTGCATAATTGTTCGTTCCAATCGAAATTTAAGACAAAGACCCAACCCACTTTCACACAACCCAAATTATGACACTAACCTATTCTAAGTCTTCTACGCTATGACACTTGTGTCCCACCAAATTTTAACCCCATGTATTTCCAATTGATTAAAGAACACCTTATGCATTAGTTTTAATTAAATTATTGTGAAGACAAACCTCACCCAAAGCTAGACCCAACCTAGCCATATACACCCTACACTCCTTCATGACAACATGTTCCCCACCCCAAGAAGCCCTAGCCGGCCCAATTCCCTAAGAGGACCCCTTTTTCTCCCCTATATATATATATATATATATATATATATATATATATATATATATATATATATATATATGTTCCTCTCTCCCCTAACCTAATAAACCCTAGCCGAATCCTATTCTCCTCCCCCTTCAACCTCGATCACCACCACCGCCTGCCCCTTCTCCCGACTTCCAACCACCACCTCCACCGCCTGACTACAACCAACCACCGCCACCAGCCTCACCGTCTCCACCACCCCAGCACCACCAGCAACCATCACCCGCATCACCGCCAACCACCACATGCACCACTATCATCAACTTCACCATCACCAACCCACACTATTCCCTGACTCTACCTCAACCCGACCCCGATCACCCCAGCCTGCCTGACCACTACCTGACAGCACCGCCAACCACCACCACCAGCCTGACCGTCGCCTTCCCCACGACCAGATCTACTATAAATCTCCGCTGCTGCTGCCGCTGCAACTGCTGCCGAAGCTGCTGCTGCCGCTGCTGCTTCCTCGTGCACCGCCGGAGGTCCGTCCCACGTCGGAGAGTAGGTCGTCGACGAGCACAGACCCCCCCTCGGCCACGACTAGGTATTGTATGTTTATTTCAATTAAAATTTTATGTATCGTTGTGTCAACGTGTCGTCGAACGTACACGTATAATAGAAATTCCTATGTGCAATGTGTGTGCGTGTGTGTTTGTTATTAAATCAGTAATTAAGGTCAAGTAACTACTCTAATAAATGATTTGTTAATATGAACGCCGTGTTGACCTAGAAACCTAGACATTGACCAAATGCACCCTAACATGATAATTAGGACATGTATTTCTGTACAAAATGTAATTAGTTTCGTAACAGGACTTTGGTAATTTATATCCTTGAGGTACACGGTAACTAAGGACAGGACACGTGTACGCCTTAGCTGCGTGCACAAGCGACGCTGTTAGTTGACCAGGGTGACCCCTTGCGTCAGTGCCTAAGAGCAGCGTAGTATTTCTGTGCGTATTACTTAGTGACTGATGATCAAATTGCTATATTATATTATATGTATAGGGTCGCTGGACCATTCAGGAGAGACTTCAGGAGCAAGTTATTGGCACTTGCAGCTTAAGGACCCAGGCAAGATACCTTGCCATATTTATTATAAATATTGTATGATATCTTGTTGCTTTATTTCATATAACTATGCACGTAAATGCGTAAATGAGTAGTATACTTGACCTAGTCACTAGCAGACCCACCCCCCATTAAGAGGATACTTTAATATCTTCCGAGACCTTACACTCTTACACGTATTACGGTGACAAACTCATGTTGGGATGCGAGTTCGCGTACCCGACTAGCTCTTCGGAGTGTGGATGTTATGCCTATACCTACCCATACGTACCATGGTTGTCCTCATATTGCATTCACTTAGATAGTTAACACACCCCTATATTTTATTCAGTATTTATATATGGCATATATTTTTGTATCTTGTTACGTCCCTCTGAGGACCTAGTTCCCTTCCCGATCTGGACGAGGCATATTATCCTATAGTGTACGGACCCGGACAGGAGACAAGGTACGCATCCGAGGAGGAGCTAGATTGGTACCATTGGAGTTCCCTTGATCATTGGTAGGCCTTCCGCCTAGGACTGGGGTATCCTTATCTAGTCAGCCGATGCCCTAGTCATTACTCTTTTTATCTGTCTTTCAGTACTTTTATTTCTTCATAGTAGTGGGTTTGTTCCCATCAGACATTTTGGATTGTACTATGATATTTCAGACTGGCGTTTATTTTCCAGTATTTATTTTAGTATTTTTTTATATATTATGGATGAGATTAGATTACCTGTTTTGATGTTAGTATTGGACTTGTTAGTATTTTAGGACAGCGGAGTACGCTTCATAGGATCCATTAAATTGGGTAATCCCTCGGAGACGTATTAGCTGGCTATTGCCACGTGGCCTGGTCCTATATATTTTAGGACTGGGGCGTGACATGGTTTTTGTGGTGGCCCATACAGGTCTTGTTTATCACTTGCGATATGGTAACATGCCCAGCGAGCCTACAATAAGATAGGAATTACTATGTCTCATCCACCTTGATTACGTCCTTAAACTTTTTTCGTATTATTTCTAAATATCTGCATCCTGTTTGCTTGATTCCGTACTCTTTTAATGAAGTTCTATCTCTTACAACAAGATAAACTTGCACAGTGGACGAAGAGCACACGGTACCGTGGTGCCAGCCGATACTACAAAGAGAGAGAAGATATCCCAGGGACCACCTGGAGAGCAACCACCACCACGGGCCCCGCTGATACATTGGCGCGAGACTTCTCAGGGCGATCCTACGCAGTAGCACGAGGGACAGACTTTATAAACGATCCCCACGCAGAATTTTGAGGGCCAGACTTCGGGGGCTACGCCGATTTCGCAAACCGAGAGGCTTGTCACGCCCCGATCTCCCGCAGGCAAATCGACCGTTCCTGCTAGGCGAGAATCATCGCGCCAGCGCTCCCGCAGAACGATCGCTTTGACCCATCCGAGCGTGATGCCGTACGAGCGTGAGCCATGCCTGTGCAAGGCCGTGGTTCATTGGTTGGAGGTAAGGGTTCTAAGCCACAGAGTCGAACAGATTATCCGAGTACAGCAGAGTTTTATGAACGCATAGGCGATCGGTAACAAGTTTACTGAGTCGACAATAGCGGAAGCATTGAATAGCATAAGTTGAAGTAAAACAAGCTATTTATTGATATAAACAAGTGTTGCAGGTGGCGCTTGGCTGAGATTATACTTCGCTCATATCTCTCTCTCTGAAACAGTAAAAGCGTGCCAAGTGGCTATAATTGTGGAATGATTATACAGGCGATGTTCAGGCGATATTCACAATATTATGTCTTGTATATGTGCTTCAATTCCGGACGTAGCGCCCCAAGGCTTCAGAGTGATCTCCTGGCCTTAGCATGCACGAAGGAGGCATCTGCACTGAACGAGGTTCTTCCGTACCCTGTAAACGATCTGGAGGGTAATCAATACATTGAATGCACTGGTGGGGAGGCTACTCGCCCGCTCGACAAATCTAAACACGTAATATAGGTTCCGTGCTCAAACTATTATGTTGTCATTCTAGTTGCCTTAGGATCAGTTTCATGCAAGATTTGAATAGCCTAATTCGTGTGGCAGTGCGCCGTACGACATGAGAGGAAACACGATGAGACTTACCAACTTACCATTTGACATTCCCTATCTAAGTCAAACATTGTTAATTTGAGCACGGACATGCATAAACATTCAGGGGCAATTACATATGCAAACACGAGAGTCATTATATCAAGATCGTTCAGGTTTTCAATTGTTTCTTGATGTGATGCAATGACTCGCACGCGGATAGCCGCTAAGCGAGGATGACTTATCTATATGAATATAAGTCGCTGGCATAGCCATAAAGGACCAATCCTAGATGAGATAGAGTGTAACGAAAAAACACATGAGGCGCTACGGACCATCTCTCCCGCACACGATGGATTTGCATATAAAGTTATCCCAGACGAGAATGGAATGCAACGAAAGCACGAGAGGCGCTACAAACCATCTCGCCTGCACACGATGGACCACACGTGAAGTTCCATCTGGATCGGATCGGCCCCAGTGCCCCGGTGATAGTCCGTGGAACTATACCTCATTTTTGAGTTGTCTGCGACATGCAGGTCAGGGTCTTTCCAATTTTACGAGATACACGAGTACACGAGATACACGAGATACTTGATTTGCTTGACATAATTCTCGTTCAGTGAACAACTTGCCTTGATGTATTCCTCTGGTTTGGGGCTGCCTTTGGTGACCTAACTGTCCCGAATACTTGCAGGTTCAATCATGCACAGAATGACTACTTAGTAGTCTCCCGGGGTTTGGATGAAAATAAGGCAACATACAAGCAGACAAGCATGCATTTATATAAACATAAATATTCACGTTAGCTCAGGCCCGAAGGTAAGCCGAGGAGTGAGATCGTAAGGGACTTCTCGAGCGACACATTCTAGGGTAGCATGTGAGGGTCTGAATATATATATAAGCAATGTTTCATTTTCATGTTCTATCATAAGCAATACAAGTTGGGATTATTCCCTTAGCTAGGTGCGTTGTATTCTTATTAGCATGCAGGGGGTGATTCACCTAGAGACTAGCATATATCGTTTCATATTTTATGTGTAATGGCTAAGCAAAGACAAGTTCACCGTAGCCACCCACCTTAGAGATGATTCGCCTCGGTCGAGCGATATGTCAAATGAGTCTCTGGAAGCCTAAGCTGAAGTCCTGTAGGGACAAGTCTGGATATCCTTTGCCTCAAATGAGTATTCTCGCCTGAGCAAAGTGGGTCGGGACATTGCACTTTTGCCGTTTGAATCGGTAGTCCGCTTTAGCGGAATAGGGTGTTACAAGGCCGATATCTGAAGAGACACCTACTGCACAGCCGGAGGTTCCGCTGCCACCACCTCCATCCTTTACACCACAGATGCCACATCCGGATGGACAACCACAGATGCTTCAGTTCTTCCAGGCTATGATACAGACACAGTGGCATCAGACCGAGACATTGAGACAGAGCTTGATGGCAGTCCTAGAGAGGATACCTGCACCAGTAGCCGCACCTGCCCCTACACCTATTTAGCCAACTGGTACTGTATGAGGGTTCTGCCAGATGGGCCCGGATACTTTCTCGGGAAATGAGACTGCAGAGGAGATATCCGATTGGGTCGCTAACATGGAGATGCTACTAGAGGCTTCTCAACTATATCCAGACCTTTGGATGACCGTAGTGAGGTCCCAACTGAAAGGCAATGTCCATCACTGGTGGGATTCCATAGAGCGTAACGTAGGTAAGACACAAACATGGGAACAGTTCTTAGAGTACTTTAATGCGAAGTATTTCTCGGCTACAGTCAGAAATGCCCTGTACTCCCAGTTCCTGCATCTAGAACAAGAGAATATGACCGTAGACGCATACGACGTAGAGTTTAGCCGACTTAGTAGATTTGGTGCCGCCTTGATACCCAACGATCTAGAAAAGGCCCAGAGATTCGACCATGGCCTCACTTTTGAGCTATAGAGGTACACCACCACCTAGGCGAGGATTTCTTATGAGGAGGTTTTGTCAGAAGCGAGGGTCCAGGAAGCCATTGGCAGAGGAGCAAGACGTTCCAGTACGACCGTACCAGCCAGAGCCCAGCCCGGAGCAGGAGGACCGATCCATCACCCAGGAGAACAAACACAACAGAGGACAGTGCCATACCAGCATAAAGAGATTCCGACTTGTCATCATTGTGGCAAAATGGGATACGTCGGTAGAGATTGTTGGAAGAAGCTTGGATTATGCATGATATATGGAGCAAGTCAGCACCTTGCCAGAGATTGCCCACAGCGCAGAGATGCAGCACCACAGACAGGACAGAGGCCAGCAGAACCAACCTTGAGGATACTACCCCCGCCAGGAGTTCAACGTCCACCAGCACCCGGAGGATTTCAGAGGGGACCACCCTTGGCCCCACAGGAGGCACAGTTTGATCGAGCCAGACAGCAAGCCGGTGGGCAGAGGCACGAACATGCCTTTGCACTAGCAGCGACTGAGGAAGAAATAGAAGGAGAAGCTATCACCGATACCATTTTAGTTGTATCATTGCCTGTGACTGCATTATTTGATTATAGTGCTACACTATCTTTAATATATAGTAGTTTCATAACTATGCATATAGTAGCTACTTTCCCCTTACCTAAGAGTTGAAAGATTCTTACCGAAGGAGACATCGTGCCGGTTACCACCACTATTAGAACGTGCTCGGTAGTCATATGTGGTTGAGAGATGAGAGCGCAATTTTTGGTATTTTCGATGCCAAACTTTGACGTCGTATTAGGCATGGACTGGTTGAGCCAGTATAATGCCGTACTGGATTGTCGGAGAGGTAGCATCATTTTTAGACCGCTAGATCAACCGGAGTTTGAGTACATGCGAGAGACAGTCGAGCGAGGAATAAGTCCGACAGATGGAGCTTATATGGCTATGGAGACGGCACCCCCACCGATAGTTGCAGAGTTCGATGATGTTTTTTCGGAGGAGTTGCCAGGCTTACCGCCAGAAAGAGACGTGGAGTTCACTATTAAGTTAGTACCCAGAGTAGCAACGGTATCTTCAAATGTGTACCGATTGGCGAAGAAGGAACTAGATGAGCTGAAGCTACAGTTAGAAGAGTTCCATATCAAGGGATTCGTCCATCCTAGTGCATCACCCTGGGGAGCACCAGTATTGTTTGTACCAAAAAAATGATGGGACAGTCCGTATGTGCATTGATTACAGAGCCCTTAATGCTGTGACTATCAAGAACAAGTACCCCCTGCCACGAATTAATGATTTATTCGACCAGCTGACAGGAGAAGTGGTGATCACGAAGATCGACTTGAGATCGGGTTACCATCAGGTGAAGGTGCGAAGAGAAGATATTCCAAAGACAGCATTCAGGACTCGTTATGGTCACTATGAGTTCTTGGTGATGCCTTTCGGATTGACAAATGTGCCCGCAGTATTTATGAACTTGATGAACATGGTCTTCTACCAATATCTGGACCAGTTCGTAGTAGTCTTCATCGACGATATCTTGGTGTATTCAAAGAGCCACGAGGAGCACGAAGAGCACTTGAGATTAGTGTTAGAAACACTGAGGCGTGAGAGGCTTTATGCAAAGCTGAGTAAGTGTGAGTTTCTCTTAGATCATGTCACTTTTCTCGGACACGTTATCTCGGGGGATGGTATTTCGGTAGATCCAGCAAAGATTTCGTCATTAGAGACGTGGCCGACCCCTACCAACGTCTCAGAGGTGAGGAGTTTCCTAAGACTTGCCGGATATTACCGGAGTTTCGTAGAGAACTTCGCAAGGATCGCAGAGCCGATGACGAGGAGCACCCCGTGCCGCGGTGCCAGATAACACCACTCAAGGAAAGGAGGTACCCCAAGGGCAACCCCCGTTATAGACCCCGCTGATACATTGGCACGAGATATCGCAGGGCGATCCTACACCGCAGCCTGAGGGACAAACTTCCCAGACGATCCCCATGCAATATTGTGAGGGCCAGACTTCAGGAGCCACACCGATGCCGCAGGCTGAGAGGCCGACATCTGAGGAGACGCCTACTGCACAGCCAAAAATTCCACTACCACCGCCTCCACCTTATCCACCCCAGATGCCACAGCCAGATGGACAACCACAGATGCTTCAGTTATTCCAGGCGATGATGCAAGCACAATGGCATCAAACAGAGACATTGAGACAGAGTTTGGTGGTAGTACTAGAGAGGACACCTGTTCCCGCACCAGCACCAGCACCTCCACCAGCCCAAACAGGTGGCACGGTTAGATGGTTCCGACAGATGGGACCAGATACTTTCTCAGGCAATGAGACTGCAACACAGATCTCCGATTGGGTCACCAACACGGAGATGCTACTAGAAGCTTCACAACTGCACCCCGACCTTTAGATGACCGCGGTGAGGACCCAACTGAAAGGCAATGCCCATCATTGGTGGGATTCCATTGAACGCAGTGTAGGGAAGAACCAGACTTGGGAACAGTTCCTAGAATATTTCAATGCAAAGTATTTTCCAGCTACATTCAGAAATGTCTTGTACTCCCAGTTCCTACATCTAGAACAGGAAAATATGACTGTTGATGCCTATGACACGGAGTTCAGCCGCCTTAGCAGATTTGGTGCAGTCCTGATACCCACCGATCTTGAGAAAGCCTAAAGATTTCATCACGGCCTCAATTTTGAGCTACAGAGGTATACCACTATACAGACGAGGATTTCTTATGAAGAGGTTCTTGTAGAGGCGAGAATCCAAGAGGCCATCGTCAGAGGAGCTAGACATACCAGCATGACTACACCAGCCAGAGCACAGCCCGGAGCAGGAGGACCGATCCGTCATCCAGGAGCCCGGACACAGCAGAGGGCAGCGCCATATCCACAGCAGGAGCTTCCGACTTGTCACCATTATGGTAAGAAGGGACAAGTCATTAAGGATTGTCAGAAGAAGTTAGGATTGTGCATGATATGTGGGTCAAGTCAGCACCTTGTCAGAGATTGCCCGCAGCGCAGAGAAGCAGCACTACAGACAGGCCAGAGGCCAGCAGCACAAGTACAAAGGATACTACCCCCGCTAGGAGGACAGCGTCCACCAGCCCCCGGAGGATTTTAGAGAGGACCATCCTTGGCCCCACAGAAGGCACAGTTTGAGCGAGCTCGCCAACAGACTGGAGGACAGAGGCAAGGACAAGCCTTTGCATTAGCAGCTACTGAAGAAGAAACCGAAGAAGAAGCTATCATAGGTACCATTTTAGTTGCATCATTACCTGCAACTGCATTGTTTGATTCTGGAGATACATTGTCATTTATATCTAGTAGATTTGTAGCAATGCATAGAGTAGCGACTTTCCCCTTACCTAATAGTTGGAAGATTCTTATCGGAGGAGGTATCGTGCCGGTTACCAGCACTATCAGAACGTGCTCGGTAGTTGTATGTGGTAGAGAGATGAGAGTGCGATTCTTGGTATTGCCTATGCCGTACTTTGATGTTGTGTTTTGCATGGACTGGCTAAGCCAGTATAACGCCGTTCTGAACTGCCGGAAGGGTAGCGTCACCTTTAGACCGCCAGATCAACCGGAGTTCGAGTACATGCGAGGGACCGTCGAACAAGGAGTAGGACAGATAGCGGGAATTTGCATAGCTATGGAGATTGCACCCCCGCCAATAGTTGCAGAATTCGAGAATGTGTTTCCCGAAGAACTGCCAGGCTTACCGCCGGATAGGGACGTGGAGTTCACCATCGAGCTAGTACCCGGAGCAGCATCGGTATCTTCTAATGTATACCGATTGGCGAAGAAGGAATTAGATGAGCTAAAACTACAATTAGAGGAGTTGCAGAGCAAGAGATTTATCCGTCCTAGTGCATCACCATGGGGAGCACCAGTATTGTTCGTACCCAAGAAGGATGGAATAGTACGCATGTGCATTGATTACAGAGCCCTTAATGCTCTAACTATCAAGAATAAGTACCCCCTATCGCGGATTAATGATCTATTCGACCAGTTGACAGGAGCAGTAGTGTTCACAAAGATTGACTTGAGATCGGGTTATCATCAAGTGAAGGTGCGAAGAGAAGACATTCAGAAGACAGCATTCAGGACTCGTTATGGTCACTACGAGTTCTTAGTAATGCCATTTGGGCTGACAAATATGCCAACTATATTTATGAACTTGATGAACATGGTATTCCACTAATACTTAGACCGGTTCATGGTAGTCTTCATCGACGATATCTTGGTGTATTCAAAGATCCACGAGGAGCACGAAGAGCACTTGAGACTAGTGTTAGAGACGCTGAGAAGAGAGAGGCTTTATGCCAAGCTGAGCAAATATGAGTTTCTCCTAGATCGTGTCGCTTTCTTTGGACACATTATCTCAGGAGATGGCATCTCAGTAGATCCGACAAAGATTTTATCAGTAGAGACATGGCCAACCCCTACTAATGTCTCGGAGGTCAGGAGTTTCTTAGGACTTGTTGGATATTACCGGAGGTTCATAGAAAACTTTACGAAGATCGCAGAGCCCATGACTCGCTTGACCCATAAGGAGCAGGAGTTCACCTGGACGGAGGAGTGTCAGAAGGCATTCGATGAACTGAAGAAGCGGTTGACTACAACACCTATCTTGACCATATCTTCTGGACCCGGAGGATTCGTGATCTATAGCGATGCATCCGGGAAGGGATTAGGATGTGTCTTGATGCAGCATGAAAAAGTTGTAGCTTATGCTTCTAAACAGTTGAGGACATATGAGAAGAACTACCCCACCCACGACTTGTATCTTGTAGCAGTGATCTTTGCTTTGAAGCTTTGGAGGCACTATCTATATGGAGAGAGAGTGAAGATATTTACAGATCATAAGAGCCTAAAGTACGTCTACACCCAGAAGAATCTTAATCAGAGGGAAAGACGTTGGCTCAAGGTGATGACAGACTTCGAGATCGAGCTACAATACCACCTGGGAAAGGCCAACGTAGTAGCTGACGCATTGAGCAGAAGACCCATGGCATTCTTCATGACCACCCAACAATATCTGTTGAGAGATCTAGAGCAGATGGGTATAGAGGTCGTTATGCCCGGAGTAGATGGACAATTGTCAAGTTTCCAATTGCAATCGACATTAGTAGAGAGAATCAAGGCCGCTTTGCCGACAGACGCCAGATTTCAGAGGCTTAGACATAGGACAAAGGCTGAAATGCAGACAGGACTGAAAATACATGAAGATGGGACTTTGAGATATGGAGATCATCTCTATGTTCCAAATGGAGAACTTCGTCAGGAGTTAATGGCAGAAGCACACAGTTCAATCTATTCTATTCATCCAGGAGGCACGAAGATGTACAAGGACTTGAGACAGTACTACTGGTGGCACGGAATGAAGAGAGAGATAGCATATTTTGTGGTCAAGTGCCTGGTGTGTCAGCAAGTCAAGGTTGAGCATCAGAGATCTGCAGGATTGCTCCAGCCACTCCCTATACCAGAGTAGAAATTGGAGCATATCACTATGGACTTTGTTACGGGCTTTCCGAGAAGTCCTAGTGGGCGCAATGCAGTATGGGTAATCGTGGATAGACTCACCAAGTCCGCACACACCCTTCAGAGTTGGGCAATCGACGGAGGCCTTAGCAGACATGTACATGAGAGAGATTGTGCGCCTACATAGAGTGCCAGTTAGTATCGTGTCTGACAGGGATCCGAGATTTACTTCTTACTTTTGGCGGAGTATGCAAGAGAGTCTCGGTACTCGCCTGAAGTTTAGCACAGCGTATCACCCACAAATAGATGGCCAGTCGGAGTGCACCATTCAGACGCTAGAAGACATGTTGAGAGCGTGCATGCTTGACTTCGGAGGATCATGGGAGGATCATTTGCATCTGGTCGAGTTTTCCTATAATAACAGCTATCAAGCGAGCATCCAGATGAATCCCTATGAAGCATTGTATGGAAGGAAATATCGTTCTCCAGTGTGCTGGAGTGATATAGGCGAGCGACAGATTCTCGGACCAGAGTTGGTTGTTAGTACAGTAGAAAAGGTGAAGAAGATCCAAGGGCACCTTCAAGCAGCACAAGACAGACAGAAGCATTGGGCGAATGCGCATCGGCGACCCTTAAAGTTTCAGGTCGGAGATCACGTATTTCTAAAGATCTTGCCTACTCGAGGGACTATCAGATTCGGAGGCAGAAGGAAGCTGAGTCTAAGGTACATCGGACCATTCGACGTATTAGAACGCGTCGGAGAGGTTGCTTACAAGTTAGCCTTGCCACAGACTTTGGAAGGAGTCCATGACGTCTTCCATGTATCTCAACTGAGGAGGTACATACCAGATCCGAGTCACATACTTGACCACTCGGAGATCATAGTTGGCCCGAGTTTATCATACCAAGAGGAGCCCGTCGAGATTCTGGACAGGAGTGAGAAAGTACTGCGAGGACAGACTATTCCCTTAGTTCGTGTCGCATGGAGACATCATGCCCCAGGCGAGTCGACGTGGGAACGCGAGGAGGACATTAGACAGAGCTATCCCTATCTTTTCGAAGGAATAGGTACGCTTTAACATTTTAATTTTTGTCAGTAGTTCGTACCATGCGTATGTTTTAATTTCGAGGACGAAATGCTCTAAGAAGGGTAGATTGTAAACCCCCTCTACCAAATCAGAGCTATGTGGTATTAAAATTTAGAAACTAGGGTTAAATTGATCATATTAGATTTAATGCGCGACAATATTATACCTTAATATACCTTACGGTTGCCATGACGTTGGAGCACTATAACAATAGGTACCCCCCCCCCCCCAAACCAATTAGGTACTCCTCTCGTAGACAAGTCAGACTACCACCCTGCCCTTTGTATAACTTTCAGATTTCCTATCTTTGTGCTTCAATCTAGAAAGCACAACAGTCGTTGCAACGTATAGGTATTAATTCACTAAACCCAATTTGTCCTGATGCCTGATGAATTTGTTTGTAACCTAAAATTAATTAAGGACCAGATCATCACAAAACAAGTCATAGCCAAGCCCTTATCCCTATCGTGAGGACCAGACCCCACCTCAAAGAGGCCAGACAGGCCCAAACCTCAAAGTAGCCCAGAAACCCAACACCTATATAAGTATACTTTCTCCCTTATTGAAAACCTAGGTCACAACTTGTATTCACCACATAATTCCTTAGCCGACCGCCGAGTGACCCGCTGCCTCGTTGCCGGACTGCACCAGCACCGGAACAAGCCGCCACCCTCATCCCCGTTCATCTGCACCTCTCCCCGATACTGGACCATCCCAGACCCATTGCACCGTCGTCCATCCACTTCGTCACCACCTCTCTCATCATCACCAACATCTTTCCAATAAACCGCTGCTCCCGACCCTCCCCGCACACCGACTGCTCCCGACCGCCTCCAGCGTCTCGCCCGCCATTGGCCGGCCAACCCGACTCCTACAGCCGTTGTCGCTGCTGTCACCACTGCGTTATAGTCGACCGGAGATCCGTGATCACCGAAGAAAGTCGACGAGACCCCCTAGTTCCATTGAGCAGGTACTCGATCTCCAACCCCTCCTTCCTTGTATCCTATCGCCATAGCATCGTGTCGAGTATCGTTAAAAATTGGACACGAGTAATGTAAAATGAAATCCTATATGTTGTATGTAAAATAATTAGATTAGATGGTAATTAACTAGGTTAGATAGTCATTAATAAGTAGTAATTCCCAATGGATTGAGACTGTCGTCAAGGACTAATAATTCACCTGAACATCTGGACATAAATCCATTATGATTGAACATGGAAAACCAAGGACGTATTCGTACCAATCAGATAGTGGCAACCCTTTACCTTTAATAAATATTGTCTCAAGACACACGCTGACAAGGACAGAACACGCGTACACCTTAGCTACGTGCACCCGTGAATCCGTCCTCGGTCGGCAGTGAACTTGTGGCAATTCTTAAGAGCAACGTAGAGTCTGTTTAATTTTCTTAGTGTCTGATACTAGATGGTTATATTATATTGTATGTTTAGGGTCATTGGATCAGCCAGGAGACATTGCAGGAGGAGGCTATTGGCATTCACATCTTGAAGACTCAGGCAAGATACCTTGCTATATTTACTGTCTAATTTAAATTATGCAAATGTTGTATTGTATGCTTGTTGTTTGCTTTATACAACTGTGCGCGTCCGAGATTGTCTCGGGTGCATTCGACAGGTACGTCAAAGATTGGCATACATGGACTTAGTCATTAGTAGACTCACCCTATGGGAGGACATCCTGTATTCTTCCCAGACCTGACACATTTACACGTATTCATAGTGATAAATCTCATGTTGGGATGCGTGTTCGCGTGATCGACTAGCTATCGCCGCGTGTGACGTGCGTCACGGTTAGCAAGAAATCTAGGACTACTTCAGTTTAGAGACTTGGCATTTAGATCAGGGATATGCGCGTCGATTATTTGACGGGTATATCTACATTAGGAGGGGAGGACGACTGGTTGGCATATGGGACACCCCACTCCTTTACATTGATACCACACTCGACGGAGTGATACAGACGTATTTATATATTACTGATACCACGTTCTGTGGAGTGTGGGACGTTACTTGATGACATTGCAGATACCACACTCCATAGAATATTGGACGTTACTTTATTCCTGCGCCCGTGTTATAGGGGGCATGTGTGGCATATACTAGCCGGTTGCCACGACTGGTGAATTACGTCAGCATATGTCTAGCCTACACCTTCCCATATACTCACAATTGTTCTTACATTGCATGCACTTAGATTGGCTAGCACACCCTTTATTGTATTTTATCTTATTCAGTATTTATATATAGCATGCTTCTATGTATCTTGTTACGTCCCTCTAAGGACCTGGTTCCTTTCCAGATTTAGACGAGGCTTTCTACCCGACCGTATACGGCCCCGGACAGGAGACGAGATTCGCTACAGCTGAGGAGTTAGAGGTACAGCCGTCAGAGTTTCCGTGATCAGTTGGTAGGCCTTCAGCCTAGATTGGGTGCATCATTATCTAGAGCCGATGCCCTAGTCATTATCTTTTATATCTCATTTCATTACTTTATTTTATCATAGTAGTGGATTTGTTCCCATCAGACTTTATTGGTTGTACTATGATATTTCAGACTGGTGTTTATCTTCCAGCAGTTTATGTAGTACTTCTTGCTCTTTATATTGTGGATGAGATTAGATTACCTGTTATTGACTGATATTGCACCTGTTAGTATTTTAGGACAGCGTAGCACTCTTCGTGGATCCATTAAATTGGGATATCCTCGAAGACGTGTCAGCTGGCTATTGCCACATGGCCTGGTCCCGCGTACTTTTGGGATTGGGGCGTGACAGCTGCCTTGCCAACAGATGCCAGATTTTATAGGCTTCGAGAGAGGACAGAGGCCGGGATACAGACAGGATTGCGCATATATGAGGACGGGACTTTGAGATATGGAGATCGTCTCTATGTTCCGAATGAAGAACTTTGTCAGGAGCTGATATCGGAGGCACACAGTTCAACATACTCTATTCATCCAGGAGGTACGAAGATGTACAGAGACTTAAGGCAGTACTATTGGTGGCATGAAATAAAGAGGGAGATAGCCTATTTTGTGGCGAAGTGCCTGGTGTGTCAGCAGGTCAAGGCTGAGCATCAGAGGTCTGCATGGTTACTTCAGCCGCTCCCGATACCAGAGTGGAAATGGGAGCACATCACTATGGACTTTTTTACGGGCTTCCCAAGGAGTCCTAGTGGTCGCAACGTGGTATAGGTAATCGTAGATCGACTCACCAAGTCCGCTCACTTTTTGTCACTACCCAATTCTGGAAAATAGAGTTTTTTAATTTTTATTTGGTAAATTATGTATTGTATTTAATTAATTATATTTATATTTAATTGGTGATTGTTTTATTTTTAATTGATTGTTTTAAGGTTTTGGTTAGCCTGGACCCGTGTCAGACCCTAGTGGACCCATGTCCGACCCAACCTACACCCTTGTGAGACATATTTTTGGGTTTAGAATATTTATTATATTTTTAGTTGGTTAGTTGGAGAGATTTGGAGTTAGTTTGAGTGCTTTTGGAACCCGAAACTCAAAACCAAGTGAGGGGAGGGCATTTTGGACTTTTAGACTTTATGTAACCTATATTTTGGTGAGGCCGGCCCCCAAACCCTTCCCACACCCGTGAAACACAGCAGCCCCCTCCCCCTTGTTCTGTTTTTTCTTTCCATCTTCACTTCTTCTTCTTCTTCTCCACTACTTCTTTCTTCTTCCTTCCTTCCTTCTTCCAAGTAAGTATTCTCATTTTCTTCCTTCTTCCAAGTAAGTATTCTCATTTTTCTTTCTTCCTTCCTTCTTTCATTCCTTCTTCTTTATGTGAATCCTAACCTTATGATTTTCCCTAACCTAGGTGGGTAGAGCCTAGACTTGGTGTTGAGGCTAGATTTGGTAGTTTGGAGCTTGAGGGAGGTGATTTCAAGTAGATCAGAGACTTTGGCCTTGGGATTCCAACTCCCAAGAGGTAAACCCTAACTTTTCTCTTGATAATTACTCTAATATAGTGTAATTAGTGGTTTAGAACCTTTCTAGACCCTAATCCTACCCGTGGGAGGAAGTTGGAACTAGTTTGGTTGAGTTTGGAGACTTTGACACTAGGTTTTGTGTCAATTTCGGGTGGAATCCGAAATTAGCCCAATTTTGGGTAATGCCCTAGGTTAGAAGGACCTAGATAGACGTTGTCGGGTATCTTGAGGGTGAGTGCGTGTCTCCATTCGGGCACGTAAAGTCGTGTCGCGGAGAAACGAATATTTTGGGCGAATTTAGGGTTTTCGTCATCGCCGGTTCTAAGTGCGTGCGCATTTTCGCCACGGGCCTAGAATCGATGGGGTAGAATTTTTTCTAAGATTTAGGCATCGTTTAGAACCCGTGGGTAAATTTTGGACCGATTCTGAGTTGGTTTGGTGTGCGTTTCAGGAGGTTTTCCGAACCGCACACCGCGTGTTCGTCGAAATGACCGAACGGCCATTTCGACTTAGTTTTCTAGTTTCGGACTTGTGCGCGTGTTGGGTTAGCATCGGGGAGTGTGTGCTAGAATTCTCGGATTATATTTTATATATTTATAGGTGTTAGTGTGCTTAGGGGTCGTTGGGCGCACGTTGGAGAGTGTTGTGTGCGCGGTTGTGTGTAGTGTTGTGTTTGTGTTTATGTGTCTATATATATGTATATATATGTATGTGTGTCTCTCTATGTATATATATATTTATAGATATGTGCTTGTGTATGTATATGTCTATGTGCTTGTGTATATATATATGTATAAGTGTGCGTGTGTGTGTATATGTATATATATATATATATATATATATATATATATATATATCAATGTGTATGTATATATATATTTGAGTGTGTGTGTATATGTATATATATATATATATATATATATATATATATATATATATATATATATATATATATATATATATATATATATATATAAATAGGTGTGTTTATATATATATATATATATATATATGTATATATATATATATATATAGCTATGTGCGTGTATATATATATATTTGTGTGTGTGTGTATTTATATACATAAGTGTTTGTGAGTGTGTAGGTGTGTGTGTTAATTTATATGTTAGAGTGTGTGTTAGAATATATATATATATATATATATATATATATATATATATATATATATATATATATATATATATATATATATATATATATATATGTTAGAGTGTGTATATATATATATGTATGAGTATATATATATATATAGATATATGTATATATATATATGTGTGTGTGTCTGTGTGTGATTGCGAAGAGGGGCTGCACAGCAGCAGTACAACCAGCAGCAGTACAAGCAAGGGCAGCAGCAGCAGCAAGGTTAAATGCAGTAGCAGCAGCAGATGTTCAGCGAGGTAGCTTAGTGTGAGATAGTTATATAGATAGATAGATAATAGATTAGATAGATCTATATATAGATATATCGATAACTAGATAGTTAATTAAGATAGATTGATAGTTAGATAGATAACTAGATAGATATGTAGATTAATAGATAGATAGTTAGATAAGTAGATAGCTAGTTAGATAAATAGATACTAGATGGATACATAGATTGATAGATAGATAGTTAATAGATAGATAGTTATATCTATCTAAGGTATAGATATATATATATATATATATATATATATATATATATACCTATATCTATATATATCTATAGATATCTAGATAGATATATATATATACATATATATGAGTTTAGGTAAGGTATGTATATAATTGTGGTTGTGGATATCTATATATATATGCATAGATACTTAGATATCTATAATATATGATAGATATAGATATTCTAGCCTAGATTAGTAACTAGGAGTATATCTATATACTTAGATAGCTAACTAAATAGCTAATTAGAAGGGTATGAGAGAGATATCCCAATACCTTGAGATATCAAGGTATCTCACCAAGGTATTGAGTTTCGAGCGGGGTATTTGAGCAATAGCCTAGGAATAGTATTAGAGTGATTTTTATATGTATTGGTATATATATTTACGCGTGCTAGCATATGTTTTAGCGGGTTTAGGCGGGGTGCGTGGCCTAGGTCGAGCTATCAGATACCGAGGGTATCCTGGTATCTCGAGGAGGCGAGTTTGAGAGTTTTCTAGCTTAATGAGCTCAGTTTGACCTAGAATTTCAGGGGCACCCTAGTTTGACCTAGCTTTGACCATAATTGTCCTCGTTGACCGTAACAGTCAATGTTTGACCTAGTTTTGACTAGAGTTGACTTTTTGGACCCCAAGTTGACTTTTTGACCCGAATTTCACCAGTTTGACCCGTTCGACCTAGAATATCCCTAGAAGCCTATTTTTATTTATTTTATATCAGTTTAACTCCTTAGAACCATGTTTAATTCTGCTATCATGTGCTTCTTGTGCTCTTGCCTTCATATGCGCTAGCTATTATCATGTACGTAGCGTGTTGTGGTTGGATCCAAGAGTATTAGTGGGGGAGGGGAGTAGGAGTTGGTTATGTGATCAAAGCCAAACAGTATTTATGTGTATATCGGTTATGCAACTCACGCATAACGGAGTTATCGTAGTGTTTTTCATGTGCAACCTAAGCCGATCACATAACGAACTTGTGCTCAAGGCACTTAGCTAGTATTCATGTTTTCTCACATGCAGTTACTTCTTTACTTGTATTGTTCTCCAGTTTACCTTGCAGCTACTTATTCTGCTCCAGCATATATTTATTTCCTGTGCATCTTGTATACTTTTCTATTGCTCGTCATATACACCTTACCATGTATTTGAAGTTGCTTTCAGAGGTATGTACTTCGCTCCAGTCCTGACTGGGCATATTTTTTTCAGAGGATCCTGAGGATTACTGCCCGACATTTTACGGGCCGGGTGTTGACGAGTGTTGTGACCCCGAGACTGAGGAGGAGCTTGGCGAGGAGACGCCTTTAGCGCCCTAGTTAGCTAGGTGGGTTTTTCTGGATTGTTCCTAGTTGATATTTTGGATGATTGTACTTCTTATTTGTTGCCTGTGAGATGTTGTAGACTATTATAGACTTGGACTGTATTTGGATATTGTCTTGCTCTGTGTTTTTTTATTTCTTTTGCTATCATATCGTGCTTTTACTCTTCCCCTAGATTATTGTGATTGAGAGCTTATATATATTGTGTGGTTGCCCTCCTTTTGGAGAGGATTATTCATATATATATTGCGTGGTTGCCCTCCTTTTGGAGAGGTTATTGACATATTTTTGTGAGTTATATAGATAGATGGTTGACCTAGAACGGACATTTACAGCGTTCTACCGCCGATTCTGCGGCATAGGCTGGACGTACCCACGGCTCATGCCCAATTTTTCGGGTGCGGGTCGTGACACTTTTTACCCTTCAGAGTTGGACAGTCTACAGAGGTCCTAGCAGACATGTATATGAGGGAGATCGTGCGACTGCATGGAGTGCCAGTCAGTATAGTGTTTGACAGGGATACGAGATTTACGTCTTACTTTTGGCGGAGTATGCAAGAGAGTCTCGGTACCCGCCTGAAGTTCAGCACATCGTATCACCCGCAAATAGATGGCCAGTCCGAGCGTACCATTCAGACGCTGGAAGACATGTTAAGGGTGTGCATGCTTGATTTCGGAGGATCATGGGTGGACCATTTGTATTTGGTCGAATTTGCCTACAACAATAGCTATTAAGCAAGAATTTAGATGGCTCCTTATGAAGCGTTGTATGGCAGGAAGTGTCGATCCCTAGTGTGTTGGAGCGATATGGGCGAGAGGCAGATTCTTGGACCATAGTTGGTTGTTCTTACAGTAGAGAAAGTAAAGAAGATCTAAGGGCACCTACGAGCAACATAGGACAGACAGAAGCTTTGGGCAAACGCGAATCGACGACCCCTAGAGTTCCAGGTTAGAGATCATGTGTTTCTAAAAATTGTGCCTACTCGAGGAACCATTAGGTTTGGAGGCAGAGGAAAGCTGAGTCCGAGGTACATCGGACCATTCGATGTGTTGGAACGCATCGGAGAGGTTGCTTACAGATTAGCCTTACCACAGACATTAGAAGGAGTTTATGATGTCTTCCATGTATCTCAACTAATGAGGTACATGCTAGATCCGAGCCACATGCTTGACCACTCAGAGATCACAGTCAAGCCGAGTTATCATATCAAGAGGAGCATGTAGAGATTCTGGACAAAAGCGAGAAAGTATTGCGAGGTCAGACTATCCCTCTAGTTCATGTCGCATGGAGACATCATGCACCAGGCAAGTCGACCTGGGAACGCGAGGATGATATTCGACATCGTGATCCCCATCTCTTCGAAGGCCTAGGTATGTAGTAGCATTTAATTCCAATCAATAGTTCTTACCAAATGTCTATTTTAATTTTGAGGACGAAATACTCTAAGGAGGGTAGATTGTAAACCCCTTCGACCGAATTTAGGGTTATTTAGTTTAGATAGAGAGACTAGGATTAAATTGGTGACAATTATAGTTGAATGCAGTAATTTAGATTTATTGCTCTATTCAAGTTGACCATGGAGAGGAGGCGATCTCGTGGACGACTTTTTGTGCCGCGTTTGAAGAGGAGTATATACCCCCTCCAGTACGACGTCAAATGGAGAACGAGTTCATGCAACTGAGGCAAGGCAGCATGACAGTTAAGCAGTACTCCGCCGAATTCAACCGTCTCTCCAAATTCGCTAGCGCCTATTTACCTGGTGAAGCGAGTCGAGCCAGAAGGTTTGAAGGTGGTCTACGCCCTGCCATCCATGTGCACGTAGTCGTTCATCAGTATCGGACAATACGGGAAATGATGAATCACGCTCTATCTCTTGAACCGCAGTATCCTCACGTTTCTGCCGGCGCTGTGCATACCTACAATCACAAACGCCAAAGCAGCGAGAGAGGAAACAACGCTGCAAAGCATCATAATGATGGCAGGAAGCAGAAAGTGGATTGGGTCAAAACATGTCACTTTTGCAAAAAGCTGGGACACATTTGCAACGAGGGTTATGTCTCCTTTGTGGCGATGCGAATCACAAAATTCGGGACTACCCCAAATACTCTGCTCGGCATCCCCAATGTAACGTTCCCTGATGGTAGGTTCTATTCTAAGTTTCGGGACGAAACTTCCAATTAGTTGGGTAGGATGTAGCGCCCCGTTCTCCCGGTGCGGAGAGCGCGGCTAAGAAACATAAGATGGTATCGTTCGATCGGGATAGATTGAAACAAGAACTCGTCCTCGTTATGGATTTGTTTCTTCGGAATTGATTCCCATATTTAGTGGACCGTGCCCCCGGGATCGACTTAGCGGCAGAGTCGGGAGGGACCTCTCCGCTGCTATCTTTTATTGTCTCGGATTTCGATGTCGCTTGTTGCTTTTATGCTTTGAGTTGGTTTTGAGATTTGCTTATTTTCCTTGGACGGTTTCGATGAGTTTCATTATTTTTGTTCATTGAACTGCACTTCAATTTCAAGATTGGAAAGAGAGGAAGGAGTATTGATCGAGCTGTTCGTGATGCAGGTGAACGAGCAGTAGGCGGCTTACGAGCGGAGTCTTGAGGCACCTCTTTCCTTCTCCCTTTCAACCATCCAAGTGAGTGGCTACCAACCCGATTAGCTAGCCCTGCTTCCAAGCTTCACAGCCTAATAAATCTTGCATTCTTCTTTGCCCCGATTAAACGATACCAAGTAATAACTAAAAGATACCAAGATAAAAAGAGAATATACTTGGTTTATTATGCTTGTCAAATAAACTTCACGAACGGATACTAAATTGCATGCTTGTTCGTTTGGGAATAAATCATGAATTGTTGCTTGTCTTGTACTTACTTGTCTCGTACTCGTGTTGCCTGAAGTGCATGAATGTTTAACAATTATGAATATGCCTCGTACTCGTGTTGTCTGAAGTGCAAGAATGTTTAACAATTATGGATATGCCTCGTACTCGTGTTGCCTTAAGAGCATAAATGTTTAACAAATAGATCATGGACAACTTGTGCACAAGGTATAGTTCCTGCGGGCGGCTGCTGGGGCACTGGCACCGTTCCGGCTCCGGACGGAACTCACGTTTAGTCTCACGTTCTTGGACGGGATGGTATACAACACCTCACGTACTTGCAACTGCAAACCATCCTCGTCATTGACTAGTGTCCATTATGGCAATCAAGCCAGTAATCATCTTGTATATTTAAACCTGTTGCAAACTAACTTGTATCTTCGTGGCAGGGAAGGCATGGTAAGTATTGTGTAGGTCGTTTAGACGGACAGGTAAAATCCATCGAACGGTGGCAAGTTTATTTCAGTATTCTATAAATATACTGTTGCTTGTAAATGAACTAAGGCAAGATTGAAACCCACAAATATATGCATGCTTCATTAAAACAACGTGTTGATTGGGATAGTTCGGTTAGCTCGCCTTCACCAGTATGTTTCGACATGCTGACCCTCGTTGAAACAGGTTTCCGCACCAAGGCGAACCGAGCGAGGAGCCGAAGTCGTCTTCCCGACTCTAGTCCAGCTGTTGGCGCATCCTGATCGCGCCGCAGTTTGAAGTACTTGAAGGAAGGAGCTTGCAACTCTTCATACACAAATGCAGCTCCGTGGCAAAGCTGTCCTCCAGCCCGGAGGTCTATACATTTTGAAGTTTAGTAAAGGGATGTAATGTACAGGACTGCTATCTCATTTTGTGTCAACACTTTTGTAACCCCGTGCGGCAAATTAGTTGACTCGTTCAGGAGTTTGTAATAAATGTTCATTATCAATAAAGAGAACTTTTCCATGTTTCAAATCTGTGTTTCAATTTATCTGCGTACTCTGAATATGTGCTCGTTATGCAAAACTAGAAAGCCTTGTGCGGGTGCAACCCTAGGCCCGCACGGCGGTCACGCCGGGGGACGCCCCTACGATTCGGCAAAATCGGGGCGTGACACCGCTCCTCTTAAAAAAAGAAAAATCTACCATAATAAATGTAACGGTACTAATAACCACACCCTTCTACTATTAAGGCTCTTGATAAAGGCACTACAAAAATGACTCAGGACAACCCAATTTTTTACCATTGATAATTACAAGTTTGCCACTCTAAAAAATTACTCATCGGGCTGCCCACTTCCAATTAATTTTTTTTATAATTAGGACTGTCAAAATTTTGACAGTCCTACCAATTGGAAGGATTGTCAAAATTTTGACAATCCGGAGGGGAGGGCTACGCGAGGTGACACGAAGGCGGGACTGCGTAGAGGCCAGAATGGGGGGACGAGGCGGAGGAGCGGGAAGAGGAGGAGGTAGCGGGAGGCGGGGGAGGAGGCAGCGGGAGGCAGGGGAGTAGGAGGAGGCGCGTGAGCGGGGGCGGCGGCGAGGCGTAGGCGCACGTGCACGCGCTCGCCTCCGTTGCTTCTGCTGTTGCTGCTGTTGCCACCACCGCCGCCGCCGGCGTGAGGCATAGCCGCAGCCCCCCGCGAGCGCGTGCCTCCGCCGCGCGCAGCCCCCCGCACGCTGCTTCTTCTTCTTAGTGACGGAGTCGACGGGAAAGTGCTTGAGGTGCGGCTCGGCGGCAGCAACGCGGTCAATGGCGAGGTCGACGACGCGGAGAGGCAAAAAATCGCGAGAGGAGGGAGGATGAGAGGCCGAAGGGGGGTGGGGTGAGGGAGGAGCAGGAGGAGAGAGGTGAAGAGGGTGGGCAACCCAGTAAATTTTGGACTAGCTTGAGTAAAATTTCTTCCTAAATGGGCTAGCACCAATACTGGGCTAGCCCCAAGTCATTTTTGTAGTGCCTTTATCAAGAGCCTACTATTAACCTCATAAACGAGTGCACCCAAGAAAGCATGAGTGACTTCAAATAACACTCGATCCGTTCCAAAACGTACCATAATAAATGTAAGCTCTTGATCAAGGCACTACAAAAATGACTCGGGACAGTCCAAATTTTCACTATTGATAATTACAAGTTTGCCACTCCAAAAAATTACTCACCGAACTGCCAACTTCCAATTAATTTTTTTTATAATCAGGACTGTCAAAATTTTGACAGTCCTAACAATTGGTAGGACTGTCGACAATCCTAAAAATATATGTTGATTTTTTAGGACTGTCAAAATTTTGACAGTACTTCCAATTGGTAGGACTGTCAAAATTTTGATAGTCCGGAAGGGAGGGCTACGCGAGGTGACACGAGGGCGGGGCTGCGTGGAGGTCGGAAGGGGGGACGAGGCGGAGGAGCGGGAGGGGGAGGGGGAGGAGGCGGGGGCGGAGGCGCACGCCGTGGAGGACAGGGCCGCTGCTGCGCGCGGGGGTGGCGGTGGAGGACGGGGCCGCTGCTGCGCGCGGGGACGACGTTGAGCGGTGGGGGCGGCGACGAGCGGTGGAGGATGGGGCCGCTGCTGCGCGCGGGGACGACGACGAGCAGCGGTGGCGGTGGTGGCGGCAAGCGGTGGAGGAGCGGGAGGGGGAGCAGGAGGAGGGAGGTGAAGAGGGTGGGCAACCCTAATAAAATTTGGACTAGCCTGAGTAAATTTTTTTTTTAACTGGGCTACACCAATACTGGGCTGCCCCGAGTCATTTTTGAAGTGTATTTATCAAAGAGCCTAAATGTAACGGTAGTTTTCTGATTTTGGTAAGAAATCATTATTTCAAATTTCTGCTCCTCCCCCTCCCAAAAAATTTCCCAAATCCCCTGATTCCAAAAAATACCCCAATTTCGAATTTAGGGTTTCCGATGGAGAGCGTCTCTCTCATCGACGTGTCATCGGAGGACGATTTCCTCATCGCATCCAACGACAATCCTTCAGATCCGCGACCGTCAGGTGTTCGATCTGTTTTCATAAATGTTTAGAGCTTGATTTGGTCTTTATTAGGTTTTTTTCTTGTGAATCTCTGTTCTTGATCTGTTGTTTAGTTAAATGTTAGGGTTTTATTTATGTTTTCAAGAATCTTTGTCGAGATTTTCAATTCTTGAGGGAAGAATTTGTTGTGAACTGAATGGCTGAGCCAGAGGTTTAGAGTTTAGCTAATTTCTTTCAGCAGTAAAGAAAATAGATGTGTATTATGTCGTGTCCAATACGTGTACGACACGAATCTACATGGACACGGCACCAATTTTGTGAGTGTTCATGCTTCCAAGGGTTCTGGAGTGTTAGTTCCGATTTGGATTCGGTAGATGGAGCAAATTGCGAGTTTTGAATAGTTTACTATAAGTAGTATTATGCTCTGTTTTTTATTAGAGAATAGTTAATGGTCTATAATGTTTTATCGTAGGGATTCTTTTGCATGCATGTAGAATTCGATTATATTTGGTCAACTTTCTTTTCTTACTTAGTTTTTGAAGTTAATCATATAATTCATGATCTCAATTGAATTTTTGGAGTGATGTGGTATCAAATTGATGACATGCTATTCTCAGAATTCTATTATTGGAGTGTCTGGATGTGTTAATATACTTGAAGATTAGGATTGTCTCTATATGCTTTCAAGAATCCTTTTTGAGTTAAATCAGACGTTTAGAATTGATCTTAAATTCCATTGGTTAGATAGAGCTAGTTTCTTTTGGCAGTAAATCAAAAGATGGTTTTTGTCTATGTTGCCATTACAGGGCTATATGTGTAATGTTATTCGTACCTCCAAAGTGTCCCTCCAACCATCCCTTCTTATGTGGCTGCTGACGTGGCATGTTAGATAGTATTATTAACATGGCAACTGACATGACAAATTTTAACCCAAAAAATTAATTACCCATTTTTTTTTTAATGTTAATTGTAATGTTAATATTAATATTAAAGTTAACACATGACAAATTTTAACCCAAAAAATTAATTACTCAAATTTTTTTTAATGTTAATATTAATGTTAATTGTAATATTAATATTAATATTAATGTTAACATAAAATGTTAACATTAATATTAATATTAACATTACAATTAACATTAATATTAATATTAAAAAAAAATTGGGTAATTAATTTTTTGGGTTAAAATTTGTCAAGTTTGTTGCCATGTTAGATGCAACATAATGCTATCTAACATGCTACGTCAGCAGTCACAAAAGGAGGGATGGTTGGAGGGACACTTTGGAGGTACGGATAGCATTACATTAATATTAATTTTAATGTTAATATTAATTTTAAAATTTGTTATGTCATCTGCCACATTAACCGCTACGCCAACTACCACATATGAAGGAATGGTTTGGAGGGACTATTTTGAGGTACGGATAGCATTATTCGGACTATTATAGTATATTTTGGGTTGTCATCATCATGTCCAATATGTGTACAACATTTTGACGCAACAAGGATATGACATCAGTTTTGTGAATGCTAATGGTTCCTAGATTCGTTTGGCTATTAGTTCCAACATAGCTACTTGTAGAGGAGCAAATTGCGGGTCGTATGTGATGCGGGACAACAAACATTTGATTTTAAATTTCAACCACTTAAGTGGTGTCTTTGTGCTCAATTAAATAAGGCGGTGACTGAAATTAAACAGAATGGTTCAAGTCGCTTGCAAAGAATATATAAGAGTAGAAATTAACTTCGTAGCACAATGACAAGTTATAAAAAATACTTCCAAATATCTATGATAAAGTTCTAAATTTAATATTAGTGGAAAGCAAATTAAAGGCACATGTTTATGTTGGTGTTGGGTGGGGGTCCTAACCTTTGTTGAGAACATCCCGTAGTGCGACGAGCGTCACCCGTGTGTCGAATAAGCTCGAAAAGTTGAACGCGACGAAAGAGTCTCGATTTGAGTTCATATTAGAACTATTATTAAAAGCAGTATCAGAGTCAGCGGTATACCAGTCTAATATGCTTTTGTTACAAAATGGTTCTGACACGAAATACAATTCTTAGTAGGTGGACTCATGGACTTCGGCACACGTATTTCATAACATGATATTATTTGCCACATACACAATATGAGACTGTGGAGTATTGAATATGGCAATATGAATGTGTAAAAGGCTATAGCTATAGGAGATTTGCATTTAAAGACGAACACGAGAGCAATTTTTGTGCTCAAAGGTGTTCGTTATGTGCCTGATATCTACTTCAACCTGGTGTCGGTTGGAATGTTGGATGACGAGGGATTCTTCAATCTCTTTGGGAACTATCAGTAGAAGTTTTCCAGAGGTTCGATGGTGGTTGCTAGAGGAAACAAGAAGTCCGATCTCTATTATATGGAAGGGAGCACATAAGTAGCGCATCAAGTGAACGCAGTCAATAATGCATCTACCGAGTTGTGGCACATGCGACTTAGTCATATCAGTGGAAAAAATGAGCTACTTGTTGAACATGAAGGTGATTCAGAGCTTAAGTCTACAAAATTGGAGATGAACACAATGCATAACTAGAAAGTAGAATAAGGTATCGTTCTAAAGCCATCCATCTTCAAGGAAGCCGGTGTTACTCATGTTGATTTACTCGGATGTCTACGGTCTAGTGATGGTAAAATCAATTTATGGTACTTCTTATGTATTCCAAGAAATTTCAGGCCTTCGTTGAAAGAGAGACGGACAAGAAGTTAAAGTGTGTTCGGTCCAACAATAGAGGCAAATATATCAATCCCTTTGATGGTTATTGCGAAGAGAGATTCACCACCAGAAGTCTCCTCCAAATACACCTTAGCTCAATGGTGTAGCGAAATGTATGGACATGACACTGATAAAGAGGGAATGATATTTGCTCTCAGAGGCAAACTTATCGAGCAATTATTGGGTTGAGGCTCTCAATAATGTTGCTTATGTTATTAATTTGTCTCATAGCAGTGTTCTAAATTTCGGTCAATTCGACCGTCGCCTAGGTGCTAGGCGGCGCCAGGCCGAAACGAAAAGGCTATATTCGGTTGAATTATACGCTAGTCGGTTCAATTCTGACCTATTCAGACCTAGTCGGCGCGGTTCGACCGGTTCGATGCACAACTTTTTGGTTACGATTTTTATTTAAAAAAGAAAACAAAACCTAATCTGTAAACCCCCATCTCCCCGTGTGACTGTGTCTCACTTCTCCCCAGCAACCAAAAAGAAGAAAAAGTAAAAAACCTAATCCTTAAATCAGTCGCTCCCGTCGACCTTGACTTCATCTCCCGATCGGTTTTTCTTCCTCCTTGATAAGTTGCTATGCTCTGCACCTCTCTCCTCTCTCTGTTTCTCTTTCTGTTCTCTTTCTTGTTGTTGCTGTGAGCCTATCCTAAAGTAAAGTTTAGAGTTTTTTGTGAATAGAAAATTTAGGGAAGGTTGGAGAACTTTTCTCCTTTGGTTTCTATGAGCGGTTTGACCAAAAAAACTCAAATAATAATTCAAAATGGAATTTCCAATAGAGTGATGACACGTGGAGGACTTTTTTGCGTTTAGCCTCTTCTCACTCTTGCTTGTTTCATTTTTCTTTCTTTCTTTCTTTTCCGTCAGTTTGACTACATAAGCTTACTTAAGAACTCAAAATAAGAGGCATAGGAATGTGACAAGTGGCTTGTGTCCTTGTATTTTATGACATAGGAATGGGACACTTGCAGGCTCTTTCTTCACTTTCTTTCGTTCTTTGTTGAATGTGACACTTGTAGGGTCTATTTTATGACATATAATATTTGTTCTTTATTTTCAATTGTTTTCTTTCTCTCTAAGGAATAGGTGAATAATGTTGTTTCCAAATTTTTTCTCCTCCCTCGGTTATTGTGTTCATGTTTTTCTCTTTTTTGAATCAAGAAGGAGAAATAATAATTGAATTTATTAATGAAAAGTTTTGGAGTTTATTAGCTATCTGGACTTTTTGTTCCCACTGATGGTCCGGAGAAAATTGGGGCCTGGGCACTTCTATTGGCCTAACAAACCTCCCCTAAAAAAATTTCAGTTCGGCGCTTAAGCGGCCCTCCGGCACACCGAATCCGCCTAGCAAAATTTAGAACACTCTCCTAATGCTCCTTTGCTAGGTGATATGCCTGAAGAAGTATGATACACAAGCAATATTCTAAACAGCGGTAGACGGGTGCACGGCGGAGAGAATCCACCTACTGCCTAGACGGTTGATACATTTTGGACTTTTTTTTTACTATTTTACCACTTTTTTTTTTGCATAATATGCATATTTTAAGGTTGTTTTATGCATAAATAAGTTGTAGAACAAAGATTTGTGAAGTTTTAATATTGTAAAAGCAGTGTAGTCAAAGGCGCGTCTCAGACGCGCCTTGCTCCTAGGCGCATGGGTAGCCCCTCAGGGCACTCCAGGCGGGTGGCAATTCTTAAGGCGCATCTAAGGCGCGTCTTTTCCGAGCGCCTTGAAATAGTTAAGGCGCGCCTTGAAAATCTTGTGAAAAAAATAACATGTTTAGACTATTTTTTGAACAGTTGTACTGTTTTTAGACTGTTTTTTGAACTGGTATACTTTTTTTTACTATTTTCTCTCACTCATTCAATTCAAAGTGATAGCAACATATATATATATATATATATATATATATATATATAATTTTTGTGCCTCGCGTCGCTCGGGCGCGCGCCTTAAGTGCGCCTTGCGCCTTGGGCGATTTGGACCATTTGCGCCTCGAGTGTGCCTTACGCCTTTGACTACCTTGTGTAAAAGTGAACCATAAGCCCATAATGCTTGTAAATTTTTTTGGCCAAAACATCTTGTTAGGTATTGCTTTGCCTAGGCGCCCGCCTACGCCGTCTCATCTCCGCCTACGTCAACAAACCTTATTTGGCCGCCTACTCCACCACCTACCGTAAAAGCGGTGCGGGGAGAGACCGCCTACCGCCTAGGCGGCCGCCGCAACCGCCATTTAGAATATTGCTTTGATGAGTTGGATATCATACCCAACTTTAAATTAACTAGCTCAACATTTAAGTCAATACAAATCTGAATTATATTCTTAGCCATTCAATAATCCAAAACAACTACAAGGGTCTATTAAATAGACAACACGTCACTAACTAAACCACTAACTTTCCAATGTGGAAAATAACTAAAGAACATATAATAAAGTTCTCATAATGAAATACTACACCCAAGCAAATGCACAATCCAAAAGCACTCGTACTAAAATAAAATACTTAATGCCAAAGGTGCATGTGTTGCATCTTGTTCAATCTCTCCTACTCTCATAATATCTCATGGAAGGCGCCCGTCTCTATGATGTCCCCATCAGTATGATTATTGTAACTAGTATACCTTTGTTTTTGTTGATTAGAAAATAGTTTACCTTGTATGTATTTTGTGGGAATAGCATGTTCATTGTGCTTCCCTACGTGTATTCTTTTGATCTCTAATGTTCTATTCACAAGTATTCTTTGCATGCTTGTTGAATTGGATTCGAATTCCTTAACTCCCATACACAGTTTCTAGTGTTTATATAGTATGGGAATTTTGCCACCACCCAAACCCTCCTACAACTCCTCTGGTCTAAAGTCTAAACCCAGATAATTAATGTTGGAGTGTGTCACATGACTCACGTCCATTTGGCTGATGGGAGGAGGCTAGAGCAAAGTTTATAGTCCCACACTGGATAGTATTGGTATATTGAGGCACGAATATATGGGGTTGCTGCTTGGGCCTTGACTTAAAAAAAGGGTATTCCTTTTAAGTCACATCAGGCGGGATCTACGTTGTCCCTCAAATCGGTTGTCCACCATATCAACAATTAACAACACACAATCCAGTCTAAACCCCGTTTACTTAACATCACCTGGCAAACTCAATAAGAATTCGGAATATTTATATAACCAGTAAACATCACCCGTGAAAACTCGATAAGAATTCGGAAATTATTATATAACCTGGATCTGGATCAGATGGGATCTGAAATAATCTTATTGATCAGATGGGATCTGAAATAATCTTATCCGCTTTAGGTTTTATTCGGATTTGTATCCAGATCTGGTTAATCGGGATTCGATTACTCTCCCACTACATGTTTACCGATCATAAGTTTCCTTGAGGCTTCTAAAAGGAATGTAAGACAACTATAGGAGCTTTACATTGGGCAGTAAGAGACATATTGAAAAAAAAAAATAGAGTTTAGTTTAAATGAGAAGAGTTGGACTATTGGTAAAATAAGAAAATGGGTACATCTGCAGGATAGTGTTGATCAGTGTTCTAAAAGGCATTACAAAGTGGCGCTGAGGCACTATTCGGCTACGAACCGCTAGGCGTTAAAAAGTGACACCTAAGTGGTGCCTGGGCGCTAGGTTCTCCCTTGCTGCATAACTGCTGCCTAATGCTTTCTATAACATTGGTGTTAATTGGGGAAAAATATGAGAGAAAATTGTTATTGTTCGTAGGCGTGCAACAGAGTTCATTAGATGCACAAGATAGGAAAGACATACATTTGATAATCCTAGTGAGGAGATGATCATTAAATAATAGAGCAGAATGGAAGAAAGGATTTATGTATCCTACCAAAAATTCACGATAAAGGCTTTGTGTTGAGCATTATTTCAGCCACCTTGTGTGTGCCTGAATCTGTCCTTTTCATGTCCTTTGTCTTGATGTTGTGCGTTGTCACATCCATCTGCCCTTGGATGCATTTTATGGTAATCCTAGTCCTGCTTCTGTATAAACGTTATGTATCAGAATCATGTGTTTTCCCTGAAGATGTATCAGAATCATGTGTTTTCCCTGAAGCTTAATTATTCCCAATGGTAGTGTCGGCATAGCTGTATCTTATTACTCAAGTTTGTCCGGTTCTCGTTGTTCGGCAACGAACACATTATATGTGTTTTGTTGTGTATACTCATTCTCACATGTCTTTTTCCACTGAAAGGATCTTGGATGGCTTTAAGAAATGAGTTGTCATTTATGGCAGCATTTTTTTTCCTGCTAATTCTTTTTCATGTAATTTGCTAGAAGGTATACACCAGCTTGATTGATTCTCCACAAAACTTCAACTAACAGCTCTTGTGGGAAATAACACTGAACACTACCGTATTGCTTACTTTTTCTTCCCTGCAAAGACTTGTAATAGGAAGAATTTCAGACATTGATTGACATATAACTAAACTTGCAGAAAATCATGAGTTACGGAAGGTGAGCTTTTTCTTGGAGTCAATCAAGAATCTGGAAGGGGAGAATCCAGTGAAAATGAGCAAGCAACTGGAACAATACCCTGAAATATCAGAATCTCCGGAGCTAAAGCGAGCTGAGTCTGAGAAGATTAATTTGCGGAAAAGTTTAGCCTGGGATAGTGCATTTTTTACTAGTGAAGGTAAACTTCTTAAAATAACAGTCTGTGTAAAAACTTGATGCAATAATCCGCCATTGATTTGGATCTTAATTCGTGTGTAGGTGTTCTGAACACTGAAGAACTGGCCATAGTAAATAGCACATTCAGGAGAGCTGAAGGTCGTAAATTACCTGAGATTCAAGAAGATTTGCTGAAATCATCAGAGTCGACTTCGACATTGGATAGTGAGAACTATGCCTTAGACAACCTTGATGTAGATTTGTTTGACAACCTACGAGCTTCGATCCAAATGACTATTGGTAAACGTGATAAAACTTCTAGCTGTGTGACAGATGCACCATGCCTTGGCTGTAAGACTATTTCCGCCTTTAAATTGTTAAAAGCTTACATTTTCTTGCATTAGTTAATTTTAGGGTCTTAGTGCAATTATTTCTTTCCTTCCCTATTTGCTTTCTGGATTTTCTCATGGTGAGTGATAAATACTATTTTTGCAGCAGTGAAGAAGGTTGATCTTCCACATAAGGTATGTTCTTGCCCTAACTGCATTAAATTTGTGTTTTTATTGTGGCATATGCATTATTTTTTTTCTGTTAATTTCAGATGAAGCCTACTGTTAATATGAAAAATGATGATGTGAAAAAGCAACAGCTACATTATACTTCCAAGGAGGCTATCACTGGGGTGAAAGCAGTAAGTACACATTGTCAATTAAGGCTTTGCATTTGATCTATACCCACATTCTAATTCTCGAATTTGCATGATCCTTGGCGGATGGAGGGAGGGTAGAGATTGTGGGGTAACATTCTGGGGGCACTAACAGGTTAAAAAAACTAAATTGTTGCATCCATTAACTTAGCACATTTATATGCTTATGGATTTACCCATTTATCCACCACCTGAGAATATAATTTATGGGAAAGTCCATACTGTGACCTCTGTATGCAATAGAGGTTAGACCGTGAAACATTCGAGTTATTCTTGTTATTATTTATTTTGTATTACTCTTAGTCACTCACAACAAGGCTGTTTACAAAATTATCCATTTATCGATGGTCAATGCATAACTAGCCTAAGTTGTTTTGTTTCTTCATTTAGCTTTTTAAATATTGTCACAATGTATTTTAGATAGGCAAACATTGCAAGTCCTAGTCAGATTCTAGCTTACTCATTGCACCCTCACACCCTCTCTTTCTTTCAATGGTTTATCTATTTCTATATCTGTCCTTGCGATTAAATTGACCATCCACATCATAAATAAGTTCCTCATTCACCTTATTGGGCTACAAATAAATATGCAAGTTATAACCAATTCCTGGATATTTCTACTTTCAACCTCTCCCTCTTCTGCTATGTGCTTCTTCTTGGCCCAATCCAACTTTTCATCTCCTCAAAGGCTGCAATTTCTTCCCTTGATAACCACTCTTCCCTGTCAACCAGATGGTGACCTCCATTGTGTGAGTGGCATCTGGGGTAGATGAAGAAAATGAAGACGGGTTTTAGTATTCAAGACTGAAGGATGCTAAGCAATATAGATTGGAAGATGTGATGATGTTGACTTTGGTTGAAGGGCGAGTAGATTTCAACAAGGAGTTATAGGACATTTGCCTAGATGTGGATGTGGGTGCACAAGGAATGAAATATTTGGAACTTCAATCAGTTTGGAGGTGTGTAAACCCATGGTCTGCCTCCAAAATCACAACATTGTTCATCATCAATTACATTTAGGTACCTGTGACTGAAAATTTCACATATTCCGGAATCTTGACATTTGTTTCTTGTTTTATAATTGTATCGAACTTCACTCTAAAGCCAGTTAATTCTGAGGGTCAGATAACTTCAAAAAAAATCCGGGTTAGTGGAATGAAAATGAAGACGGGTTGTAATAATATTCTAGAGTTAAGAAGGATGTTAATCTTACAGATTTGAAGTTGTGTGATGTTGACTTTGGTTGAAGGGAGTAGATTTCAACGGGGAGACAGAGGTGCCTAGATATGGATGTCGGTGCACAAGGAACGGAATATTGGAAGTTTCAATTAGATTGGAGGGGTGCAAACCCATAATCTGCCTCCAAAATCACACATTCTTCATCATCAATTACATTTAGATACTTGTGACTAAAACTTTCACATATTCCTGAATCTTGACATTTGTTACTTACCGTATAAATGTCTCGAACTTCACTTTAAAGCCAGTTAATTGTGAGGGTCAAATAACTTTGAAAAATTCCGGGGTAGTGGAATGAAAATGAAGACCGGTTGTAATATTCTAGAGTGAAGAAGGATGTTAAGCAATATAGATTGGAGGTTGTGTGATGTTGACTTTGGTTGAAGGGTAAAGTATATTTCAACAAGGAGACCGAGGTGCCTAGATATGGATGTGGGTGCACAAGGAACAGAATATTTGGAACTGTCAATCATATTGGAGGGATGCAAACCGATGATCTTCCTCCAAATTACACATTGTTCATCATCAATTACATTTAGATACTTATGACTAAAATATTCACATATTCTGGACTCTTGACATTTGTTACTTACCGTACAAGTGTATCAAACTTCATCTTCACTCTAAAGTAGTTAATTGTGAGGGACAAATAACTTTGAGAAAAAAATCCAGGGTAGTGGAAAGAAAATGAAGACGGCTGGTGAGTTCTAGAGTGAAGAAGGATGTTAAGCAATATAGATTGGAAGTTGTGTGTATTTCAACAAGGAGACATAGGTGCCAAGATATGGATGTGGGTGCACAAGGAACAAATATTTGGAACTGTCTATCAAATTGGAGGGATGCAAACCCATCATCTTCCTCCAAATCACACATTGTTCATCGTCAATTACATCTATATACACGTGATAAAAGCTTTTACATATTCCGGAATCTTGACATTTGTTACTTACTGTATAAGTGAACTGTACTTCACTCTAAAGCCAGTTAATTGTGAGGGTCAAATAACTTTGAAAAACCATCATTCTTGTTTTCCACATGTGAAAGTATGTGCAAAGTAAGTGAAGTTTATTTACATAAACCTAATCAAATTGTTTGAAACTTTTGTTCATTAACCATTCAAGCAGTTCTAGTATAACAAAAACTTCACTTGGTTTTTGGTTAGATGACCAGTTTCTAGGATTTTTGAAATGGACGATCCAACATATGCTTTAGAAGAGAGTCTCTCTATGTATGTCATAAGGTTCCCGCTTTATGCATGATTTGTAGAAGGTAAAGGAGTTTCTAAATTAAAATTTGGAAAAAATGATCATGTTTTAAATGCACCTAGTTATTCTACAAAAAAATTAACTTGATACTTGGTTCAGGAAACTGTTGTATTATGGAAGTTAAACGGATACACCAACTAATGAAATGCACTTGTAGAATCTGAGAACCTAAATTATCCTGAAAGCACCTTGCATTACCAGTGTGATCTATTATGTCAACTATAGTCATATGCCTCTTCATATCAAAAACAACTCCTTTGTTTCGTAAGGCCCATTTGGATAGTCATTGTCACAATTTATGCTAGTGTTGTTAAAGGCGCCGCTAGGCGCACCTAGACGTCCAAAATGCAAGAGGTGATCTTTCACTACCGAATCCAAAGGCAGGCGGGGTATCTTCTCTAGGCGTCGCCTGGGCGAGAAAGACGCCAAATGCAAGATTAGACGAATGGGTAATTAGACGAGCCGTGCACACCTTGGTGTGGTGTTTGTTTTATGCAACTTTTTTGGAATTTGTTTTGATTTTTATACTTTTTTGAGCTTGTTGGGAGAAGAGATGGAGGATGATGAGACAACAGAAAAATGATGAACAAAATCTATCAACCAATGAGGACGAAGATTGTATTTTTCGATTATAATGTTGATGATAATGATTAGGTTGATCTCTTAGACTTAGATAATGAAAACAAATGATGGCTGATTGAGTAGGAAGAAGGATTCATGAAGTCATTTAGGAATGTGGAACATTGACTCGTCGGTTATCTTATATTTATTTTTCCATATGAACAATGTCTTCTATCATAATGAGTTACATGTGATGTCATAGTTTTTAAACTTAATGTTTTGTTTCATAGATTATTTTATGATCTTGTTAAGTTACTTTGTTATTTTTTATTAGTAATTTGATATTGTTTTTTACTCTTTTCTTTAGTTTATTGTCTAAAAACTCAAGTTTGATAAGTTTTAATGTATATATGGCAGATTTGGATAACCTAACATGAGCTATAAAAGTATTAAGGGAATCTGATTTTGAAATGCATGTTCAAAACCATCTATGTTATTCAATTTGGTTTTAGAATCATAATAGCTGAAGCTTATGGTCACATGGAATATCATCCTATTCACTTTTGTCTATTAAAATCGAACATTGGAAATATGTGGATTTGTGGAAAATACAATGAACCCCTTAACCAAAAATTCAGGGTTTGGACGTATATATATAGAGATGCGAATGATATATTTACATATAGGTCCACACTTATTAGGATATTGCATAATGGTACTTAATATCATAACACTAACATCATCCATTAAGCTGGAGCATAGATAGCAATCATGTTCAACTTGTTACAAAGAAAACGAACATGAGGGCCTAAAAGAGACTTCGTAAAGATATCTGCTCTATGATCTCCGGTTCTTACATGGTGAAATGTTATCATCCATTTTTGGTATTCGTCACGAACGAAGTGGACGTCGATCTCAATGTGTTTTGTCCTTTCATGGAATACATGATTGGTAGCAATGTGGATGACTGACTGATTATGTTGAAATTAGTTGATGATTTTATTGATTGTCTCATTGGCATTATATAGCCTTACAGTCATTAATACAATGATCTCAATCATTATGACAATAATCTCATAATGGAATATCCTGTGACATATTCTGGCATCCCAAATATGTCCTCAGGATATTCCCATGTGCTTATACTATACTTAAATATGACACCCAACATACCATATCAACACTCCCCCTCAAGATGGGTGAAAGATATTCACTAAGCCCATCTTGTCACATCCTCTAATCATGCTCACTGAGGCGAGTCCCTTGGTTAGTCCATCTGCTACTTGATCCCTTGTTGGAACATGGCCAAGCTCCAGTAATCCACTATCCAACTTCTCTTTGATGAAGAATCTATCAATCTCGATGTGTTTGGTCCTGTCATGCTGTACTGGATTGTTGGCGATACTAATAGCTGACTGATTGTCACACCACAGCTTCATCTTAGCTCCTTGATCCAGCTTCAGCTCCACCAGCATATTCTTCAACCATAGCAGCTCTGCAACTCCCAAGGCCATAGCTCTGTACTCTGCTTCAGCTGTCGATCTGGCCACCACAGACTGCTTCTTACTCCTCCAGGAGACCAAGTTACCTCCTACAAATATGCAATATCCTGAGGTAGACCTCCTGTCATCAGCACAACTAGCCCAGTCAGAATCACAGTAGCCCTCGATGCTCACGTGATTGTTCTTCCTGAATATTAGTCCCTTCCCGGGAGCACCTTTCAGGTACCTCAGAATCTGGTACACTGCATCCATATGACCCTTCCGTGGGTCATGCATGTAGCGGCTCACCACACTTACTGCAAAGCAGATATCAGGACGTGTGTGGCTCAAATAGATCAACTTGCCAACCAGTCTCTGGTATCTGTCCCGATCAACTGGTTCTCCAGCCTCAGCATCAATCTTGAACCTCTGATCTATTGGTGTCGCTGCAGGTTTGCACCCCAACATCCCAGTTTCTGTGAGAAGGTCCAGTGCATACTTCCTTTGAGAGAGAACAATCCCCTCTGCTTCTCGAGCAATCTCAATCCCAAGGAAGTACCGAAGAAGGCCGAGATCCTTCACCTCGAATTCCTTGCCAAGCTTTCCTTTGAGTTGGGCGATCTCCTGCTCATCATCTCCTGTGATAATCATATCGTCCACATACACCGCAAGCATGGTGATGTGGCCTCCACTCCGACGGAAGAACACAGTATGATCCGCATTGATCTGCTGATATCCCATCCCTATCATCGCTCTTCTGAATCTGTCAAACCACGCTCGAGGAGACTGCTTCAGTCCATAGATGGACTTCTTCAACCTGCAGACCTTGCCTACTGTCTGATTGGTACCAAATCCTGGTGGTATCTCCATGTACACCTCCTCCACTAGATCTCCGTGAAGAAACGCATTCTTCACATCCAGTTGGTGTAGCTTCCATCCACCATTCGCTGCCAGAGAAATCAGAGTCCTGACAGTGCTCATCTTTGCAACTGGTGCAAAGGTCTCGTCATAGTCGATGCCGTACGTCTGACTGTATCCTTTGGCTACTAGTCGAGCTTTGTAGCGCTCAACCTGTCCATCTGGGTTCTGCTTCACGGTAAAGACCCACTTGCATCCAACTGCTCTCTTCCCCTCTGGCAATCTCACAAGCTCCCAAGTGTGGTTCTTCTCCAGAGCTCCCAACTCCTCGTGCATTGCCGCTTTCCACTTTGGATCGTTCTTGGCAACCTGCCAATTGTTAGGTACAGTAATACTATCCAAAGATGCTATAAATGCTCCATGAGAAGAAGAGATATGGTCATAAGAAACAAACTGAGCAATATCCCAACCATATCTGTTTGGAGGATTTCCTGCATTGCTGCGAGTGGTCCTCCGTACAGATAGTGGTGTGGGAGGAGTAGAAGTAGGAGGAATGATATTTTGTGAAGGAGGGGGTATCACCTGAATGGGGGTTGGTGTCGGTGCCTCAGGAGTTGGGACGAACGCAGGCAAAGGACTTGGCACTGGCACTGTCGGTACTGGTCCTGCAGTTTGCTTCTCTCTCCTGCTGTAGGTAAGTAACTCTCCCTGAGCCGTAGGCCTAACACCTTCACCTTCTTGTCCCTTCTCCGTGCCTCCATGCCAAACTTCTAAATCGGTTACCACAAAGTTCTCCATCTCCCCCTCTCGCCTAATACTGGCAGTATTAGGCGTGTTGTGTGAAGTTCCGTCCTGGTGGTAGTATGGCTCATGCTCCCGAAAGTGGACATCCATACTGACAAACTTCTTCTTCTCTACTGGACTCCAGCACACATACCCCTTCTGGGTCGCCGAGTAGCCTACGAAGATGCATTTGACCGCTCTAGGGTCAAGTTTCCCAACTGATGGCCTGTTGTCCTTCACAAAACACACACACCCAAACACCTTCAGTGGGAGTATCCCACTATTATTGCCTTGCAATACCTCACATGGGGACTTCCATCCGAGGACCTTCGAGGGCATCCTGTTGATGAGTTGAGCTGCTGTCAACACTGCATGCCCCCACAGACTCTGTGGGACATTCATGTCGATCATCATACTTCTTGCGACCTCCAGAAGGTGTCTGTTTTTCCTTTCTGCAACTCCATTTTGTGCTGGTGTGTATGCACAGGTGGTCTGATGCTGTATTCCGTGTGCTGACAAGTATTCTGCAAGCGTCCTGTTGGTATACTCCGTTCCATTGTCAGACCTCAGTACCTTCACAACTGCTTTGTACTGAGTCTGGACATGCTTATGGAAATCCCGAAAACAAGCAGGTACATCATTCTTATTTTTCATCAAATATAACCAGGTAACACGAGAGGCACACTCAATGAAAGAAACAAAGTACTTATAACCATTCATAGTGTTAGTAGCACATGGACCCCAGACATCAGAATGTACTACCTCAAAAGCAAAAGTGCTCCTATGACCCGTGCCAACATATGAGCTCCTAGTAAGTTTTCCTAACTCGCACGCATCACATACTAATTTCTCTTTTTTTGTTTTTGCATAAATCTCTGGATATAACTTACTTAGAGTATCAAAGGAAGAATGTCCCATCCTCCAATGATGGAGCATCAAGGTATCCTCAGTCCTCTGCTGCAGTCCTTCCATGCCAGCCTTCTCTGCCATAGATACCAATGCTGAGTCCAGTCCTTCTCGATCTAGGTACCACAGTCCCTCATGCCAAGTGCCAGTCCCAAGTCTTCGTCCTGTCCCTTTCTCCTGGAAGGTCACCTTAGGAATATCAAAAGAAACAATGCATTTAAGTTGGAGGATTATAGAACTAATGGACAAGAGACTGACTGGAAAGGATGGAGCATGTAAAACATTGGATAATTTTACTGAACCTGTACAATTAACAGTACCCTTACCGACCACTGGCTGGAAAGTGCCATCAGCTGTCTGAATGCTGTCTGCTGATGCTAGGTGAGTGTAGGAAGAAAACTCACTAGCATTCCCAGTCACATGTCGAGATGCTCCCGAGTCGATAATCCAGTCTGATGATTTAAGGGAAGAGATAGACGCAAGGGCAAGTGATTCGTCAGTACCTTCTGATGGATGGGCATATATGGCAGCGTTGCCCCTAACAAAGAATGAGGTGGACGCCTCCTCTGTTCTACTCCTCATGTCTCCCAGTGCCTGGTCCTCCACAGTAATGGTGCCATCAGCTTCTCCGTTCCCTTCTGATATCAGGAGGTTTGCTCGATAACCTCCTCGGCCGCCTCGTCTACCCCCTCGACCACGACCACGTCCTCCATTATATCCTCGTCCGCCGAACGGTCCTCGTGCACCACCTGAGTCTCCCTCCCTAGGTGGTTTGGTACAAGCATATCGATGATGACCCATCTCCCCACAGTTGTAGCACTGCCGGTTATCCTGCCAGGGTTCTCCCTTAGATCGTGTATTACCTGAGCTGGTGATCGCTAGTGCTGACTTTGCTTCGGGGGGACCACATGTCCCTGCTTGCAGCCTGATGCGTGTCTCCTCCTGGATCATGGCTGAGATAGCCTCCTCAAGGCTAGGGATCTTTGGTTGGGCTAGAAGTAGGGCCGTCCTCTGTGCGAAAGCTGCAGTCAGCCCTTTGAGAAACTTCATCGTCCTCTCCTGCAGACACACCTGTCTCTCCTTACACTTAGGGTCCCCGCAGCTCGCCCGATCTGAGGAGTGATCATAATCCAACCACAGACGCTCCAACTCCGTGGCATACTCCTGCACCGTCTTCTCTCCCTGTACGGTGTCATCAATCTCCCCCTTTATCTGGAAGACCCGTAAGTTGTTCCCCACACCATCATAGGTCCTTCTCAACTTCTCCCACACATCTTTCACCATCTCAATACCGTCTACTGTGGCGGCAATAGACTGGACTAAGGAGTTGAGAAGCCAGATGTAGATCACCATATGAGTGGACTTCCACTCATCGCGTCCTGTCGAGCCCTCGTCCGGCTCTGTCGTCTCGCCCGTCAGGAACCCCTCCATGTTTTTTCCTGCGAGGGTTCTTCTCACCCGCCGTGACCAACTCAGATAGGTGGCTGGTCCATCTAATTTCAGATCGATAGAGGGAAGCTTCAACTCCGGCGACGTTCGTGTCGTGTTCTCACCAGCCGACATCGTCAACAACTTCATCAACGTCGCCACCTCTGCAGAATCTAGCTTCTTGATGATCTCCTCCATCGATGCTTCGTCTATCCAATCACGTCACGTCCGCTCCACGACGCACGCTCGTCCTCGTCGTCCGCTCCTAGATCCGAACATGTCCCCCCTTTTTCCAGATCTAGGCATCCCTATTAGGCGATGTCTAGTGCTGGTGTGGAGGAGGCGGCAGCACGCATGTCACAGCCGCCGTCGCAGCAGCAGCAGCAGTCGCAGCAGCCGTGAAGATTTTTTTTTTTTTTTTTTTTTTTTTTTTTTTGAAGGGAGGGGGGTAGACGAGGCGGGAAGGAAGGGGGGCGTGGAAGAGTTCGGTGGAGGAGATCTAGAAAATCCTCCTGTGGGTTTGTGGAAGCTTGGTGACGGCTAGGGTTTGTGGAAACTTGGCTCTGATACCATGTTGAAATTAGTTGATGATTTTATTGATTGTCTCATTGGCATTATATAGCCTTACAGTCATTAATACAATGATCTCAATCATTATGACAATAATCTCATAATGGAATATCCTGTGACATATTCTGGCATCCCAAATATGTCCTCAGGATATTCCCATGTGCTTATACTATACTTAAATATGACACCCAACATACCATATCAACAGATTATCATACTACATATTTGCTGTTTCCGTTGCTGCTTCTCCTAGTTTCTTAAGAAGATGTTGCAAATACAATACCTTTGTTGTGCCATGAAAAATTGCTCGGTATTCCTCTTCTGAATTCAATCGTAAGACCATACGCTTTTTCTTTCTTTTCCATGATACTAAGTTTTAGCCAATAAATACTGAATAGCCGGATGTAGAATGTCGATCTTTAAGATTCACACACCCCCAATCAGCATCTGTAAAACACTCACGACGAGTATGTCCCTAATTCTCCATCCGAATTTATTTTCCAGGATTTTGAGCTAGATAACGCAAGATCCTAAGAACTGTCTGCCAATGCGGAACTCGTGGAGAAGCCATAAATCTACTGACTATACTTACATCAAAAAAAATATTCGGACAAGTCATAACCGCCAAATAATTGAGTTTTTCAACCAGCCGACGATACTGATCAGGATTGGTCATCAGTATCCCTTCATTTGGGAGTATCTTTACCCCTGGATCCATGGGTGAGGTTGCTTTCTTAGTTTACATCATCCTTGCGTTAGTTAATATGTCAAGAACATACTTTCTCTGAGACATTACAATGTCTCGATCACCCCATGTGATTTCGATGCTCAAAAAGTACTTCAATGCTACCATATCTTTTGTCTGAAACCGTTTGTCCAGAAACTTTTTCAGTTCTGCAATACCTTGACTGTCATCTCCCGTAATTATAATGTCATCGAAGTAGACAAAGTATTATTCATCCGGTTGATGTTCGCCGGTAAAATACCGAATGATCTTCTTTGATTGTCACATTCCAAACTGTGTAACAACATGGATAAATCGACCAAACCAAGCACGAGGTGATTGTTTAAGGCCTTAGAGTGCTTTACGTAGATAACACACGTTTTTCTCCCTTGCAATGAACCCAGGAGGTTGTAGGTACAACATATACTTCTTCTTCAAGGTCCCCATGGGGAAATGCATTCTTCACGTCCAACTGAAATAAGGGCCAATCATATCTGACAGCCAATGATAGGAGCAATCGTACAGAGGTTATCCTGACAATTGGAATGAATGTCTCAAAATAATTTACACCGTAAGTCTGAGAATACTCTTTTGCTACAAGACAAGCTTTCAGACGATCAAGAGTGCCATCCGATTTTACCTTAATTGTGAACACCCATTTGCAACCTATCGCCTTCTTACAGAAGGCAAATTCACCAAGTCCTATGTATGGCTCTCCCGAAGCGCTCATCTCTTCTTCCCTAGCGACAAGCCAACCAAGATGTTGGAGTCCCTTCTCGGCAGATTGTGGAATCTGAATTCCATCAATAGTAGCCACCAAGGACTGAGTGTGACTTGCAAGTCCTTTGTAGTTATCAACATACAAAGGATAGTCGCGATATGCACGACGGGGGTGAGTCGGTAGAGCAGGCAAAGATGGATGTGGGGTCGGAGGAGGATTGTGATGACGACACCGGCTCCACGGTCTTAGGCATGTTTGGTGATTCTTGTTTTGACGGAGCTAGTTTTCGCGAACCGTGAGATGGTGAGACTGGCTCGATAGGGGAGGGTACCCAAATAGACAGTTGTTGTAGTTGAACCGGAGAGACTATATACCTTCCCAAAGCCAGGAAGACTATATACCTTCCCAAAGCCAGGAAAAAATAACGATACCCTTTCTGATCCTTAGGATATTCCAGGAAAATACACTTGAGTGTCTTCGGATCTAATTTAGAGAGTGTAGGACGAGTATCACAAACGTAACACAAGCACGCAAAAATCTTGAGCGGTAGAAGAAATGGTATACGATCGATATGTAACCTAGAAAAATGAGTAGCGCTATTGAAGATACGAGACGGCATACGATTAACCAGATAACAAGCCGTAAGCGCAGCATCCGAGTAAAATTTTCTGGATGTACTGACATAAAACATAAGTGCTCGAGTTATTTCCAAGAGGTAACAATTATTACGTTCTGTCATACTATTTTGTTGTGACGTATAATGACAGAAAGTTTGGTAGATAATTCCATGTCTATCAAGATGGGAGGTGAGCTCTCAAGACATACTCACGACTATTGTCGCTCCGAAGACACTTAATAGAAATTCCAAATTGGATTTTTATTTCAGTAAAAAATTACACCAAATATCAAATAATTCAGAACGATTCTTCATTAGATGACGTAAGTGACTCATGAGTAGTCATCAACAAAGGAAGCAAAATATTTAAATCCCATAACCGATTCAATAGGACATGGACCCCATATATCTAAGTAAACTAAATCAAAGGGAGCTGAAACAACTTTATTCAAACTCACTGGATAAGATGTACGATGATGTTTAGCTATACCAAATGACTCATAATTAAAAGAAATACGAAGATCTAGTGATTGACACAATTTATGGAGAGCTTGGATAGACGGATGATCAAGCCGATAGTGCAACTCAAACGAGTTACAAAATACGTCGGCGTAAGCAATAAACGAGTTCAACTCAATCAGGTATAAGCCTCCAGCGATATGCATCTACACAGTCTTTTTCGTTTTGAGGTCCTGAAAAATACAATCATCATAAAAGAATATTATCAAGTAGCGCAAATCCCGAGTTATCCGATTAATGGATAATAAACTGAATGGGCTTTCAGGTGTATGAAAAACTGAAATGAGTGGGGCAGGGTGGGAGAAAGACTGGTACTTCATTTTCCACGAACTTTCAGAGAACTGACATTCGGCTTGTGTGATTCACCTTCGACCTATTTCCGTCTTTCCTCTCTCTCTATTCTCTTTCTTTCTTTCTTTCTTTATTTTTTTGTTTTCTCTCTCTTCGTTTTGAGTAAAACATGTTTATTAAAACCAATGGAAGAGACTGTGGGCCATTGGAGGAAATAAGAATAATATATAGTTTAAAAGGACCTGTGTTCACTTTTCCTTCCAAAAGCTGACGCAAGACCACTGACCTGTGTTAATTTAATATATAGTTTATATATACGAAAAGATAAGTCTTCACTTCCTTCCCAAAAGTTGACGCAAGACTAGACAACAATACACTGACCTGTGTTCACTCTCCATCAAAAGGTTAAATAGAAGAAAAGAAAAAAACACGTGTCATATTCTTATTGACGGTTCTTATTTTGAATACTTATTTGAGTTTCTATATTCGAACAGTACAAGTTCTATACTGATTGAAGCCACTTTAGAAAAAAGAATACTAGAGGAACTGCTGATTTGTTTATTTTTAGACTCGGTAGCCTTTGGCAAAGAGGAGTTTTATAATATTTTTCTCACACACACACACACACACACACATATAATAATAATAATAATAATAATAATAATAATAATAATAAAGCTCAAAACGATTAATCCGACTAGTCCTCGACTAATTCGATTAATCTCTAGTTCCCACGAGCCGACTAGCGATTTTTACAACCTTGGTTGCGGCCCGATATTTACATCAACCTTGCCAATGTACGGTGTTCACATCAACTTTACCAATATTGGTTCTCGCAATTTTGGTAGAGATCGAAGGTGGATCACACAAGCCAGAACATAGATTCACACAAAACTAGTTTGCTATATGTTAGATCCTGATGTGAAAACCGAACCAGGAACAGAGATTCACACAAACAATTAAGTTTGCTCTCTTTTAACTCCTGATGTCGTTGTCTAGGTTCAGAGATTCACACAATTGATCACAGTTTGTCCTCTGAAGATCTCAACGCCAACATTTTTTTTGTAATAGTAGTAACTAGGATTTTAGGGAAGGGTAACAACTAGGGTTTGGGTTGGCTAGGGTTAGGGCTTGGGTGTTGCTAGGATGTCATTGTTAGGATTATGATTTGTGAGTGGCAGCTAGGGTTAGGGTTTGAAGACGTAGAGCGGGGGGGGGGGGGGGGGGGGGGGTAGCGGTGACTCGGAGCGGAGTAGGGGGCTGTGGGGTCGGGTGGGTGGGGGATCGGGCAGGTGGAGCAGCGGGTGGAGGGCGTGGGAGGTTGTGTGGTAGGAAGAGAGGTGCGTGCTGGTAGGGGTGCGGGTGGGGGCAGTAGGGGCGGCCGACAGAGGGCGGGCGTGCGGTGGTGCGGGCGGGCGGGCGGCAGGAAAAGGCAGCGGCTGGAGAAGAGAGGAGGTGAAGAGAGTTAGGGTTAGGGTTTTGGAGAGAAGAGAGGAGGAGAAGGCAACAACTAGGGTTTTGGCTTTGATACCATGTGGAAATATAATAAACCCCTCAACCAATAACTGACGGTTTGGACTCATATATATAGTGATGGGAATGGTACATTTAGTCATTTACATATAGGTCCACACTTATTGGGTTATTGCATAATGATACTTAATATCTTAACATGATCAATAGCCTTCGTCTCATCTCCCCTTCCTCCCGCATAAACACATCCTCCTCCAAGTCCTTTTTCTCTTTCTCAATTGCCCATCTCCTCGCTCTCCCCAGTCCAAGATGCGACCCCCTCATCCTTCCATTGCAAGCCTTGGAAGGCACTGACCAGCTAATTCCTTCAGTACTTGACCACTTGGTTTTGATTCAAGAGTTGGAGATACTGCAGTGCTCGAGGATCTTCTGCAACAATATTTAGTTTTTCTAATTTTATTTTATTTTCTAATGGAATATGTTGTAGTATGGTTTAATTCTATCTTGTAGCTATGAAGGGTTTGATTCAGTTACAGTTTATATTTGAGTTTAATAATTAATATTTTTTTTACTAAAAATTTAATAAACATAAAATAACGAAAATAGCTGCAGACAGAAATCATCAGTATTGCTTGACATTATTGTGGTTGTGGTTTTGAAATCACACCTACAATGCATGCATGTTCACGAACCCATGTCTGTGTTATGTAAACTGATGTTGCTTAAAATGTGAATGAAGGCTGCTAAGGGAAGTGGACAATCAAATTCATTATCAAGGCCACCTCGTACCGTGCCCAAGCCCATGTCAATGGTGCCTAGCTTCAAATCTTCTTCTGGGAGCATACAACTAAAAGATAACACCAGGAAGACTTCATCGGGTAAATATTTGGTCAACTTATGCCTTGATATTTTCATTCAGTTAGCAGATTTCCTACGAGAAACTTCCTTCAGTGCAAAACATGCCCACATTTCTGTTTTACAAATTCTTTTCTTCTACTTCTGTTTGTTACTTTAGTTCACTCAAGATTGTCCACATTCTGCTGTCATGACATCCTACTTCAATGTTGCTTTCAGGCGGAGTTATTCGGCAATCTGTTGTAGTTTCTGATAAAACCAATGGAAATTCATCTAGTGTGACTGCTAGGACAAATTCATCAGTAAAACCTGCTCCTGGTTCACAATCAGGCACTGTTGTATTCTTGAAAACTTCTTCATCCTACAGTAGTCCGGTTAGCAGTTCATCTGATTCAGCAGGTAAGTCTCCCTTGGAGCCCTCCAGAAAAAGAAGTGCTTTGCGAAATAGTGATCAATCTTTGTCTGGATCAACTACCAAGTTGCCATTGAGGACACCAAAAAGCAGACATGGACCTTCCAATGCAATTCATCCCCCAATATGTGCAAATTCTACCTTCAGATTTTCTTCAAAGATATCTCCACATAGTTCGATTGACAGTGTGCTCTCAGAGTCGTCTTCATCAGCGTCTAATACCATTAAGCCTAGTAACTCAGTGGAGAGCCTTGGTGCCAGTTCTACTTGTTCATCCCGTTCCTTGGCAGTTGCTTCTGATGTTGATTTTTCACATGCATCGTATTCGGACATGCATTTGTTTACAATTGGTCAGTCATGTGTCAAAAAAGAAACATCTGAATCTCTTTCACAAAATCAGCACATAGCTAGAGCTTCTAATGGGACCCGTGCATCAAATAATGTTGGATCGAGATGCTCTAAACCATCAGGACTTCGAATGCCAAGTCCCAAGATTGGGTATTTTGATGCGGTTAGTCATTCTAAACCCTTGGAATAACCTATGTTTCCTTTTATATGGTGTTCTTTATAGATTATGCTGAGGTGTTAAAATAGAAACTACTTGTGCTTTTCAGGAAAAAACTGTAGTTCACAGTTCAAACAAGTTATCTCAGACTAGCCTTAGGAGTAGCTTGGTTAAGAGCACCGTTGAAACAAGTAATATTGCTGGGGCAAACAAACTGAAGTCTACTAAAATTCCTTCTGTTAGACCTGCAGCGCGACCTGTGGCCATGAACTTTGCTCATTCAACAAGGGAATCTCCAAACCAGCAAAATCATCGCAAGAGGCCAGCATCACCTATGTCGATTTGTCGGCACTCAGAACCGACTCAAGTACATGGGGATCTGTCCCCTAATTCCAGTAAAGATAATCACAATGTGGCTTTCACAAGTGCAGAAGTGGCAAACATGGTGCACCCAGCCTCGAGTAGCTTGGTGAAGAGCACCATTGAAACAAGTAATATTGCTGAGGCAAACAAACTGAAGTCTGCTAAAATTCCTTCTGTTAGACCTGCAGCGCGACCTGTGGCCATGAACTTTGCTCATTCAACAACGGAATATCCAAACCAGCAAAATCATTGCAAGAGGCCAGCATCACCTATGTCGATTTGTCAGCACTCAGAACCGACTCAACTACACGGGGATCTGTCTCCTAATACCAGTGAAGATAACCACAATGTGGCTTTCACAAGTGCGGAAGTGGCAGACATGGTGAACCCAGCCTCTGTGGCAACCATAGATACGGAAAATGCATATGGCCAAGGGCTTATGGAAAACATTCATATATTATGCAACACCTCTGAGAAGGAGAATTTATCTCCTGCATCCGAAACCAATGGTGCGACTCAAGACTTAACTAGTGAGAGTAAGAATATATCCATGGTTGATATTATGGGCAAGAAGTTTTGCTCTCTTTCTCTTTCTGATACAAGTGACATTGTCTGTGGAGATTAGAGACATCACCACCTTCCACAATTTGCTGAAGAGTTTCATGTCATTGGTTTTGGTTTAATCTGCACGAGGTCACTGTTGCTGCCTGTTCTATTGTATTTAGATCCAGGAGCTTGTTTAGCAAAAATGGACTTTTCACCGGTAGTTTTAAATTTAGCAATCAATCCAGATGATATTATTATGTGGAGAAACATTTTGTTATCTGATTGTAGACTCAGTGAGATAATGCAATCTTAAGTGTGAAGATTGCACCTTTGCAAACCCTCTTATGGGGATTTTTTTTTTTTTTTTAGTGGCAACAAGATGCCAGCAAACATCAGTTGGGAGTATATTTTTTGTTACCATTATTGGTTAATGGGGATTTTGAAGGAGACTTTTTTTTTTCTCCAGTATATTCTTTTTTTCCTAAGAAGGTAAATTTATTACTTTTTCTTCTCCTGGTAAATGGGAGGGGAAAAGTCCGTAGGTTTACAAAAACACAACCCAGGCAATGTGTAGCAAGGAACAAACAAAACCAAAGACCCACAGACTCACAGACAACAACTATCAAGTTATGATCTACCCTTGGAATCATGGAAGCAACCTATGGTTTACCTCCTTGCTCACACGAGTACTCTCATCACTTGGTTCAAGCATTCACCTTGAAAGTTAGGTTGTTTGCTTGCTATCTTGGCAGTCCAAACATGATTAGTTTCCACAAGCGTTATTTTCAAAGAAGATTGCACTAGTTCTAGAAGAGTCACGTAATCAGGGATGGCTCTTTTAGTCTTAAGAAGAACATTCTTAGTAACCCAATCACATGCTAGGGTGTGTTGAGAAGGTAGTCAAGGCTGAGTTCTTCAGATAGGCTGTTTGAGAGCAGCTCGGTTCGAGCACCATCAGAGCTTGCGGGTTCTTTAGGCTAACAACAGAGGCCTTGGGAACCTGTGGTTTAGGTCATATCCTTTTTCCCATAACAGACCCTACACCTAGGTTCCCGACAACCCCTGCTGCATTTCCACCATCCTCTATATCCATATGCTCCCATTGGGCTATTCACTCTCTTAACTCTTATCTCATCCCTCAAGTTAATCGAGCGAGCAAGCTCATTAGCTTCCTCCTGAGTCTTGGCCCATCTTCGCTGTTCTTCTGAGATACCCCCCTTACTAGCAACAACAACCTTGGAAGGCCCTTCATGGCAAGACTTCATATTGTCAGGATATTGAGATAGAATGTGGCCAAAGCTCTAACAGTTTCGACAACACAGCGAGATTCATTTGTATTCTACTTTTTGGAACATAGTATTCTATGTCGGAAGCTCGATCTCCAGATTAACCGGCAAAATATTTACTGTATTTATTTCTACAAAAATCTTAGCAAAAGTCAGCCTTTCCCTTCTAACCGTAGAGTAGTCTATTAGAAGAGGCTTACCTATGGCACTGGCCATCTTCATGATAGCCGGAGTGCTCCACAGTTGGGGGAAGCCAAGAGAGTCTAATCTCTCTGGTATATTCTTATTATCTTCAACTAATATGTCTTGCAAAAGCACATATTTAGGTTGAATTACATGAATTAATCAAGGTTCATTTCTTACTAGCTGCTACTAGTCTGAGTTCTGATAGATTGCATCAACATTAGCCAACTGTCTAATTATAAATTGTATCAGAATGCAAGTGCACAAAGAGCTCTTGGAGATTCATGAAACCACTAGTTTGGGAACAATAAGCATGTTTCTAAAATGAACTGATTTACAAGGAACATCCTTCCTGTGGCCATATGATAATTTTAACATCATATGATACTTGCATGCTTATCTTATGATAGTGATTATTTTGATCAGATAATTCTCTTCAGAAAAATCTTCTATTGATTCTCAGTCTGAGCTACAACAGTGATGGGAATAATGTTCAGAATCAGTTTAGAATTACATACAAGAACTTACAGAGAATCGAACTGTTAATATAACAAATTTTGTAGTTTTTTTATGCAAAAAATTAAACATTCGTGTAGCTTTTCACCAATAGAACTCATTCCATATTTCGTAGAATAAACATAATGAGGATGAACAAAAATCTGTAAAACCAGGGAGTTGTCTCATGTAGACTGTTTCATCAAGGACACTATGAAGAAAGTCATTTTTGACATCAAGTTGGTGTATGGACCATCATCCTACGGAGACATCAATGCTAAAAACAATACATATAGTAGTTGGCTTGATTATCGGACTAAAAGTCATATTAAAATCAATACCATCCTACTCATGAAATCCTTTGGCAATACTAGATAGGCTTTGTAACGTTCAATGGACCCATTTGTCATGTCCAGTACCAAAATACGAAGAACGGATATGATATGCCCAGCTACGCACTACAAAGTACACCAGTATACCGCAATACGATCACGACTGTTAGTAGACAAGGGGTGCATACTACAACACAAGTCACTTATGGCCTCACAGAATATACTATATTTCAATTGGTCAAACAAGAAACAGGAAACATGAAACCTATAACATGTAAGATAAATCAGTAAGACGTCTTAGTCGCTCTATTAAAATGATTATGAAGTTAACTATACAAAATGATAAGTTAGCACAGTATCAATAATACATGAGCATAGTCAGCTACAGTATGAATAGTACAATCATGTAGAAGGAGTGAGTATCTAGAATATCAGGCTAAACATGTGTCTGTGGCAAAATGCTCAAAACGAGACAAAATACTATATGAGTGGTGGAGAAAAAACTCACTCAAGTCTCTCGTCAACCATCCATCTGGTGCACGCCATCAATAAGGAGGAGGTGGGAAAATATATAATCTGTGCTACAACATATATATATATAAATTCTATCGTCGAGGCAGTATGATACCCCTACACTAAACAAGGACATGAGATATCGTACTACGCCGAGATAGAGTATATCCCCTGACTATAGTAAGGTAATAAGAACCTGTATCGTAACTTAGGTTCATATCCTATCATTAAACAGTAGCCCAACCCTACAACCAAATAAGGATAAGGGTTGAACCACTACATTACGAAAATCTATATCCTAGGCTACTAGTAGGCGATATAGAGTAAAGACAATAGATTTAATAACCGACCAATCAATCCTACAAATTGCTATGTGGTATCCGGGTTACCCAGTAATGTGGTAAATATAGGGATCCTCATATCGTGAGTCGAAGCGGTACTGGCTAAGCCATGAGTATAAATAAGAATATAAGTAGTATGACAGAGTCCCTCATAAGGCCATCGGGCTAAGTAAAATTAGTAACAGCCTGTCACTACCATAATTCTAGGTGAGCGTATTTTTGTCTTTGATATATTTTTAGTTAGTGATTTAATATTATATATTAGTAATTGATTATATTGTGATGTGCTATTTATTTATTTGTTAGTGGATTAGTCTATTATTATTTAGACTTGTCATTAGTGGACCCATTAGTTTGTAATGACCCACTGAGCCCAACATTGGACTAGGCCCAATTAGACCATTTCATTAATTAATTAAAGAGATTAGATTAGTTCATGAAGAATTAGAAGCTTTCTAATATAGCCCTCCTAATTAAACCTCATAACTAATTAGTGGGGGCAATGTAGACATTAGAAATTACTTGGAGAAGGGGTTAGAGGGGGCCAACCCCTATAGAGGGGAAATTCTCTCTCCTTTCATTCTTTCCATTCATTTTGAGATCCCCAATTCTTTAGATCCCCAATTCACTTCATCCCTTCATCAATTTTATTCTATTTCACCCCCATTCCCTCTCAATTCCATCAAGTAAGGAGTATTGGTGCTTGGATTGGCAAGGAGCACTTGGAGGAGGAGCATTGGAGAGGAGATCATGTCTGGATCGTGTCCTAGTGAGCAATTAATTGGAAATCCATCTCCTAATAGGTAAAATTTTGAATTTCTTTTATTCTAGCTTTTAAATCATGCATTGGACCTTTAGGAATCACTCTATGGCATAAGGCTACCTATAGGAAGAAGAACTAGGCCAATTGGATACCAAATATGACTTCTATATAGGTTTTTGTGTGAATTTTGGGAGAATTACGAGATTGACACACCAAGTGTGTGTCATGAGACTAATCTAGCCTAATTAGACTTAGATCTAGTGTGGGAGACTAGTGTCGTATCCACAATTGGATACGAGTAGGTCGTATCATGGCAATTTAGTGATACGATTGATTTGGGGGTTTATCTTCGACATGGGGGTGTGTACATGCCATATTTTGACACGGACACGTAGAGGAGTATCTAGCACTTTATATTATTTATAATTATGATTCTAGACTTGCTCGTATCCTTCGTGATATATTTGGTGATGTGTTAGAGCCGTATCGCAAGCGTATCATAGATTGAGCGTGATACGGGTGCGATGCACTCCAAGTGTTTGTTGTATTGTGTTCTACTTTATTTGGAGTTGTTTTCAGCTATTTTAGTATTTGATATATATATATATATATATATATATATATATATATATATATATATATATATATATATATATATATATATATATATATATATATTATCCACCTATGTTTATATAAAGTATTGATGTGTTGGAGGATGTGGTTGTGTGTGTGGACTGTTGTGTAGTCATGGACTATTTTGCGTTGTGTTTAGCCTGATTGGCATGCATTGGTATATATTATGTTATAGATATATATAGGGATAGTTTATATGCTATTTTTGTGAGTTAGAGGGGTGTTTAGGTAGTGATACATAGTGTTTTGGACTGATTTGGAAGTGTGGTTACTGATGTGGGATACACAGAGGTAATGAGGGTCGGACAGACTGCCTTTGAGGCAGCAACAACAGTGATTGCTGCTGTGTTTAACACAGCAGCAGGTAGGTAGTACTAGTAGAAGTAATAGGTGCAGGTGAGACCTGCAAGAGTGAGTGAAGGGACGCAGTATACATAGCAGCAGTGAGCAGTAGCTGTGCATCAAGTGATGCACAGCAATGCATGAGGGGGTATGGTCTGATATGAGTGGTTAGTTCAGTTAGCATATATAGTTAGTCTTGTTAACTATTAGTGTTAACTGTTAGCTAGTTGTTAGTTCTTGGTTAGTTTAGTTAAGGTATTAGTTATGTATCCCTATATGATACTAGTTGGATACTTGTAAAGATATTAGTTATAGTTGGAATGTTTGATTAGTGAGATATTAGAGATGAGTTAGATGTAAGTCATGTATGTTCAGTTAGAATGAAAACTAGTTCTACATTGATGTAAGTTATCAATTGTTAGTATTTTAGTGTATGTAGGTAAGATAAGTTATCATTAGAGATTTAAGTTAAGTTAGATGATATTATGTTAGTTACATGACTTTAGTGTGTATATATATATATATATATATATATATATATATATATATATTAGTTAGTTAGTATAGTTATTAGTATCATTTCTAGTGTTACCTTGTGATACTAAGGTAAATGCTAAGTATGGGTATTGGGTATCAAGAGAGGGTTAGGTAGGGTGATACCAAGTTACCTCAAAGCCAAGGTATCCTTTAGTACTAGTTTAGCTAGGGAATATTAGTATATAGTATTTTGTATATCATATATAGTATTTTCATATATAGATATACGTATCTTACGATACAATATAGTATTAGTATCCTAATATAGCTAGTATAGCCTAGATACATAGCGTATGGACCTAATATCCTAGAGATTGACTCATACAACATAGAAATAGCTAGTTTGACCAAGTTTGACTAGTTTAACCTAGAGTTGACCTAGTTTGACTATTTTGACTTAGAAATGGCATAGAAAGCATGTTTTGACTCATTTTAGCATATTTATCATTCATTGCACCCAGTGGTATGATATTTCCTATTTAGGGTTGTGTGATACCAGCTTGAGCACCGAGTTACATCACTTGCTCAGGACCAAAGGCGAGTATATTCTCTGACAGATTCTCATTTATGATATGTTCTATGTTTTTTGTATTTAGTGTAGATATCCTTGACTTCTTGACACATGGTTACACGTATTGATATTTTCTGGATCCCATCATGAGATGTTATTCTTTGTGAACCCTGTGCATTTTCTGTGATCTTATATATGGATAGACACCGATTCATGAGAAGATTAGCTCCCTTCTCATAGAATCCTGTGTCGTAGCGTGTCATGGTTGGATCCACTATACCAGTCGGGGGACGAGGAGTGTTAGTTAGATATGTGATCATACCCCTCCATTTGCATGTCCATGTGAGTGTTAATCATACACCTCACGTATGATTAACCAGGCTATATTCCTGTGCAAGTACCCCAGCCGATCACATGTCGAACCTACTACTCACTCACTCAGTTATATTCCTGACTCTTGTATATGATGCTCATTCTCTTGTATTATTTACAGTATTTCTATATCCTGTATATTTTCTGCTCATGCTCTATTTATCTTGTATATTCTCTCTATTAACTGTTACATAGTTCTTATCATTTACTTGGAACTGTTGTTAGAGGTGTGCTTCGCTCTAATCCTGATTGGATATACTTTTTCAGATGATTTAGATGACTGGTATCCCACACACTATGGACCTCAGGATGTAGTTAGTGTAGAGTTTGAGACGGTGGCTTGGGAAGAGCCGATACCTGGAGATGATCAACTAGTTGTAGATAGTTAGACTTTTGTATTAGATTGTCTCAGTTATACATTTGGACATGTATTATATTTGAGATTATTGTGCCAGTCTATTAGACTTGTTTATGAGTTGTATTGTGACTGTGATTCATTTTCTTATTCTATTCCATATCGTGCTACATCTTTCCTAGTTTTATTGTGATTGAGTATTGATTATCATATTATTCCTCCATTTGGAGTTGAGATATCTTGGCAGGTACATATATATTGTGTGATATATTTAGATAGTATTGTTGACCTAGAAAGTGTTCTACTGCCGATGTTGCGACGTAGGCTGGACGTACCCACGTTCTCAGCTATCAGGTAGTTGTAGATAGTTATACTTTTGTATTAGATTATCTCAGTTATACATTTGGACATGTATTATATTTGAGATTATTGTGCCAGTCTATTAGACTTGTTTATGAGTTGTATTATGACTGTGATTTATTTTCTTATTCTATTCCATATCGTGCTACATCTTCCCGAGTTTTATTATGATTGAGTATTGATTATCATATTATTCCTCCATTTAGAGTTGAGATATCTTGGCAGGTACATATATATTATATGATATGTTTAGATAGTATTGTTGACCTAGAAAGCGTTCTACCGCCGATGCTGTGGCGTAGGCTGGACGTACCCACGTTCTCGTACCCTTATACCGGGTGCAGGTCGTGACACAGTCTCAGCACTCTTATAGGGTAGATACTAAGTCGGTCAAGTGTAATAGTACTCAGATCACTAAGATGGATGGTATACAGTATCCGATGGATAGCCAACAATACACAATATCAGGATCTTGTTCCCTCCTAATGCTTTTATGAGTTTTAAGTTACCTAATTAATTATATAGTTATATGTGGTATCCCATGCCGTTGACACATGATCATCCTTTCTAAATGTCGTACCATAGTACGGATATGCTTGGTGCGAATCTATATTAGTTCCCGAAGATTTTGAACTAGATTCATCTTGGGTATATACTTCTGCATTTAACACACATATTCTTATCTTAACCACGATACAGTCATTGACCAACTACGAGGATCCGTGTACTAATAATAATATACTAAATATAATAGGAACATGATATATCAGGAACAGGCAGACCACAGTGCACAAGAATGACATCTCAGTATAATAAAAGGAAGTATCAGTACATATACAAGCATTCAGGTCAGGATACAGGGACACTCAGTCAATAGACTGTCAGGTCAAGCTCAAACCTCTATTCATATGGGAATATGCATAATCAACTCAGGTGCACAGTAAGTACAAACTATACTAGTCAATCAGGAATAGTACTAAGGCCAATTGGTTTACAGAAAATCCATAATCACAAATTTGATAATTAAAGAGGCTCCTAGTTATCATATATCAAGTACAATATATATAAGGCTAATAATCCACAAGTACTAGAGCTAGAGCATAGTAGGAGGTCGCTAATCATCACATGAGAAGGATCGAAAGTTAATTGGGGCAAAAAACTAAGCAAAATACAACTTAGGTGCGAAACGGTACAACGACTGTATACTATAGTATACCGGCCAAGGTGACAGTAAGTTTCAACACACTAAAATGATATATTGTGGTAAACCGACGATATACCACGGTATACCGCCTGCGCTGTACAAGATAAGTAAAGGCCCAGGAAATGGGTCTCTCGGGAACCAAATTATGTCTTAATTTTATCCATTATTATTCTAACAAGTTCTAATGCTAGGGATAGATCTCCTATGACATTCAAGATTAGGTTGCAAGATAAAAACCTAAGTATCATAAGAAATCCACCATAAATACCAAGTATCTCAAAATAAAAACCATATAAACATTCTTGGTCAAAACCAAATCCAAATGGAAATACAGAAAAACTTAAGATTATAGTAAATAAACATAGATAGAAGAGATCTAAACATGTAAACATACATAAAATAGAAATACAAGAAAATAAGGTTTTATCACTCTTTGTAAGATGTACTTGCCTAGGGAAGCTTACCAAGCCTAGCTTCTACTCCACCACCAAGGAGAATTCAGAAATCACAAACTAGATCTCAAGAGATATCTCCTAGGGTTGAGGTCCAAGCTTGAGGGAAGAAAATGGAAAGGAGAATGAAGAGAGAGAGAGAGAGAGAGAGAGAGAGAGAGAGAGAGAGAGAGAGATAAGGGTTTTTATAAAGGTTTGTGCCCATGTAGCGTAATGTGCACTATGTAGAAGGATTCTACAAAAAAATTATCCCAAACCTTACACATTATTCTATTTAAAGTCATAGAACTTAAAACCCTAATTACTCTAATTTGATTCATCTACCTGAAACCTAACTACAAATGCAAATCCTTTAGACTAACCTACTAAAGGCTGATGAGTCTCTACTGGTGCTTTGACACCAGCTGGTTTTGGTCTGTTGCATTAGTAGAAAGCAAAGGAGAAAATAGAGTCTTTTCACTCGTTGGTCTCATGATATATTGCACGGACACGGATAAATACAACATGGTAGGACACGGCGACACGGGCATGGCACCTACTTTGGTGTGACTACTGTATTTTGGAGTGTGTGGTGTATCTAGTACGTGTCCGATACCGACATGACAAGGCCCAAATTTTTTAGTGTCCCTGCTTTCTCGGTCTCAAGTCATCAGGACATATGTAACGATAATGAGAACATATGCGACAATAATGAGAAAATAAAGAAAGATATATGTAGTAAGAAAAGATGAGTTGTCATTGGTGAAGCGTTAAAGATCATGTGGGAGGATAGGTCTGTAGTTGTGAATTGTGATATCCCAATATTTAGCCTTGGGCCAGCACATGACAACAGCTAGTAATGGTGCTCCTCTGAGTCCTCTCACTCTCTTTTCTACGTTCTCTATTTTATGTGGTGGTGGGAAGAGGGTAGGAGAAAGAAGGAACATGGAAGGAGGAAAGTGGAATGGGAAATATAAATTAACTTATTGGTGCCCTGGCACTGCCATTATTTGTTGATCACTGCAAGAAGAAACTTGAGAGGAAATAAATAACAGGAAAAATATATATAACTTATTGATGGGTTTGGCACTGCCATTGTTTGTCAATCTCTTCTGCTGTTGGTTGAGCCTAGTAAGTAAGAGAAAAAAGTGTCAACTTATTTTGTAAACTAGACAAATAAGTCTGTTTTTTGACCCCAAGAATGGTGTATCAAGCTTATGTTGCATAAAATTCAGACTTTTCCTTGCCCTTGGCTTTTGTGTAATTTTTATAGAATCAAATACAAGTGATGGCATGCACCATTTGGCTACTTTAGGTGGTTAACAATAAAAAATGTAATTCTTGGCAAAGTTACACACATTCCCTAATTATAGCTTGTTTAATTTCTCTATATTTGAAGAAGGATTTATGGCTAGGTTTGCGAGCCCAGGAATGAATGCTAAGCTTAAGCGTTTTACATGGGGATAAGCTGATTAGATTTTGGATAGTGTACACGTGGAGTATGAAATTAAGTAGACAAATGACGATGCTATAATGATGGTAAATAAAAGGTTTTGACTTGTAAGCTTTTTTTTGCAACAGAATAAAACCATCTCATATTATATTGACTTTCTATATAATAATATTCAAAATAGGATAGCTTTGGAGTGAACACACATACTAGAAGTATTCAGAAGTAAACAATTAATCAAGATGTTATTGTTCATCTTAGAAAGTTTTGACTTACAAGTCTTCTTGGCTTCTTGCAAATAGAATAAAATCATAAATGTAATATTGACTTTGTACATTATAAATTTTATACATCTGTCCTATGTTATCTTTTATATCCTCTTTCTAGTTTGTTTTGTTTTTCTTATACCCTTCCCTCTCATTGTCGTCAAATGTTAGCTTGAGATGGTTTATGATACCCAGTATCCACCCTGGTCTGAGGAGCTTATAAATATGTTCTAATGCTAATCTTAGAAAGGTTTTTGGCTTACAAGTCTTCGCAATGGGATAAAACCATAAATGAAAAATTGAATTTCTTTATCAACGATGGATTGGCGACGATACGACGACAAATACTAAAAAAATTCCTTCGCTATTTAGGATAAAATTTGTATACGATACATAAATTATCCCAATCCGTCTCCATCTTTGTCACTACTTATGGTGACTCTAAGCTGATGTATATAAAATAGTAGTTATTGAGTCACTAAGACTAAAATGTTGTTGTTGTTGTTATAAGGATTAAACCACGTCTTCCATTTTGGGTAGTTAATATATATATATATATATATATATATATATATATATATATATATATATATATATATATATATATATATAATTGAACAATTTCTTTTTATTTTCCAATCTTAGACAAATTTATTAAGGAGAAAAATATATGATCCTGGCATAGGCAAACCAAAAGCAAGAGGCAGCAAAATAGTCCTCTTTAATATCTGATCACCACTTTAAAAACCAGAGAGATTGATCCAAATAAGGCACAAGATCGGGTCAACCAGTAGTTCAACACTAGGTTAACCTAAGTGGTCCAAGTTCAATCCCTTATAGACATTGGTTTTTATATAGATATTAATTTACAACCAATTTTTTTTAAAAAAAAGTGGATCAATACTGACCCGGTCCGAAAAAACTATCGATTCATGGACCAATTGGTTGAACCGTCCGGTCCAATTTTTTAAATACTGTCATCACATAGAAGTTCAAGTTTCTGATGTACTATAAAACTAAACAAATTTATAAATAACAAGCTGCTTGTGATGATTTAGTAATGAAGAAAGGTTTCATCCATGACAAACTTCATTACCATAGACAAATAGATAAAATCTCACATAACCCTAAGATCAACTTGCGACTCGCCTGCATTGTAAACCAATTTCTGAAACTCTATGAAGAAGAAGACCATAATAAAATCATAAGAGTAGATACAGAGGTAGGGTTAGGGTTTACCTAGAGGAGGAGGAGGAGTTAGGGTTTACTACCGATTCATGGACCAAATGGTTGAACCGCCCGGTCCAGTTTTTTAAATACTGTCATAACATAGAAGTTCAAGTGTGTGTGTCAGTGTATGTATGTGTCGTGTTTGTGTTAGTATGTGTGTGTGTATCATATCCGTGTCAGTGTCATATCGTGTCTATATCTGTATGGGAGAGAGAGATAGGGTTAGGGTTTAGCTAGAGGAGGAGAAGGAGAAGCCTGAGGTCGTCGGAGGGGAGGAGCCACGCCGGAAGGAGCCGTACGGGTGGGGGACGCTCGGGGGGTGGGGTGCCGGAGTAGGGGGCTGTGGGGGAGCCGGTGGGGGGGGGGGGTGGGTGGGTAGGGACGGAGGGAGGAGGAGGACGCCGGAGGGGGGGGGGGTACTTCACCGGAGGGGGGGGGAAGAGGGTTTCGAAATTTTGGGGATCGAATCGACAGAATGGGGGAAAATAAATTCCTAAACCCTATATTAAAAAGTTTAGCGACGCCTTCAATAGACGTCGCTAAACGTCGTCAATTAAAAAGATTGGCGACATAATCAATAGACATCGCTAAACGTCGCTAATTTAAAAGTTTGCGACATTAGCGACGTCGCTAAAAATGTCGCTAAAAATTGAAAAAAAACATCGGTAAATACGTCGCTAAATCAAAAAACTCAGCGGCGTTTATCGACATTAAAGAAGCTTATAGCGACTATTCTTAAAAAATAGAAGTACAGTCGTTAAACGTCGCTATGTGTCACCAACAACGACGTATATCGACGTTTATTTTTGGAGTCGCTCAAGTCTTTAATATTAGCGACGATTTTTTAAGACGTCGCTAAAAACGTCGCTATTTTATCATATTTTTGTAGTGATACGTCCATCTTGTTGGACGCATGACTGCTCTTTTGTACAAGTGTCCTTGAACACTTTGTATTTTTACTCGTTAAACGAATGCAAAATTTGCTAAGTCCAAGAGGAGTATGTGGCACTCTGAGTATGTGGCAAAGATGACTTATGTGGCATTGATACTATGCACCTCTTCTCTTTTGCTGCATAACTCTGCTTCACCCTTGCACATCTTTTATAATTCTTGTCTTTTTCCTAATACTCTTTTCGGCCTGTCACGTCAATCACTTTATGTTACTTCACTGACACTTCATTTATGACCCATCACTCAGCACTTGCCCCAAGGAATAGACTTTAGCCCTGAGCATGCGGCAAGTGAGTGCATGCGGCTAGTGGATGCATGCGGCCAGAAATTCTTGTATGCATTTTTTATTCCCTGTTGATCAGTAATTCCTTTTTAGTGATTATTGTTGCGTGCTTCCTTATATTGATGCAAGTTTATGATACCAGACAAGTTTTGCCTATGAGTTCACAAGATTAGTTTATCTACAAGTTCACAATCCTCACGACACCATGGAAATATTTGTGTATGAAATCTATTGTATTTGGCATCGGGCAATCGAGTGTGAGTATTATACAGTGTATCGCGTGTCACGAATACGATAACTCATGAAAAGCTCGTACTCGCGATTCGTCATTTTAGGGAGTTCTCAAGTGTCAATGACTCAAGAACTTGAATAATTTTATTAATGATTAAACAATATAAGATCTACCTAGAGCATTTTTTGGGGGAAAGAATATTGCGCTACCCGGCTACCCCGATCCCCAAGGGCCCTATGCAGCATGGACAACCCTGCTAGGCAAGGGCTCCATGACTGACCAAGTTTACGCGTGCTGCAGTCCTATAAGTGATTGATTTTGCATTTCAGTAGATGCATTCCAGTATAAGTTCCAGTTATGTTTCAGTTTCATTTATGTTACAAAATTATTTACCGACAAGTTTATGTTTATAAAACCAGTTTCATTTGCAAAACTTCTTTATGTTTACAGAACCAGTTGTTGATTCACAAGTTTATGTTATGCTTATAAGTTCTATTTCTGTTTGTTATAATTAACTAGTTATGTTGTTGTATGGTTGACTGGGCATTTAAATTCACTAGACAAGCATACCCTTGGCCATCCGGGTTAACTACAGTGCCGGTGGTAGCGATATTTTTCAAAGTTTGTTAGGAAATAGGTTTGTGATAACCGTAGTTAGTTAATTATAGTAAGTCGTAGGCATGTTTGTCCGTGAATTGGATGTTGTTTATTACTATAGCTCGCTCTTTTAGTTTCATTTTTCCGACGCGTGGTGAGGGTGCTAAGTTCTGCTCGGGTGAAGGCCTGCAACCCCGATCCTTGTTTGGTTTAAGGGTTGTGGTCTCTGTCACTACCCCATTTCCAGAGCAGGGTATTTTTTTATTTTAATTTGGTTAATTGTGTATTTATCATAAATATTTGTATTAATTTTAATTAGTTGGTTGTATTTATTTTTATTAGTTATTTTAGTATTTTGGCTAGCCTGGACCCATGTCAGACCCTAGTGGACCCATGCCAGACCCAACCAACACCCTTGTCAGACTTATTTATTGGCTTAGAATAGTTATTTATATTTTTATTACTTAGTTGGAATGATTAGGAATTTATTAGAGTGCATTTGGAAACCCCAAACCCAAACCCCATTAGGATGACTTGATTTGGAGGGCATTTTAGTCATTTTGACTAACCCTAACACAAACCCTAACCCATTTTCTTTACATGGCCGATCAAAACCAGACCCCCTCCCTTTCGTTCATTTTCTTTCTTCACTTCTTCTTCTTCTTCTTCTTCTTCTTCTTCTTCTTCTCCTCCATTTCCACTCTCCACTCTTTTCTTCTTCCAAATTTCTCATCCAAGTAAGTTTTCTTCACTTTCTTCTCTTCCTTCTTCTATTTTCTTCCATCAATGCAACCCTAACCCTATACTTTTCCCTAACCTAGGTGTGTAGAGCTTAGATTTGGTGTTGGAGCTTGGATTGGAATCTTGGAGGCTTGGTGTGGTGAATTTGGGGCTTTTTGGAGACTTTGGCTTGGGATTCCAACTCGCAAGAGGCAAACCCTAATTTTTCCCCCTTGTAATTACTCTAATATAGTGTAATTAGTAGTTTAGAATCTTCCTAGACCTTAGGGCTACCCGTAGGAGGAAGTTGGAGCTTGTTTGAATGTGTTTGGAGACTTTTATATTAGGTTTTGTGTCAATTTTGGGTGAAATTCGAGATTGACCCAATTTTTGGTGTTGTCCTAGGTTAGACGGACCTTGGTAGACGTGCTTGGGTGTCTTGAGGATAAATACGTCTCCCCGTTCGGACACGTGAGATCGTGTCGCAGAGATTTGAGCGTTTCGGTCGATTTGGGGGTTTTCGTCGTCGTAGGTTCTATGTGTGTGCGCATTTTTGCCACGGACCTAGAATTGGAGAGTTAGTATTTTTCTAGGTTCTAGACATCGATTAGAACTCATGGGTAAATTTTGGTTTGATTCTGAGTAGGTTTGGTGTACGTTTTACGAGATTTTGCGAACCGCACTCCACGTGTTCGTCGAACTGACCGAATGGCCATTTCGACTTGGTTTCTAGGTTTTGGGCTTGTGCGTGCGTTGGTTTAGCTTCGGGGAGTGTGTGTTAGAGTTTTCGAGTATATATATATATATATATATATATATATATATATATATATATATATATATATATATATATGGTTGTTTGTGTGTTTATATACAGGGCCGGTCCTGAGGTTTATTAGGCCCAGGGCGAGAAAAAAATTTGTGCCCTTCTTTTTTCATAAATGTCTATTTTTTCCATATATAAATTGTATTAATAAAGATAAAACTTCCAAAAAGCACATGACAACAAAAATAATATGGTCCAATAACGATTAAAAAGTTAAACCACTTTCTTCATATTCTCTTGTATATCTTCTAGTACATATTCCTTAGACATAGGTCTCCTCCGATGATCTAAAAAAAATTAAAGCACTTTCTTTATATTTTCCAGTAGAAGCCACCTGGCCCACCTCTAATGACTCAAAAAGTTTAACCACATTCTTCACATTTTTTCTAGCGATCTTCTAGTACATATTCCTTAGGACTTTGGCTTCCTTTAATGACCTACATAACAAAACAACCAAATCAAACAAATTCTCATCTAAAATGATTTCTTCTTGCATATTTTGAGGCAAAATCATCAATTGTTTGATCAACAACGATATTTTTCAAGATATCCTTTTCAATACTTAAGATTGCTAATCCATTTAATATATCTTGAGTCATGGTGGTCCGCAAATAAGATTTAATTAATTTTAACTTTGAAAAGCTTCTTTCTGCGGATGCCACAGTAACAGGTACAGTCAATAAAATTCTATATGCAATAAGAATATTGGGAAACATTTCCATTTTTTTGCAAACTCCATAATTTTAATGGAATTCCATGACTTATGCACTTCGTATGCTTCACTAGGTAGCATCTCTTGCAATATTTGTAACTCAGAAAGTAAGTACTTTGCATCAATATCAGACACGTTACCATGTTTCAAAGCTATTTCAAGATTCAAATAGGAACTTTTTATTTCATCATCATCCAATGAAACTAACTTAGATGCGTCAAATAAGAATCCAAAAATACATTCAAATTTTTTCATTTGTTCAAAACTGCTATTTAACTGAGAAAGAGCCATATCAACTAAAAGAAGAAAGTAATCAGTTCTAAAGGTTTCTTGAGCAGATTGTTGTTCTCTTTCCGTATTTGGAATCTCATCAAAATATTTCTTTCTAGAAACTCTGCGCTTAATTGGAAAAATGGGCTCAATTTCTAATTCAGATGCAATTTCTTTAGCATCAATAATGGCAGAAGTAAAGCCGCTTTCTCTATATTTTTCAAACCATGAAATTAGTCCTTCTAAGTTTTTAACAGCAAAATCAATAAGCATATTTTCAGATTGCAAGATTTTGCTAATTAAATTTATCTTGTATAAAATTTTATGCCAAATAACCAAACTTAAAATAAAGTCAAAACTTGAAAACTCACCCGAGACTAACTTTTCAGCTTCCCAACTTACTTTGGAATCATCAGCAACTTCAATTAATTTTTTTAAAGCTAGTTTTATTTGAGGAGCTTGGGTTTTTATTGCTTTAACACTTTCAATATGGCTCTCCCAACGTGTGGCAGACAATGATTTCAAAGTTAAGTGATCAACATATTCAAGGAGCAGATTCTATCTCTTTGTTGAATTAGAAAACACATTATAAATGGTTTGACAAGCTCCAAAGAAAGATTTTCCTTTTAAACAAGAATTGGCCATATCACAAAGTACTAAATTCAAACAATGACAGCCACATGGCATATAAAAAGCTCTAGGATTTATATCCAACAATCTTTTCTGAACTCCTTGGTGCTTTCCTTTCATGTTAGACCCATTATCATATCCTTGTCCTCTCACATTATCAATATCAAGATCAAGAGAGTGTAGAGTAGATTGTAATTCATTAAAAAGTCCCAATCCAGAAGTATCTTGCACATTTAGAAACTCTAAGAAATATTCTTCTACTTTTATTGGGGTATTGTTCACATCTACACATCTTAAAATTAAAGTCATTTGTTCTTGGTGACTTGCATCAGGAGTGCAATCAAGAATCACCGAAAAATATTTTGCTTCTTTTACTTTTTGAATGACTAAACTCTTAACACTTGATGCCAATGTAAGTATCAACTCATTTTGAATTTTATGACTAAGATAGTGATAATGAACACTTTTATCTTGAATGAGTCGAAAATGTTGCATCATTATCGGATCAAACTCTGCTATTGTTTCAAGAAAACCTAAGAAGTTCCCATTCGATACGTCATATATTTTTTTATTTGTTCCACGAAAGGACAAATTATTCATTGCAAGTCTTTTCACAACAGCAATTAATCTCACCATAACTTATTTTCAATGATCAGTATCTTTTTTTATTTGTTCTTGTAATTCTTTATCAATCGTTTGATTTGTATTCAATCTGATTCGTAGCTCAACCAAAGCTTTAAGGTTAATGAGGTGTTCACGGCTATTTTCATGTTCTTTAAGTATATCACCTAGATGTTTCCAATCACTAACACCTTCATCTGCTAAATGACTTCTAGTGTGAATTCTCCTTACCACTTTACAACAGAAACAAAATACTCTATCAAGTTCTTTTGAATAAACCAACCACTTTCTATCAGAAACTTCCCCATTTGCTAGTTTTCGATTATAATAATCAAAAGAAAATGATCTATTTTTATTATCTTTAGGATAAATATAATTGGCTTCTCTAACAGGTCCTTTTTCCACCAATAAGTCTCTCAATTTTGCATCTAAACTATCCCACACTCTTGGATCAAAAATATTCAAAGTCATTTTAGCTTCTGACCAATCAAGCACATTGATATTTTTATCATTTTTAATTTGCTCATTTTCGAAAACAATTTTAGGTTCTTCACTATTGATTTGCTCAGTTTCATTTCCACTTAGATTTAGATTTTCTAAATTTATCTCATTCTCATTATGTACAAATTCATCAGAATGAATATGTTGTTCATATTCACTAACCAATTCTTCAACAGGATTTTCATAAGAATCATTTGTTTTCTTCATATATTTATCTAGAGAATTTTTTTGGCTTTTAATAACCTCTTATATCATTTTTTTCTTTTTCTTTTCTGACTTCCAGATGCTTGTTTTCTAGGAAACATAATTGTAGTTAAGAAATAAGGCAATAAATTAACAATAAAAACCACGAAAATAAATTAGTGTGTTTGACGGTTCTTCCCTGTACAAGAAGACAAGTAGACAACCAGAGGATTTTTCTTTTCTGACTTCCCATGGCTTGTTTCCAAAGGCTTTCTTCAATTCTCACTGTACAAGAAGACAACCAAGACAATAAATAAATAAAAAATTCCGATATTCATAACAATTACAGGATTCTCCGAAAACAATTAATTTTCCGACTTAATTATGTTTAACGTTTCCACTGGTAATTTCGATATTCATAACAATTAGCAGCATAAATTACATATGAGCTCTAAAACTGAACAATCAACAGAACATAGAAGGATTAAGTATCGTAAAAAAAAAATTCCTATAAATAAAATAAATAAAAACACAAATTAAAATTAAGGACGTTACTTACAAATGATTAGGTTGACCATAAATTGAGACTTTTCTTGAGAATAAAAAATTTACTAGAATTAGGCTGACCATAAATTTTAAAATGTCCGAAAATTTTCGAGAGCGTAAAAAATTAGGCTCCTTATTTAATAAATGGCCAAAAATATAGTAAGAAAAATTACTAGGATTAGGCTGACCATACTTCTCTGATCAAGATTACTAGAATTATGCTTCTTTTTCTTTTTTACATCAAACATAATATAAAAGAAATAAAGTAAAATTGGTTGTTCAATGTATAATAAAATAATTTTAACTACATAGTTAATAAGTAAAGTAATCCAAACATACCTAGTATGACTGTTTTCCGCAATTGCAAATTGATAGCCAAATCAAAAATCCCCAATTTGTTTTCTATTCTGTTCACCAACGACTATAGAAAATGAAAAGGTATTATAACCAAAGAAGAAGAATTAAGAAAGATGAGGCTAAGTAATGCATGGATATATACCTATATAAGAAACGACCATGCTTCATTTCTTTTTCCTGTAGTTTCTTCTTCCCGATGAAGAAACATCCACGGGTCAATTCTTCTTCCAGTTCCCGATGAATAAACAACCATCTCCTTCGTTTCTTCTTCCCTATGAAGAAAAAGACACCAACAGCCACCATGATTCTTCTTATTCCCTAGGAGGAAAAATCCACCTTCAGCCACCATGACTCTTCTTATTCCCTAGGCATACAACCTAAAGTAGCTAATATACTTCGTTTGGAATTGGACTGGAACTTAAAGACTGGGTCAAGTCTCCAATGAAAATGGCAAATGCCCCCTTCCATTTGGGCCGACCTAGGTGCAGCATGTTCCTACATACTATAACTAATAATTAGTGGTGCCCCAATTCTGCTTGGGCCCTGGGCTGTGGCCCAGCCTGCCCTGCGCCAGGGCCGGGCCTGTTTATATATATATATATATATATATATATATATATATATATATATATATATATATATATATATATATATATAAGTGTGTGTGTCGTGGTGTCTGTGTGAGAGTGCTTGTGTGTCTGTGTCCGTGTGGTGTGTAGAGAGCGAGAGGAGCAGCTGCTGTAGCAGGGAGCAGTGCTCGCGGCAGCAGCAGCAGCTCGTGCAGCCGCGCAGCGCCACGGCAGCAGCGACAGCAGCTGTAGGCAGTGCAGCGGCGCGTTTCAGCAGCGCGCGCGCCCGAGCCAATTTCTCCTCCTCCCCCTTCTTATATATATATATATATATATATATATATATATATATATATATATATATATATATATATATATATATATATATATATATATATGTATGTATGTATATAGATAGATAGATGTATATATACATAGATAGATATAGATATAGATAGTTAGAGGTATGTATATGTATATAGATACTAGTATATATAGATAGATATATATTAGTATAGATGTATATGTGTATGTCTATGTATGGATATATATATAGATATGTAGGTATATATATACATATGTGTTATATATATATATAATTGCCTAGATATATAGCTAGGTGTATATATATTTATATAGATAGTTAGCTATATGGGTAGTGTTAGAGTGAGGTAGTTGGGTATCTCAATACCTTGAGATACCAAGGTATTGAGGGTAGTGAGGTAAGGTATTGAGGTAACCTAATACTAAGATATATATATATATATATATATATATATATATATATATATATATATATATATATATATATATATATATATATATATATATATATATATATATATTGATGTTATATATATAGGTATATATATATAGATAGATAGATAGCTAGTTAGTTAGAGGTAGAGGGTAAGGTATCTCAATACCTTGAGATACCAAGGTATTGAGATAAGTTGGATATCGGAGGTAAGGTATTTAGGTGTTTACCTATACACTAGGTTATATATATATATATATATATATATATATATATATATATATATATATATATATATATATATATATATATATATATATATATATATATATATATATGGTAGTGTATATATATAGATAGATAGTTAGTTAGCTAGTGTTGGTAAGGCTTGAGTATCTCAATACCTTGAGATACTCAAGGTATTGAGCGTCGGGGCAAGGTATTGAGTTTTAGCCTAGGTTTGAGGTTAGAGATGCTTTTATATATATAGTTATATATATTTATGCGTGCTAGTATATATTTTAGAGGGTATATACGGGGCGTATAGTGTAGGTTGAGGTATCGGATACCGAGGGTATCCCGGTATCTCAAGGAGGCGAGTTTGAGGGATTATTAGCTTAATGACCTAGTTTTGACCTAGAATTTTAGGGGCACCTTAGTTTGACCTAGAGTTGACCGTAGTTGACCCGGTTGACAATCAAAGTCAACTTTTGACCTAGTTTTGACCTAGGGTTAACTTTTTGAACCCAGAGTTGACTTTTTGATCCAGATTTTACCGGTTTGACCCGTTTGACCTAGAACAACCTTAGAAGCTTATTTTTAGTTATTTTATATCTGTTTAACTCTTTAGAAACCTGTTTAACCTTACTTTTCGCAATAGGTCCCTACGACACCAGTTCAGATCGCTAGTTGCTTAGGACGTCAGGCGAGTACATTCTCTAATAGTTTTTATTATCTGATGATTATTATGATTCAGCTTCTAGTATAGTATTCTCTGATTTTTTTGGCACGACACGGACTAGTATTTCTGGATTCATTTACTTGCGACACGTATATTTCATATTTTTGGCCTCTATTCTGGAATCACCTACTGGCATCACTACAGGCATCACTCATGTTTCTGGCTGGACTCATACTTGATTTACGTGTCGGGTCTTGGATTCACTTATACTAGTCGGGGCAGGAAAATACTCGAGTAGACATATAAATATTTCTAACTGGAATCACTGGAATAACTGGAATCACCCCCTCTGGTCTAATCTGGAATGATAGCAGCCGCGCACCCAGTGCGCGGTGAGCCATACTTACCCCTAGCCGTTTACATGTCGAAACAGGTATTTCAAAGACACGAGTTCATTCTTTCTAGTCTGGACTCTCTTGTATTTCTTGCTGGTCTCACTTATACTTTCTGGACTTGACTCATTACATGTACTCTTGCTGGACTCACTACACGTTCTTGTGCACATACTTGATCTTAGTTTAGATTTCTTGTATCTTGTAGTTATTACTATCTTGCTTCTGATATCCATGCATCTTTACCTTTATGTACCAGTGATATGTATATATTTCCTTGTTCATACTTTATTTCCTTCACCTTGCTACTTGCTATAACTGCTTTATAGTTTTTATCATTTAACTGAAACTGCTGTTAGAGGTGTACTTGCTCCAATCCTGACTGGATATATTTTTTAGAGGATCCGGAGGATTGGTGTCTGACGTTTTATGGACCTCAGTTTATCGATGGTGCAGACAGGGATCCCCTAGTTTAGTAGTGATTTTTGGGTTGGTAGCCGGGATCACTAGGACCTCAGTTGTTGTATTTATTAGCTTTTGGTACCGGATTTGTCCCCAGTTTTGGATTGAGACCTTGTATTATATTTGATTCAGGATATTGTTGTATTATTATTATTATTGTGGTTGTTTTTAGTAGCAGTTGTTTAGACTTTGTAGTTATTAGACTTCTGTGTTATCTTATCGTGCTTAGATTGTATTATTGTTATGATATTGCTCCTCCGTTTGGAGTTGAGATCTTGACAGGTACCTATATATTTATTGTGTGAGATTGTTAGCTAGATAGTAGACCTAGACAGCGTTCTACCGCCGATGCTGCGGCGTAGGCTGGACGTACCCATGACTCATGCCCGATTTTTCGGGTGCGGATCGTGACATATTTTTGGTGGCGGCCGCATGCAGGTCTCGAGCTTCATAATTAGTGCGATATCGTGATAGTACAACAATTTAGTTATACTGATGTGAGCATGCTCTAGGATATAGGATCTAGGATGAGAGTGTACTCAATCACGACTAGGAACAATTTTAATCTAATTATTCTGAAATTACTTCTTTTGAAATATTACTGTCCTTCTTTGATGGTATCGTATATTGCACCGTATTGACTTCTTTTGATCTGTGTTTAGAATGCCTCCGAAGACACGATCCCATCATACCGTCCCAGCAGTTGCTACCGAGAGGTCTGCTACCTCTCGTACAGCTCGTATTCAGGTAGCTACTACCGCTCCACTCACCACTCCTGCGGTCGAGGAAGCATTTGTTTCTCTCGGGGATCCTCCTCTACCTGTCGATCTGAGGACTACCCCAGTCGTTTCGGTGGTGCCTCCACCACCTCCTGCACCTGTAGACGCCACATAATTGTTTACATTCTTCAGGAAAATGATGGATGCGCAGCACCGTCAAGTGGATGTGATAAGGCTGGGCATTGAGAACGCCCACCAGGTGGCTATGACGGCAGTGGATAGGGTGGCACAGATTCAGCCACAGGCAGATCAGACTCAGCATCCGAAGTCAGGAAGCATCATTGACTTCCAGAGGATGCGGCCAAGGAGTTCCGGGGTACAAAGGAAATCCTGTACGCGGATGACTGGATAGAGCAGATTGAGAGGATTTTCCGGCTAGCACAGCTTTCAGACAGCATGCAGATAGAGGCAGCGGGCAGTCAGATGTTCGACCTCACTTTGATGTGGTATCGCACTGATACGAGGATCGCGGCACCAAGGCTTACTTAGGAGGCTTTCAAGAGGATTTTTAAGGAGAAGTTTTTCTGGATGTGGCTCTCGGTGCCTTGGAGAGCCAGTTCGAGGCACTCGTCCAGGGGAGCATGCCAGTGGACGAGTATGCAATAGAGTTCTGCCGTCTGGGAAGATTTGTGCAGGGCTTGAGTGAGGCAGCAAAGGCGAGAAAGTTTCGTAAGGGCTTGGTCATGGCGGTCAAGTCTTTGACTAGGAGCGACCGCGAGGCGACTTTCGAGCAGATAGTAGGAGACGCTCAGAGGGTAGAGGATGAGTTGGAGCTCAAGTCCAAGAGAGGCAGGAATGATTCAGGTAGTACGAGTGGTAGTGCGGGACCAGCTAAGCGTCCCTATGTGCAGAAGATAAAGCAGCAGGGTCAGGATCAGAGAGTGCCCACTTGTGCCTACTGTAGGAAGGCAGGACACACTTGGGATATTTGTAGGAGGAGGCTGAAGGTGTGTTTGTTCTGTGGATCCGCTGCTCACCAGATGCGAGATTGCCCCACTGCACCTCCATTGGGTGGAGCACAGGATCGGAGAGTTGGAACTAGGCCATCTGTGGCACAACATTATGTCCCGCACCAGCAGAGGGAGATACCCCAGCATGGCAGGGCTTATGCATTAACGGTCGAGGAGGCTGATACTACGGGTGTCGGGTTAGCAGGTCTGTCTCTTTGTTCTTCTTCCTATCCTTTTTCATTCCTTGTGGTGTGCTTCATTAGTACATGTTAGACTTTTCTTCTGTGCTGTGTTAGATAGTGTAGTGACCCTGATTGAGACTGTGATAACACGACCAGTAGTACCATGATCTTGCATGTTGTTTAGGTAGAATTTGTTTGACTATGATTGTTGGGGGTTTGACCTAGAAGAAGTACGATCTACTTTAAATTTTGAGGACGAAATTTTCTAAGGAGGATAGACTTGTCACTACCCCATTTCCAGAGTAGGGTATTTTTTATTTTAATTTGATTAATTGTGTATTTATCATAAATATTTGTATTAATATTTAATTAGTTGGTTGTATTTATTTTTATTAGTTATTTTAGTATTTTGGCTAGCTTGGACCCATGTCAGACCCTAGTGGACCCATGCCAGACCCAACCAACACCCTTGTCAGACTTATTTATTGGTTTAGAATAGTTATTTATATTTTTATTAGTTAGTTGGAGTGATTAAAAATTTATTAGAGTGCATTTGGAAACCCCAAACCCAAACCCCATTAGGATGACTTAATTTGGAGGACATTTTAGTCATTTTGACTAACCCTATCACAAACCCTAACCCATTTTCTTTATATGGCCGATCAAAACCAGACCCCCTCTCTTTCGTTCATTTTCTTTCTTCACTTCTTCTTCTTCTTCTTCTTCTTCTTCTTCTTCTTCTTCTTCTTCTTCTCCATTTCCACTCTCCACTCTTTTCTTCTTCTTTCTTCTTCCAAATTTCTCATCCAAGTAAGTTTTCTTCACTTTCTTCTCTTCTTTCTTCTATTTTCTTCCATCAATGCAACCCTAACCCTATACTTTTCCCTAACCTTGGTGTGTAGAGCTTAGATTTAGTGATGGAGCTTGGGTTGGAAGCTTGGAGGCTTGGTGTGGTGAATTTGGAGCTTTTTGGAGACTTTGGCTTGGGATTCCAACTCCCAAGAGATAAACCCTGATTTTTCCCCTTATGATTACTCTAATATAGTATAATTAGTAGTTAAGAATCTTTCTAGACCTTAGGGCTACCTGTGGGAGAAAGTTGGAGCTTGTTTGGATGTGTTTGGAGACTTTGACATTAGGTTTTGTGTCAATTTTGGGTGAAATCCGAGATTGGCCCAATTTTTGGTGTTGCTCTAGGTTAGACGGATCTAGATAGACGTGCTTGGGTGTCTTGAGGATAATTAAGTGTTCCCGTTCGGACACGTGAGATCGTGTTACGGAGATTTGAGCGTTTCGGTCGATTTGGGGGTTTTCGTCGTCGTAGGTTCTATATGCGTGCGCATTTTTTTCACGAAACTAGAATCAGAGAGTTAGCATTTTTTATAGGTTCTAGATATTGATTAGAACTCGTGGATAAATTTTTGGTCGATTCCAAGTAGATTTGGTGTGCGTTTCACGAGGTTTTGTGAACCGTACTCCACGTGTTCGTCGAAATGACCGAATGGCCATTTCGACTTGGTTTCTAGGTTTTGGGCTTGTGCGTGCGTTGGTTTAGCTTCAGGGAGTGTGTGTTAGAGTTTTCAAGTATATATATATATATATATATATATATATATATATATATATATATATATATATATATATATATATATATATATATGTGTGTGTGTGTGTGTGTGTGTTTTTGTGTGTGGGGGTAAGTGTGTGTGTTGGTGTTTGTGTATGTGTAGGTGTGAGTGTATTTGTATATATTTATATATGTATGAGTGTGTGTGCATATATATATATATATATATATATATATATATATATATGTGTGTGTGTGTGTGTGTGTGTGTGTGTGTGTGTGTGTGTGTGTGAGTGTGTGTGTATATATATATATATGTGTGTGCTTGTATATATATGTATGAGTGTGTGTATATATATATATGTGTGTGTGTTTGTATATATGTATGAGTGTGTGTGTGTGTGTGTATATATATATATATGTGTGTGTGTTTGTATATATATATATGGTTGTGTGTGTATATATATATGTATATATGTTTGTGTGTTTATATATATATCTAAGTGTGTGTGTGTGTTGTGGTATCTGTGTGAGTGTGCTTGTGTGTCTGTGTGCGTGTGGTATATAGAGAGCGAGAGGAGGAGCTGCTGCAGCAGGGAGCAGCGCTCGCGGCAGCAGCGCAGCACCGCGGCAGCAGTTGCGTGCAGCAGCGGCAGCAGCTCGTGCAGCCGCACAGCGCCGCGGCTGCAGCGGCAACAGCAGCAGTAGCAGCAGCTGCGGGCAGCGGCTCGTTTCAGCAGCGCGCGCGCGCCCGAGCCAGTTTCTCCCCCTCCCCCTTCTTTTATATATATATATATATATATATATATATATATATATATATATATATATATATATATATATATATATATATATATATATATAGATAGTTAGAGGTATGTATATGTATATAGATACTAGTATATATAGATAGATATATATTAGTATAGATGTATATATATATATATATATATATATATATATATATATATATATATATATATATATATATATATATATATATATATATATATAATATGTAGGTATATATATACATATGTGTTATATATATATAATTGCCTAGATATATAGCTAGGTGTATATATTTATATAGATAGTTAGTTATATGGGTAGTGTTAGAGTGAGGTAGTTGGGTATCTCAATACCTTGAGATACCAAGGTATTGAGGGTAGTGAGGTAAGGTATTGAGGTAACCTAATACTAAGTTATATATATATATATATATATATATATATATATATATATATATATATATATATATATATATATATATATATATATATATATATATTGATGTTATGTATATAGGTATATATATATATATATATATATATATATATATAGATAGATAACTAGTTAGTTAGAGTTAGAGGGTAAGGTATCTCAATACCTTGAGATACTAAGCTATTGAGATAAGTTGGATATCGGAGGTAAGGTATTTATGTGTTTACCTATACACTAGGTTATATATATATATATATATATATATATATATATATATATATATATATATATATATATATATATATATATATATAGTATATGGTAGTGTTTATATATATATAGATAGTTAGTTAGCTAGTGTTAGTGAGGGGTAAGTCTTGAGTATCTCAATACCTTGAGATACTCAAGGTATTGAGCGTCGGGGCAAGGTATTGAGTTTTAGCCTAGGTTTGAGATTAGAGATGCTTTTATATATATAGTTATATATATTTATGCATGCTAGTATATATTTTAGAGGGTATAGACGGGGCATATAGCGTAGGTTGAGGTATCGGATACCGAGGGTATCCCGGTATCTCAAGGAGGCGAGTTTGAGGGTTTATTAGCTTAATGACCTAGTTTTGACCTAGAATTTTAGGGGCACCCTATTTTGACCTAGAGTTGACCGTAGTTGACCCGGTTGACCGTCAAAGTCAATTTTTGACCTAGGGTTGACTTTTTGGACCCAGAGTTGACTTTTTGACACAGATTTTACCGGTTTGACCCGTTTGACCTAGAACAACCTTAGAAGCCAGTTTTTAGTTATTTTATATCTGTTTAACTCTTTAGAAACTTGTTTAACCTTATTTTTCGTAATAGGTCCTTGCGACACCAGTTCGGATCGCTAGTTGCTCAGGACGTCGGGCGAGTACATTCTCTGATAGTTTTTATTATCTGATGATTATTATAATTCAGCTTCTAGTATAGTATTCTCTGATTTTTCTGGCATGACACAGACTAGTATTTCTGGATTTATTTACTTACGACACGTATATTTCATGTTTCTGGCCTCTATTCTGGAATCACCTACTGGCATCACTACAGGCATCACTCATGTTTTTGGCTGGACTCATACTTGATTTACGTGCCGGGTCTTGGATTTACTTGTACTAGTCGGGGCAGGAAAATACTCGAGTAGACATGTAAATATTCCTAACTTGAATTACTGAAATCACCCCCTCTGGTCTAATCTGGAATGATAGCAGCCGCGCACCCAGTGCGCGGTGAGCCGTACTTACCCCTTGTCGTTTACATGTCGAAACAAATATTTCAAAGACACGAGGTCATTCTTTCTAGTCTGGACTCTCTTGCATTTCTTGTTGGTCTCACTTATACTTTCTGGACTTGACTCATTACATGTACTCTTGCTGGACTCAGTACACGTTCTTGTGCACATACTTGATCTTAGTTTAGATTTTTTGTATCTTGCAGTTATTACTATTTTACTTCTGATATTAATGCATTTTTACCTTTATGCACCAGTGATATGTATATATTTTCTTATTCATACTTTATTTTCTTTACCTTGCTACTTGCTACAACTGCTTTATAGTTTTTATCATTTAACTGGAACTGCTGTTAGAGGTGTACTTGCTCCAATCCTAACTGGATATATTTTTCAGAGGATCCGGAGGATTGGTGTCCGACGTTTTATGGACCTCATCCTGTCGATGGTACAGACATAGACCCCCTAGTTTAGTAGTGATTTCCGGGTTGGTAGCCGGGATCACAAGGACTCCAGTTGTTGTATTTATTAGCTTTTGGTACCAGATTTGTCCCCGGTTTTAGATTGAGACCTTGTATTATATTTGATTCAGGATGTTGTTGTATTATTATTATTATTGTGGTTGTTTTTAGTAGCAATTGTTTAGACTTTGTAGTTGTTAGACTTCTGTGTTATCTTATCGTGCTTAGATTCGTGATTGAGTATTGTGTTATCATTATGATATTGCTCCTCTGTTTGGAGTTGAGATCTTGATAGGTACCTATATATTTATTGTGTGAGATTGTTAGCTAGATAGTAGACCTAGACAGCGTTCTACAGCTGATGTTGCGGCGTAGGCTGGACATACCCACGACTCATGCCCGATTTTTCGGGTGCGGGTCGTGACAGTCTCGATCCAGAGTAGTTCCTATGCTCTCTTTTTGCTCGTCGTCTTACTTTCTTTTATGCAATTATTATCAGTTCTTCCAGTATTATTTGGAGACAAGTACGTTGGTACCGTACAAGTCTCAATCTGTATTTATTTCTTATATGTCTATTTTGCTTATGTTGTGATGTGTTTGGTCTATCACTTTGAGCTCCTTTGTGATACTTTTTGCTTGAGGTTCTGACCCCATTGATTTTGTATGGCCAGATTACCCCGATGGGATCCAGGATCTACCGTACTTCCAGCAAGATGGCTCACACTTGTAGGACTGCGACCGAAGCTCGCGAGTGGGTTTCCTTTCTCCACCCCTCGTAGTGTTATTCCTTTTTATGGTATTTTAGCAAGAGGCAGTGTTAGCCCCTTATTTTGAGATCACTTCTCTGACTGCGGTCAACATGATGTATATATTAGACCATGGCTGGTATATCTTGATCATGTATTATTAAACTCTGCAAGTGCAGTATTTTATATTCACTAGCTTCATGATCATATGTGACATATAATTTGGGACATCTTTTTATTTTCATGTATGATATACTCTTGTACTTGTATTGTTGGATTGAGATTATAGGATTTGTCAGCCTTAGGACTGACGCCTTAACACATTGTGGCTTACTTCGGTATTCTGTAATGTACGGTTGGCTATGTTAGTTCCCGTATTTACCCAGTATTCTAGGAGCGGGTGTCACGCCACAGTCCCAAAATACGTAGGACTAGGAATACGTAAGCATGCCAACCGTATGTATATGGCAACTCCAATATATGGATACCATAATACACATGTATGTTGTAATATGATTATTAACTCACATGTGGTATATATTGTCACAAGTCACAAAAATACTAATCTCATCCATATAACGAGTCATAGAAGAGAAATAACTAAACTAGAATAATGAGTCTGAATAATCCAAAAATGATAGTCGGGTGGAGACAAATCCACTACCAAAGACTATATCCATACTAAAATAAGAAAGGAGGGTAAATCTCCAATATAAAATAAGATAATGATATAAGTGTATTAGCTAAGAGATCCATCGCTAGAGATAATCAAAGATGCTCAGAAGGTAAGACATCCTCGACAGAAAATAATGCGTCAGGTTCTGGCTCGTACTCCTGCGGATACTCCTGGTTGTCTATACCTGGCAAGGGACCAGGTCCTCAGAGGGACGTAACAAGATACATAGAAGCATGCCAATTGAATACAGTAAAACATGCATAATAGACAAAAAATATATAAGTACGCTGTACAAGACAATCTATATGAATGCATAATAAGGACAACTTTTTGATGTATGGGCATGGGTAGGCTACTCTATCTAATCTCACAACTCACACACACGTCAGGAACATCAGAAATCGATATACCGCGAGGGTAGCGACCAGCGTGACACCAGAAATTGATATACCGCGAGGGTAGCGACCAGCGCGACACAACTACCGTAGTGCGTGCTAGTTACTACAGTTTACCAGAGTGGTTATAGCCCATACGCCTACTGATTGTCCTTTCCTTCCATGATATTATGTGTCAAGTGTGTGTCAACATATATAATATATAATTATGACTGAAAAAAACATATATATAATTAATATATGAAAATATGATAAGCATGCAAAGTACTGTAAGCAATTTGGCAAGGTATCTTACCTGGTCTGAAAAGGGATGAAGTCGCAACTCAAGGCGTCGTCTGATCTACCCGTCACATAAATTAAACAAGTTAGGTTACAAAAGTGGATGAATAGGTTCCTCTAATTTAATCTATTTTAATTATAAATAAAATAACCTAAAATAGTATTTTAATCTTATTATAATCTGATTTTATTGTTAAACCCTAATTTTGGTCCAAAGAAAGTCAACTTTACAGATTTGTGATCTGTGGCACGCAAATCGAGGCAATCCATTGACCAAAAAGTCAACTGACTCAAATCCTTGATTTGTGTGTAGAATTCTATAGATTTAATGCTACATGAACACCGGAATCGACGGTTTCATAAAATCACAAGTCGGTAAAGAGTTATGTCCACAAGGGCGCACATATGACAATTTTTGGTGGTTTCCTATTTACCTCTACGTTGCATAAATTTTACAGTAAATTAAACTTACATGTTAAATTCTAGAAATATTATTTTATGTAAGTTTATCATGTCAACTTTTCGAAACTTTAAACGGTTCATAATTCCGAATTCGGGATCTCCCGAAATCTCGAAAATACGGAAACACGTCTGATTTCGGACAGCTAGCACTTTTAGAATTTTCTGAAAAAATAGGTTCATAAATTATTAAAATAATTTATATATTCAGAAAACTAACCTTGATATAGTTCTAACAAAAAACTGGAGTACGTTTGAAGTCCGGAGCTAGGAGATGTCGTCTTTTTAAGTCATCATAACTATTAGAAAATGAGGCTGAATTTATGAAAATTTTTGACTATTTTTGGACGAAAAAGAGAGGAGTTTAAGGAAGAAAAATATGAAAGAAGAGTTTATTCCATAAGTCTAATAGGTATTTATAATGGTGGAGACTACTTAATTGAATACGACTAGGATTGGCTAATTTGGATATGATTATGATCAGTTTAAATAAGGATAGGATATGCATGAAGTTGCTTTCCTAGTAGGCTCAGAATTTGAATTAATTTAAAATAGAGTTTGAGTTCATCTCAATAATTTATAATCTTAAATAGAATTAAAGATAATACAAATAATTTATATATAATACAAATAATTTATATATAATCTTATTAATATCTATTAACACTAAATTAGCATCTATCTAATATTAAGACTATATATATCTAAATAAATCCTAAATAATTTCAAAAATCCAAATAAATTTCTTAAAATTCTAAATAAATTACAGAAAAATATATTTAAATATTTTAACCTAAAATAAATATTTGGTAGGAACAATATGCAAGTATGGTCTCATAGTAAATCATGGAAGTCCTAAAAATTTACGTTCTCTATGTTTTAATTACCTAAAAATTTTAGAATAATCTCCAAAAATCTAAAATAGCCTAAAAATGATTCTAAATAAATATTTACATAAGTAAATATACTAAGAAATTTATTTTCTAATTAATTAAGAGAATACTCTAAAGAAATTCAATATTTAAAATAATCTATAATAAATATAATAATATAAAATATACACAAAATACATATTTTGGGTGAGGAGGTTTACAGCGGGGCGTGACATGAGTGGTCTGTATGTTCAATTTTTAATTCTGTATTTGTTCCTATACATTCAACTTTTGAATACATTGTCTCCAAACCCCCTTGTGATTGTGCTCCAGTAGAATCTCATCATGGATCTGCCACTAATCAACCCTTTGTCCATTTGCAGGCAACCAACTGTGCTCACATGTGCTCTGATGAGCACGTTACCACCCATCTCTCTCTCTCTCTCTCTCTCTCATTATACGTAGAGTAACCTAACCCAATACATATTCGATAGCACACACCCAACTTGCAACCTTCCCTCCACATTTTAAGCATTAGTAGCATCTAGTAGGCGGTTGGGCCTACTGAGCGCCCGACCTGATCCGAACGTATTTCACTCTTCAATATATATATATATATATATATATATATATATATATATATATATATATATATATATATAAGGAAGGATTTGCATCCCCACCTATTATGTATTTCCATGCATCCCCATGTTATCAACCGTTGGATCTTGTTTAAGCCATCTAATCTTAACCGTAGCTTTGAATCATTCAAATCAATGGATAAGATTAGTTGACTTAAACAAGATCCAACGGTAGATAACATGAGGCTGCTTGGGTATGCAAAATATCAGAGATGTGGATCCCTTATATATATATATATATATATATATATATATATATATATATATATATATATAGAGAGAGAGAGAGAGAACGCGCCTCATATATATATATATATATATGTGTGTGTGTGTGTGTGTGTGTGTGTGAAGGATAGAAGGATAGGCATCTCCACGCTCTTGTATTCCCAAGCATCCTCCTATTCACACCCGTTGGATATACTTTAAGTCATCTAATCTTAACCGTTGATAAATCAACGATTAAGATTAGATGACTTAAAGTATCATCTAACAGTGTGAGTAAAAAAATACTTGGGACATGCAAAAATAGAAAATCTTGACCTCTTCTCGTGTGTGTGTGTGTGTGTATATATATATATATATATATATATATATATATATATATATATAACAACTTGTTACATGTAACCCTAAATCCTCATGCGGCCCCCTCATATATTCTTCTCCTAATGAGAATGAACCATCTTTACCTGAGACCTCCACCTCCATTGCCACCACCCACTCACTCGAACAAACCCGACCGCCTAGCAACACTAAACCCATGCATTTCCAGCATAGCAGCCTTCCACCCATTCGGCATCCCCATCATCGTGTCCCTACCGGTGCAGTTGAGTGCACCGCCGATCCCCCCTCCCCAGTAACTGCCCCGCTGTTGCCCTTCCTTCTTGGAGCTGTGCAGAAGTGTGGTGCGAGCACGCCGCTGTTGCGAGAGGGCCTCGCTCCTCTGTGCCGCGTGCACACTAGTGTGTACATCCGTGTGCTCGAGCATCCTTGACACGCCTAGCCGGTCGTGCTGACTCGAAGGCCCCCGACCCACCCATCGACGCCCCCGACGGACTGACCGCACATAGCCGCGTAGCGAGCCGTGGGACGCTGCAGGCCTTCGACGCGACCATCCCCAGGCCATCAGTACTTTCCGTAAGAGTGTCAACATCGAACGCCACTTCCATCTGACTGGTGAGCCGCAAATGCCAGAGCGCGCCTGCACGGTTGCAAACGTCTAGCGCACCGTGCACTGGTGCACTGCACCAGCACCGTACGTACCGCCGAGCCGACTTCTCGCGGTCATCCGTACCGTGCGGAGAGCCGCACAAAGCACATCCTCGTGTATGCCCAAGCAAGTCTGGCTCTTGTCCTCTCTGCCCGTGTGTGGCCTCCACCAGAGTCATCTCCTATCGGTCGTGTCTAGGCAACCAACACTTCTCACGTACAGCGCCACAAGCCACAAGGAAAGTAGAAGACCAAGAGAATATGATTATGCACATGGAAGGAATTTGCTATGTTGCTTCAGCGTTATAATATTTGTACTCTAAAGTAATTTATAAATAAATCCTCTCCACTTTTCATAGTTACAAACGATAGTTATGTTTCAAATGCTTAAGTCTCCTTGCTATAAATATAAACTCTTACAACATGACCAAAATCCCTAGGTGCTGAGCCCATCTACTTCTAGCTATAACCGAATCTTCATTTCGGTTGAGCCCACTCTAATGGGTCCTATATCACCAATAGGTCAGAGACCATTATCCCTATTTCCAATTAGTAAGTTGTATAGAAGGTAGGTATAGTTATAGGCTATATATATACATATATGTATCAGTAGTCCGATTGTTTAGTGGTATATTATTATTATTATTATTATTATTATTATTATTATTATTATTATTGTTGTTGTTGTTGTTGTTGTTGTTGTTGTAGAAGCATGAAAAATACGCTGGGAAGAGCTACGCAGCCTCTTGATACAGAGCAGCATAAGCAGAGGCCTTCAGAGCCATCAAGCGTACAACAGAGTTTTCTCCGCTAAAATACAGCGTGAAGAATAAAGCTCAAAGGACCATCCGCATAAGTGCAGTACGTCCAGGCCGCTCCAGCGTGAAACAGAGTTCTTCATCGCCTCCATGGCGTAAAACTCATCCGCTCTCAAAGCAGCGTTATAGCGTACGAGGAACGCTTCATCTTCCCCGAAATGAACCTGTCAAGTCACGTAGTGAATCTGACCTCTGACTCCTGACAAAAGGTGATGCACGGCTACCCAGACGACGGCTGGAAATGATGGCAGACCTCTCGGGACGCGTCCCATAGTATGATGGCGGATCTCACCATTTAATGCAGAGGATTTGGTAAAGCATCACCGAACCGTCGTTTACTGGAGTCCCCTCAGCATAAACCGCTCTTTTGCGTACAAGAAAATACGCCGCCCTGTTTTACACAGGCAAACATGAGCTGTTTTACGCTCCGCAGCAGACAAACCGCCTGCCACGTCAAAAGCTACACTTCGTACGGGATTCGAGGCACGTCTCCACGTCTAATTGCACAGAGCAGTGACAGTTTCTCTCAAGACACGTCTCTGCGACGGGTGCACAGAAGGCCTGCAGACCTTCGAAACACGCCTCCGCATTTAATGCATAAGGTGATGGCAAATCTCTGCAGGAGATTTGGTTATATCTTCAAAAGCCGTAATTTCGGCTAAGGCGTCCACATCAGCACGGTATGCAGCGACTTCTACGCCCATTTAGGATCTGTGCTCAAGCGGCTTCTACGTCCATTCTAGCACGATATGCAGCGGCTTCTACGTCCATTCAGGATCTGTGCTCATGCGGCTTCCACGCCCACTCAGTCTCTACGACTACTCGGCTTCCACGCCTACTCGGCTTCTATGCCTGTTCGGCTTCTGTGCCTGTTCGGCTTCCACGCCTACTCGGCTTCTATGCCTGTTCGGCTTCTGTGCCTGTTTGGCTTCCACGCCTACTCGGCTCCTATGCCTGTTCGGCTTCTATGCCTGCTCGGCTTCCACGCCTACTCGGCTTCTATGCCTGTTCGGCTTCTATGCCTACTTGGCTTCTATGCCATGGTGACGGACATTTGGCTTCTACGCCAACCTCTTCTACACAATAGATACCTACCCGCGTGGCTTTTACGCCGTGATCTTAGTAGCAACCGTACGTGTTATGTCCCCTTAGTTGGACCCACGTCACCCGCTCAGTCAAAAGATCATCTATACGTAGGCATTGGTTACTTTAACCGTTGTATAAAAGGGTGCTGTACTTTCCACTCCTCGGTTGCTACACCAACGGAGTGGTCACTGTCACCAAAGACTCTATAAATAGAGGCCCCTGTCAATGGGGAACAAGGTCAAAAAATTGGTCAAGAAACCGATATCAGATCCCAGGTCAGAAAATTCGGTCAAGAGTACCAATATCAGATCCAAGGTCGACAATTGGAGAAGATCGAACAAGGAGGAGAGAGAGAAAGAGAGAGAGAGAGAGAGAGAGCCCGGAGCTCAGGCAAAGAGCGGGGATCGACGACTTCGGCATCGTGCATCCACCCTCTTCTACAACCTTCGAGGCTGCTACCTGTCTTCCACGGTACTTCTTCAACATCGCGTGGTCCAAGGGCTAAAGTGATCGACCGCAGATCAGACACCTATAGCAATTTATACCCAGATTAAATAAATTGTACTCCCACATCCTCGTATAGGATTATATTGTACAAGTTTGTTTGTAAACCAAAGGGCGCGGGTTTCGCACAAATCCCATCATTGAAATACACTTTCATTCTTTCGTTTAATACCACAAACAAGATGGCGACTCTGCTGGGGACGTCTTTCTCTTCTGACGAGGAAGTAATTGCTTAACGCGATGCGGTATCTATAGGAACCGTAAAGAAGACGCTGGTCGTTCATTTCGACCAGTCTGCTTACGAAGACATGCTTCGAACCGGGGGTAGCTCTCACTCTCTCTCCGTCCAAGACAACAGGAAGCTGCGCAAAGTGTGGATGCCCAAGACATCCTCAACCATTCCTGTGGACTCTCCGATCTCTCCGATCTCTCCGACCAATGAGGTGGTAGCATCGCTCCCTTCGTGCCCTGTACGTAAAATTCAGTCTCCCGCTACGCGTGGTACAGACAAAACTTCGGGCAAGGCCTCTGCGCTAACCCAGAAGTATCCACTGCGCTTTACGCGTAGGAACCAGTCTCCCGCTACGCGCGGTACAGACAAAACTTCGGGCAAGGCCTCTGCGCTAACCCAGAAGTATCCACTGCGCTCTACGCGTAGGAAACAGTCTCCCGCTACGCGCAGTACAGATAAAACTTCCGATGGTGCCTCAACGCCAAATCGGAAGAACAGATCACGCTCCACGCGCGAAACAATATCTGACTTCTACGGTAAAACAGATGAGCGCGGTGATCTCCGCGAGGGAAAGCAAGCAGGCGAATATTCAACCTCTCGACCTTTACGCCAGTTAGAGAACAATCTGCCTACCCTCCGGATTACGCGAGAAGCCGATGGCCGACTGAGGACCTCTTCAGCTTTACGCCAGTCTGAGCGAATCTCCAAATTACGCCAGGCCTAGACCCGAAGGTGGCTACTCACAAACTCAACATATTGACTAACTCAAAGCCTGTGAAGCAGCACCAACGCCGGTTTCGACCGGACATGATGGACGCCATTGAAGCTGAAGTCAAAAAGCTGATAGCCTGTGGGTTCATCCGGGAAGAATAACATCCCGACTGGGTCGCCAATGTTGTCCCAGTCATGAAGAAAAATAGGAAGGTACGTATCTGCATCGATTACCGAGATCTGAATGCGGCCTGCCCCAAGGATGAATTTCCTCTTCCCATCACGGACATCATGATCGACAATACCTGCGGTTTTGAACGCATGTCTTTCATGGACAGGTTCTCAGGATACAATCAGATCAAGATGCATCCTGAAGACGAGAAGCACACTGCCTTCCGTACACCGTTGGGAGTGTATTGCTATACGGTCATGCCCTTCGGATTGAAAAATGCCGGGGCTACATACCAACGGGGTATGAGCGGCATATTCCATGAACATTTACGCAAAATAGTAGAGTGTTACGTAGACGACATAGCCGTCAAAAGCCGCCTCAAGGATGATCACATTCAGGACCTAAGGACGGTATTCGAGTTAATGCGCCGACATCAACTCAAGATGAACCCTACGAAGTCCTTCCTGGGCGTATTTAGTGGCAAATTCCTGGGATTTGTTATCACCGCCAAATGCATCCAGGTGGACCCTGACAAAGTCCAGGCCATCGTAGAAATACGACCGCCCCACAATCTGAGGGAACTTCGAGGATTTCAAGGCCGTCTGGCTTATATCCGGAGGTTCATATCCAACCTCTCAGGAAGATGCCAGCCCTTTTCGTACCTCATGAAGAAAGGTGTATCCTTCGTATGGGACGAAGCCTGTCAGCAAGCATTCGGGGAGATCAAACGCTACCTCACCAGTCCGCCAGTTCTGGTGCCTCCCATCATGGGGAAACCGTTCTTGCTATACGTCCGAGCAATGGATCATTCGCTAGGAGCTCTTCTAGCGCAGAAGAACGACGTGGGGCATGAGCAGGCTATCTACTACCTCAGCAGGATGATGGTCGGAGCCGAACACCGGTACAACCCAGTGGAGAAAGAATGTCTGGCTCTGATATTCGCTATCCAAAAGATGCGGCACTACGTCACCAGCCAGATTATTCATATCATCTCCAGGATCAACCCTCTTCGAGTACTGATGAGCAAGCCGAGTATTCTTAATTCCTGACTCGCAACCTGGGCGATGCTGTTAACACCATATGACATGGTGTACATCCCGCAGAAGTCCATCAAAGGCCAAGCGCTGGCCGACTTCCTGGCTGCTCATCCGATCCCGGAGGCCTCCAAGTTATACGAAGACATTCCTGACGAAGTTGCAGAGTGTAATTCCGCAATGGAAAGTGACACATGGCAACTGTTCTTTGACGGCGCCTCCAGGACTGGCCTCCAGGGAAACGTGGTTTCAGGGGTAGGAATCGTCCTGGTCACTCCTGATAAACTCGTCATCTACTGGGGATACTCTCTTAATGAACCATGCTCCAACAATACTGGGCATACTCTCTTAATGAACCATGCTCCAACAATGTGGCGGAATACAATGCCCTATTGATCGGGCTCCAAGTCGCTAAAGAGCTGGGGGTCGAATCCCTGGAAGCTTTCGGTGATTCTCTGCTTATCGTCAATCAAGTCAGAGGGATATACGAAGTCCGAAATCCAGACCTCATCCCCTATCACCGAGCGACAATCGAGATAGCCATGACGTTCAAAGGGTTCTTCCTAGAGCATGTACCTCGATCTCAGAATCTGGAAGCTGATGCCCTGGCCAGTCTAGCTGCGGACTTAGCTACCCTTATAAGAAGGCAAGATTCGGTGATCCTTCTTAACAAAGATTTATTCTGCGTAAAGAACAACCTTCACATAGAACGCAGCCACGCTATGGACACAGATCCCCCCGGAAGAGACTGGAGAAGTCCCTTCATAGATTTTATCGCATACGGAATCTTGCCAGAGGACCCCAAAGAAGCAGTGTCCTTCAAGAGACGATCATTACGCTTCTATTTCGATGCATCTTCACACTGCCTATATCGTCGAACCTACGACGGACTGCTATTAAGATGTCTCTCAGAAGACGAAGCACAGCAGATTATCCGAGAAGCTCACGACGGCGTATGCGGAGCGCATCAGCCCGGCCCTAAGCTACAGGATCGTATCAGGAGAATGGGCTACTACTGGCCCACTATGATCACAGACGCGATCAGCTATGCAAGACAATGCAGAGCCTGTCAGGTTCATGCAGACTTCATACACCAACCGTCTGAATATCTACATCCTACGGTCGCATCCTGGCCCTTCGAAGCATGGGGTATGGATATCGTCGGTCCCATTCACCCGTCCTCCTCCAGAGGCCACCGGTTCATACTGGCCATCACGGATTACTTCTCCAAATGGGCAGAGGCGATCCCTCTGGTTGAGGTAAAAGCGTCTGACGTGATCAGCTTCATCAAGCACCACGTCATTTATCGCTTTGGGATTCCTCGAAGGATAATCCATGACAATGGGCCTCAGTTCATTAGCCAAGCGTTTCATCGATTTTGCGATAAAAGTCAAATACATAATATTGCCTCTACAGCATATTATCCAGCTGCTAATGGTTTGGCGGAAGCTTTCAATAAAACCATTATCAAACTCCTGAAGAAGTTCGTCTCTTCAAACAAAAGAGACTGGAACGAGAAGCTGGGCGAATGTCTCTAGGCATACCGCACAACGGTACGGACACCTACAGGTTGTACCCCCTTTTTACTGGTCTACGGGAGCGAGGCAGTTCTTCCCATCGAAATCCAGATCCCGTCGCTCAGGATAGCAGTGACTAGTGAGTTGACTCGAGAAAAGAATGACCTGTTAAGGCTCCAAGAGCTTGAAGGATTAGACGAGAAACGCCTAAAAGACCAAGCACGCATTTCCAAAACTTTTAATCATAAAGTGAAGGAAAGAGTATTCAATGTCGGCGAGCTAGTTCTAGTCGTAAGAAGACCAATGGTTCTTACCCACAGAAGTAAAGGCAAATTCTAGCCTAAGTGGGAAGGCCCTTATGTGATCGAGACAACGTTCTCGAACGGCGCCTACAGGATAGCCCAGCCTAATGGAGACCTGTTAATGACTCCTATCAACGGCAAATTCCTAAAAAGGTACTACGCTTAATCTCCCCTGCTCGGGTGGGACATAGCAAGGCTCTCGATTCTGACAAAACTACTTCCAAAAACGCAATTAGTAGGGTTGCGCTCTATCATGTCCGTATGACCTCTGAATAGATGTGTCCTGCTAAGAAGTTTATCAGGAGTCTATCATGTCCATACTACCTCTGATAACACTCTCACCAAAACCGGTCATTTATATTCCGAAATGATGGGTCCACAAAAGTCAGAAAAGAGTCGCCTTTATTTATTCCCGGGAGGGAGGCAGAATTACATCTGGGCAAGCAAAAAAGGGGAAAGGATACATCATGATGGCGGGTGAGTCAGATTGTGAATCTGCCGCTCCAGCGCAGCTATCCTTTCATTCCTAAGAACCAGGACGTCGGCACGAGCCTGCTCCAACCGTGCCTCGGGAGTGTCCGTGAGGGTCAGATCAGCCTTTGCCCGAAGACAGCCCGCGCGAGCAGCTTCTGCACGGTCCAGCTCCCGTCGCGCTGTGCTCAGTCGACCGGACGCTACGTCTAGACCTGCCAGCGACTGAGAAGCCCACTCCTCTGCCCGAGCGAGTTTTTCCTTCAGCTTGGAGACCCTCGCTGCATTCCCTTCATGCTCAGAGCGACACCGCGTCTCAACGGCAAGAGCCTCTTCCACGACAACTTTTCTTCTATCCACCTCCACCTTATGCTTCTGGATAGAGTTGTCTAGGCTTTCCACCTTCGTAGCAAGCCGCGCAGTCATGAGGTCGAACCGAGCCTGAACATCAGCATCGAGACCCTGAGTCAGCTGCAAATATTCGTTAATAGGTTGCTCTAACCCATTAACCACCGCCTCCAGGGCGTCAGCTACCCCAGGATCACCGAGCTCCCTGATGACCCCGATCGAAGCAAGAGAAGTCTTCCTCAGGCGCTCAAAATCTAGACTCTTCGCTAACACCATTGACACCATCATTCTCAAACCGGTGTAGAAAAGGCTGGTATGTTGCTCGGTCAACGCAACTAGATCCGACTGAACGCCGGGAGCGCCCGCAATATCAGCAAGTCCCTCTCCAGGGATGATTACAGACAAGGTGGCCACAGCCGTCGCATCGACACATGGCACAATCGAAGAAGGTACGGTAACGGCGGCCGAAGTCGTCGCCACACTCACAAGAGGCAAGGTCACGACGACGTGTTCATCCTCCTCTCGAGGTGACGAAGCTACTCCAGGCGTACTGGCCCCCGAAGCCACTTCCTCATCAAAGTCGAACGCCTCCTCGTCCGAAGCCCGAGCGGAACCAGAATGCGCTTCAACGCTATACTATCCGTGGGCGCTATCCCTTGAGAATAAGATGAGAAAGTCAATATCAGTATGATGACAATCTTTCTCAAAGGAGACATAAAGACGATATTTACCCGGAGCCAACGGCATATACGACGCATCTGCAGTCGATATAGCTAAACCACGCCTTAATGACGCAATACGAATCGTCATGCCTGGAGAAGGAGGTGGGCCGACCGACATCGCCGAGAGTTCTGTCAGGCCTCCACCAAGACGTGGTCGAAGTTCATCGGCCAGAATCTCGCCAGACGCGCTCACTGATACGACAGGAGTCATGCCCGCTGCTGGCCTCGGGAAAGATTCTCCCATCTGCCTCGGCCACACAGGCAATCTCGCCCCGCTACCTGGAGCAGTAGCCGCCACAGCCACCTCTAACGAGGATTCTCCGGCATCGACGATCGGAACTGTAGGAGGCCCCTCTCTAGAAGGTGAGGAACCTCCAGCCAAGGAATCATCCCCGATGTAGGGGGAGGCAGGCTCACTCCCAGGAGCCGCAATGCCAGGAATGCGGAGAGGACGAGCAACCGTCTCCTTCCTCCTCTTGCGAAGAGAAACTTCCTTCAGAGCAGAAGCCCGTCGCTTCCCAGAAGGGACTACCAAAGCCCCCGCAGGCAGAGGCACTTCGCACCTCGGCACCGATACCAGAGGCTCGTCCGGAGTACCAGACTCCTCACCTTCGTCCGAAGAAACCGAAGGGACGTCAACTCTTCCCCCAGGCTTGGGAGAAGGCACCCGAAAGCTTCCACGCACGTCGAAATCACGATGGAAGGTGTTAATCGCCACATAAAACTGGACGTAAGAATGGAGAATGCGAAGCTCCGTGGAGGTTTTAACGACCGGCACAATGAAGGTTGCCCTCGTACAACCTATAAGGAAATATCACCACCCTCTAGCTCCATCAATGAGTCTGCCCCTGGACCTGAAGTTGGTAACGGCATTGCCCACGTGCAACTGATCGTACCCAAACTGCCTGGCAAACCGACTAGGCAAGTAGGGTTCGAAGAAGCAGTGATCTTCGCTCCTGTACAGCAGATGGGAGGGTCTGATACAGACCAACCAGTTAAAAGCTTCCGGGGAAAGGTCGGTCTTCTCTCCACCTGAATCCTCAAGTCGCACCCCTGATTGATTGCGATGCACGGGGGGAGCAGTACAGAGGAGCTTCCAACCGTGGTCGAGGTTCAACACCAGCCGGCATTCGAAAACTATGCTCACATTCCAGGAGGAATCCTTGTAATTCAGCAAGAATATACCCCCCGAGCTGCTACCGGACCCAGGAGACATCACCCGGGGATTGTCGAGAATCAACCATCCCATCAAGTATAGGTATGGTAATTCCATCCTGGGAAAACTCTCACGTCGAGCTTCGTCGACGAGCAACCCATCAGTTATGGCTCTCAAGCCAGCCTGTATACGGCACACCATGGCAGAAAGCAAGCCCAGTCTTGCCCCAAACACCAGGCGCACTGCCGGCCACAGGATATTCCGGTGAATGCGGTCCGCAGACGCGGTACCTGGCACCACTACTCGGTGCAGCCATATGGAGAAGAAACCAGCCAGCTAGGCTTCCTTAGACAAAGGCCTGCGACAGCGCCTCAAGTAACTACAGGCCTTAGTGTCTTCTGGGTACTTTCCTACCCCTTCGACAAGAATCTGATCCGGAGCTTCAGCCTCCTCCATAAGAGTCTCCACAACCTGGGCACTAAGCACGCCCAAACAGTTCACGGGCTCATTCTTGCCACCCGAGGCTTTCTCCGACCTGGCAGCCCTGGCTCGGTGGAAGAAGAGGTAGGACATCCACTTGGTGGTGTAAGCCAAATCAGAAGGCTCGTTATAAAAGGCGGTGCACGCGAAGTATTGACACATCAGCTCCTGATATACTTCCGCCATCCGAGGGTCCAAATCCCCCAACTCCCGGTTGGTGGGAACATACTCTTCATATGGAGTATCCCCCATCGGCAGTCTCGAGACAACTGCCATCTCGTGGAGCACCAACCCCAACTCCCCCAGTAAAGTGGCAAAGGTCCCGGTGAGCGAAATGTACCGCTCCATCAGCGCCAGGAACAAATTAGGGTTCGGAGGCAACCCGACACTTGTCGCACTCACAGCGGCATATAGTCCAATGCCCTCTAACTCTCTCTGTAAGTGCTTCAAGGCCCAGTCAACTAGGCATCTCCATCGGGAGTTCGTTGGGGCGATCCACCCATTGCACCGAGGATTCTTCTTAGGATATACCCCACCTCGACCCATGAAGTCGTTGCAGAAGATCGGCAATTGGACCGGCTGGATCACCAAGCTATCTTCACTTGGAACAGTGCCCGGGCACAGTCCTCTGAACAACGTCACAACGCCGGAGGGGCGACTAACGAATGACCCCTGGTCAGCTCATTTCAGATGAAAAATCTTCCCCGGCTTGCCGTGAAGATCAGGAGTCAGCGTCCACGACATCTTACTAGGATGCGTCGCGTGGAAGAAGGCCGAGATGGGATAATCCCTCGGCATCGTTGGCAGGTACAAAACCAAATTCCCGGCTGGGAAGATCCAGGGCTCCCTCTTAGGCTTCGTCTGGGACTGTTTGTCGATCATGTCCCCAAAAAGGAAAGCCGGCTTTACGTACGGCTCCCCGTCTACATAAGTCAGAGGCTCCCCGTTGATCATGCTCAGCAGCATTCGCTCGCCCTGAGCCGATATTAAGACCCTCCTTCCTTCAGGGTACTGGGGTCCGGAGATAGGGAATGACACGTGGGACAGATCCTCCAGGTAGTTCGAGTGCAGCATCCCAGCAGCGGAGCCCATCATCTCGGCCAGTGGAGACTCACCCAAGTCAACTACAAAAGTGCAAAGAAAATACGTCATCACAAGTCTTGCACGAACATACGGACCGAAAGAAACAACAGTCTGTGCTCTACGCAGGATTGTGCAAATCTGGCAATTTTACGCCGGAGGTCCCCCCACAAGCGTAAAATTCAAATTTTACGATATACCCCAATTTTCGGTAGCCAGAGCTTCTACGCTCAGAACTACGAAAATATGGAGTCTTTACGCTGACACATTAGAAATGTGGGCGTAAAAGATGAAAATGCCTCCGTGCATCATCTTTCTCAAGAAGAGACTATCAGCACAGAAGACGACCTAGCGCGGTCACGTTCAACGTGTGCGAAGGATTTTTCGTCATTTTTTTCACCCCGAAGGCTTTACCTCTAAGACCGGGTGCGCTGCTCGTCTGCAGGACGCTTCGCTCAGAAGGAAGTTCACCGTGACCGACCAAAGACTCCCTCGCTGGGGCGGAAGAACGAGAAGAGGAACCTACACCCTTTCCCTTGGCGGAGGAGGTCTGTTTCGACGCCATTTTTTTTTTGAAGAATCGAGATGCTCGGAGAGAGAACGAAGAAAAACTCGAACAGTCGAAAGCTCTCTTTCACAGAAGACGGATAAAAAGTTTCTCTCTCAGAGAACTTGGGATATATATAGAGTTTGGGCCGACTCCTCGAATCCTCAGACGGACTCCTCGAGACCTTAACCAAATCTCGCAAAATTAAATAATGGGTTATGATTGGATGCCACGTCAGCCCACTAACCTTGAAAGATGGACAGTCAGCAAATTCGAAAAGTTTTTCGTGCAAAGACGGTTCAGCAGGTCCTACGCTAAAGGAGCTTTCTACGCTCGACAGCAACAAATCTACGGTTTTACGCTCGCAAGCTATAAGTCTATGGTTTTACGCCCGGATGCCTTTGTGCTCAGTAGCTTTTACGCTCGAGAGGCCACAAATCTACGACTTTACGCTCAGCAGATACCAAATCGATGATCTCACGCTCGGTGGCGCTCAGTTTACGCTCAGAAGCAACAGATCCGCAAGACTTCACGCTCGGAGAAATTTTCTTTTCAGGAGCTACAGATAAACAGTTCTACGCTAAAGAAGCTTTCTACGCTCGACGGCTACGAATCTACAACTTTACGTTCGACAGCTACAAGTCAGGTTTTCGGCCCGGATGCCTTTGTGCTCAGTAGCTTTTATGCTCGAGAGGCCACAAAACCCATGACTTCACGCACAGGAATTACAAGTCTACGATTTCACGCTCGACGGTGTTTTACGCCCAGAGGCTACAGACTGATGATTTCTCGCTTCACGACTTTCCGTATATTCGAACAGTCCCCAAGACGGTCAATTACAGGAGTTCACATAGAAGATACTCCTCCTTGCCCTCAACATATCCCAAGTACCCAAAATATACAAGAGTTTAAACATTGAGAAATTACTCTTCTCGGGTCAAATGGAGGTTCATCCAAACTCCAGTCTGAATATCTCGTCTATCAAAAGATGGCAACTCAGTTTTGACAGCCATTTCTCGACCCTGTTCCAAGGGATTTTCGAGAAGTCACTCTTGAAGGCGAAGACTGAACAAAATTTTTGTTTATCAGAAGTTCAGAGCTCTACGCGGTTCCTCAGTCCCAACAACAGGACAGTTCTAAGATGTTCAAAATGCTCTACAGCATTCTATGGACTACTCGCTATGCGTAAAGGACAGGACCTAACACTCTTTCTACAGAGTCGGCGTACAGATTCAGACGTGTTGAAGCCGCACATATTCAGACTTCACAGCAACATATAGCAAGATGATCATATGAAGAAGAAAGACAATTTTATTAAAGATCAAAATCATGATTACATATGAGGGAAATCCAATCTACAAGGATTTTCTTTTCATTTTCATGATTACATCTGAGGAAAACTCCGTCTACAAAGGAGATACCCCCTCGTCGTCTGAAGATCGCCCAGAAGCTGTTCTGACAGGTTCTTCCTGGGCTTCAATTCTTTATCCATCTTCTCCAGCAGTCAGTCGGTTGCCGCAAACTGACTGACATGGCAATGATCAACGGCGGGCGGATACAGAACTGGGCCTGCATAGATTTTGCAGATCTCATGCACCGCGCGCCTATCAAGCCGGGACAGAGCGAGTTTGTCTGACTCTCGTCACCGGAGGGCATCGAGAGAAGGCACGGCATGCCAGCCGCCGTGGTCAAATACGACCCTTCCTCTCTCCTGGGACAACGTCATGCAAAGTTGCTGATTATCCCGAGCAAGGGAGGCTAAGATATCCTTCCATGATCCATCATTGCAGTGGACACTTGCTCGAAGATACCATCTTTTTTGGCTCCTTACACGCTGGAAGAACATGATCTCTTTCTTCCTCAAATCGACCCGGCGAACTTCGGTGATCATCTATGCGTGGTGATGAAGATGTAGGGAGAACAAGCTAACTCCCCCAGCCTTTTATAGGCAAAAGAGATCACAGCGGTCCCCCATAAATCCGTCATAAAGTCTGCACCGACCGTTTCAAACGCTCCATTCAGAAACGTTTCGAGTTACGAGGGGCCATTCATGCTTCGTTCAAAGCGTTTCAAATTCCAAGGAATTTAAAAGCTCTGAAGGGGGTCTTGTAGAAGCATAAAAAATATGCTGGGAAGAGCTACGCAGCCTCTTGATACAGAGCAGCATAAGCAGAGGCCTTCAGAGCCATCAAGCGTACAACATAGTTTTCTCCGCTAAAATACAGCGTGAAGAATAAAGCTCAAAGGACCATCCGATTAAGTGCAGTACGTCCAGGCCGCTCCAGCGTGAAACAGAGTTCTTCATCGCCTCCATGGCGTAAAACTCATCCACTCTCAAAGCAGCGTTATAGCGTACGAGGAACGCTTCATCTTCCCCGAAATAAACCTGTCAAGTCACGCAGTGAATCTGACATCTGACTCCTGACAAAAGGTGATGCACGGCTACCCAGACGATGGCTGAAAACGATGGCAGACCTCTCGGGATGCGTACCATAGTATGATGGCGGATCTCACCATTTAATACAGAGGATTTGGTAAAGTATCACCGAACCGTCATTTACTGGAGTCCCCTCAGCATAAACTGCTCTTTTGCGTACAAGGGAATACGTCGTCCTATTTTACATAGGCAAACATGAGCTGTTTTACGCTCCGCAGCAGACAAACCGCCTGCCACGTCAAAAGCTGTACTTCGTACGGGATTTGAGGCACGTCTCCACGTCTAATTGCACAGAGCGGTGACAGTTTCTCTTAAGACACGTCTCTGCGACGGGTGCACAGAAGGCCTGCAGACCTTCGAAACACGCCTCCGCATTTAATGCATAAAGTGATGGCAAATCTCTGCAGGAGATTTGGTTATATCTTCAAAAGCCGTAATTTCGGCTAAGGCGTCCACATCAGCACGGTATGCAGCGGCTTCTACGCCCATTTAGGATCTGTGCTCAAGCGGCTTCTACGCCCATTCTGGCACGATATGCAGCGGCTTCTATGCCCATTCAGGATCTGTGCTCATGCGGCTTCCACGCCCACTCAGTCTCTACGACTACTCGGCTTCCACGCCTACTCGGCTTCTATGCCTGTTCGGCTTCTGTGCCTGTTCGGCTTTCATGCCTACTCGGCTTCTATGCCTGTTCGGCTTCTGTGCCTGTTCGGCTTTCACGCCTACTCGGCTCCTATGCCTGTTCGGCTTCTATGCCTGCTCGGCTTCCACGCCTACTCGACTTCTATGCATGTTCGGCTTCTATGCCTACTTGGCTTCTATGCCATGGTGACGGACATTTGGCTTCTACGCCAACCTCTTCTACACAATGGATACCTACCCGCGTGGCTTTTACGCCGTGATCTTAGTAGCAACCGTACGTGTTGTGTCCCCTTAGTTGGACCCACGTCACCCGCTCAGTCAAAAGATCATCTATACGTAGGCATTGGTTACTTTAACCGTTGTGTAAAAGGGTGTTGTACTTTCCACTCCTCGGTTGCTACACCAACGGAGTGGTCACTGTCACCAAAGACTCTATAAATAGAGGCCCCTGTCAATGGGGAACAAGGTCGAAAAATTGGTTAAGAAACCGATATCAGATCCCAGGTCAGAAAATTCGGTCAAGAGTACCAATATCAGATCCAAGGTCGACAACTTCGGCATCGTGCATCCACCCTCTCCTACAACCTTCGAGGCTGCTACCTGTCTTCCATGGCACTTCTTTAACATCGCGTGGTCCAAGGGCTAAAGTGATCGACCGCAGATCAGACACCTATAGCAATTTATACCCAGATTAAATAAATTGTACTCCCACATCCTCGTACAGGATTACATTGTACAAGTTTGTTTGTAAACCAAAGGGCGCGGGTTTCGCATAAACCCCGTCATTGAAATACACTTTCATTCTTTCGTTTAATACCACAAACAGTTGTATGTGATAAGCGTAACACTATTTTCATAATTACTTATTATAATGTGTATGCATGTATGTATCAATAGTTACGAACTATGTTATCTATTATTACTCAAGTATATGGGAAATTATTTTATGTCACCTAGAAAGTTACATATATTTCGTATATAAGTATTTTATCTATACGTTATAATATAAGTTATATAATTTTTGACTAAGTAAATATAAATACTATCATACCCCAGTATCGAAATACGGAGAATGAAGGTATGACACGGCCACTTACGCAATACGGAGTACACAGGCACCCCGCAATACGATCAATGATGTAAAATAGACAAGGGGTGCATACTACAATCAAGTCTCATAGGGTCACACAGAGCAACTATGTGTCAATCATTCAAACAAGAAACATTAAGCATAGAACATGTAAGATAAAACAATATGGCATCCCAAATGCTCTACCAAAATATTCTGGAACTAGCTATTCAAAATGGTAAGCTATTAGAGTATCAAGAGTACATGACTAAAATCAGCTACGGTCTGAATAGTTACAATCATGTAAGGAAACTAAAGTCCAGACTAGCTGGCTAACTGGTTCCGGTGGCTAAACGCTCAAAATTAAGTAAACGAGTGTACAAATATGACTAGTGAAGAAGGAACCCACTCATATCCCTCAGCGGTCATCCGTCTGGTGTACGCCATCAATCAAGGGAAGATACGCTTGATCCTTGGCCTCTGGCTCTAAACCTGGCCATACAAAACTAGTGGAATTAGACCCCAAATAGCAAGTACCACAAGGAAGCACGAGTGAAGAAACAAAAACCTAGATCGAAGCATAAATAATGCATGAGTCAAAAACTATAGGCGCATATCCATCATCGAGGCAATATGACACTCCTACACCAAACAAGGACAAGCAGTTCCATATCACTCCGAGATAGAATATGTCCTCTGATTTTGGTCAAGCTACAATAGCCCAACCCCACAACCAAATAAGGACATGGGTTAGATCATCGCACCACGACAGTTCATGTCCCTAGACTACTAACAAAATAATACAATACACAATCAAATGAGTTAAAGAATTGGTCAAACAATCCTACGACTTACTATGTGAAGTCTGGATTATTTTACTAGCCTAATGCATAATATAGTGATCCACAGATCGTACTATATTCGAGCGGGGCTACCCAAGCCAATAATAATAATGCATTGCACATAGAGTATGCACCGGTCCTTCGTAAGGCCACCATGCCAATGGATCATTTATAATGCATAACATATAGTAGCCAAATACTGCACCCTACTAGTACAAATATTACACAGTATCCGGTGGTGGCCAGCCTTGCACTCCCAAATATCTAAGGGTAGATGTCATGCACGATCTCGGAATTTCGTTTCCTCCCAATGCTCTACCAATTTCATTTGCCTAATTAACCCTAATGTTGAATAAAATCTCATATCGTGATCACATGATCATTTACCTAGATGTTGTACCTTGGTACGTGTATGCTAGGTACAAATCCATATTGTTTAATCTAGATTCACCCAAACGTAATGTAACAAATTAACAAACATTCTAACCACGCTAAGTTTGCTAACCAACTACCATGTCCGTGCCAGAGAAAAATGAGAACGCGTAGCACATAACACTTAGCACATAGCAAGATCAAGTGATACCTCGATACACAACACACTCGGTGCAACGTGGTGTATCATCATGGATACAAGTAGTTGAGTCAGGATACCCGGCCTATTAGTCGGTTACATAAATTCCTCTTGTCACATGGAGTCATATTGATAAGGTCAAGTACACATTGTCAGTCCAATACGATCCTCTATTCTCTTTGTAACACGTAGATCCGGTCAGATGTATGATCGGTGTCTCTATGCCAAGTTTATCATATAGTTTAATTGTGCCTATAGCTTCATCAAGATATCTCAGGTACTAGTTACTTATTCATGAAGTTCTTGGCCTTGCAGATCACTTAGCTCTTTGGTACCCACAACTTGCTAGGGTCAAGTCAAGAAGTTAGAAAATCGAGAGAAACATCAAAACCAAACAAAATCTACATTGAACAATACATGCGCACAAAACATATAACAAGCCATGCACAAACGGTCCATAAATAGCAAGCCGTGCATAAAACGTGAAGACATGGCCATTTGTCTAAAAGTATGCAAGACAAAAAGTACGTGAGGAAGAAAGCACATGGACCGAGGAAAAGCAAGACCTTGTCTAAAAGTATGAGCATGAGGATGTTCATTTAGGGAGTAACCTATATCAAAAGGACCAACTAACTTGATGACTTTACTTCCTCATGCTCGAAATAAACATTTTATCAGTAGAAAGTCGTAAAAGGATATGAGGAAAGGGCTCTATAGTGGAGAAGCTAAGGTAGGTAAGTCATTAGGGCCTATGTTGCACGGGGATAGAATCAACATGACATGTTTTAGTCTTTTAGACACATCAACAATACGAATTCGACACCTATTTTAGTGTGTCCTAGTATATTTCATTGTGTTTGATACTTGTGTCCGTAATGACATAAGACTTTGGAGTGTCCGTGTATACACTTGTGTAAGACATCATGAAAAATAAAAGATAAGGATGCTTACGTAAAAGAAAAAAGTGTATGTTTCAACACAGATTCACCTCTATTTTAGGATGTCCTAGTATATTTCAGAGTGTTTGATACGTGTATCCGACATGGCAAACTTTGGAGTGTTCGACATGGCAAACTTTGGAGTGTTTGTGTATATACTTGTGCAAGACCTTGAAAAATGACATGACATAGACTTTGGAGTGTTCATGTATATACTTGTGCAAGACATCATGAAAAAGAAAAGAAAAGGATAAAGATAAAGATGCATATGTAAAAGAAGAAAGAGTATGTTACCCCATATGAGAGAGGTTTTGGAGCAGTCGTGTAGTGTTGGCGGCGGGTCTATTCAGAAGACAGGAGGAAGAAGAAATTAAGAGGTTCTAAACAAACCAGAGAATAAGAATGAATTTCAGATCTTTTGGATTTTGACAACAATACCCAAAATAATTCACATATTAAGTAATAGTATAACACTGTTTCTGGATTTTGACAACAATACCCAGACAAATTCACATATTAAGTAATAGTATAATATGGCTTAGAAATGGCTAAAAAAGAGAGCTATCTAAGTCGTATGTACATTCTCTACTAATTAATTTAAAAAATTAAAAAACAAATCTAACTATCTTTCTCTCAAGTAGTTAATAAATAAAATAAAATTTCTAAAATCGTTCTAACTAATTAACATATAACAAATCCTAAATATATTTAATATTTAAATTATATTTAAACTAAGTATATTATATTATCTAACTAAACACATATCAAAAATTCTAAAAATATATCTATAACAAATTATAACTAAAATATATTCAAATCAAATTTAATATAATTTAAATATTTATCTAATTTTTTAATAATATCATATATTTTTTAGTACGTGCAATGCACGTGAACATGTAATAGTACTCAATTAATTTATCTTAATATTAATTTTGGATGGATTAACCAACCATGGATCGTGTACAGTGTGTAATTAGCTAGGAAGCACAGAACGTAAAAAAAAAATCTGGATCGTGTCATTGGACCCATACCAAAAATTTAAATCATAGACATTCAAAAATATAATATACTTTTTTATAATATTAGTATTTTTTAGTATATTATAATTAGTTAATAAAATATTTGGTGCTATACTTAAGTTTTTTAAAAGTTAAATTTTAGTTAGGTAATTAATAGCATTTGTTATTATTACAATGCACTTTCCTTCCTCCTTCATATTTAGACATCAAAATATGGTAGTATGAATTTGGCCACTTTCGCGTACAAAATATCATATATCCAAACATAAAAAATTAATTTTTCAGACAAGAACTAGTGTCACTCTCCGTTCCCAATATACGTATTTGGAGCGTAATTATTTTCTTGCTAGCGTAGTTATATGTTGTAGAGAGACTATACCCATTCTTTGGTTCACTTGGCTCTTGGTTTATTTGTTTGGTTTAGTTTTATCATGAGTTGAACCCATGATCCAAACCTCAAACCCTCCATATATAACCCAACTTCACTCTCTCTCCTCTCATTTTTCCTCTTCCATTCTCTTTCTTAGGTTTTTTCTCTCCCCCTCCATAGGCAAGTACATCTTGCAAGAAATAGAAAAATTATTTATATATTTGTTTTATTATGTTCCTTATATGATTCTCCATGCATTTAAAACTTGGTATTTTTGGATTCAGTGGATGGATTAGTATAGATCTAAGTTTTAGGATTTTTTGGTGTTCTTGAGTATTCTTGGGTTTTGATCTTTTAAAACTTAATGTTTTCGAAAACTCTTTGTTCTATGTTGATGAGCGCTTGATTTTGAGTAGTTTCGAACTTTACTTTGCTGGATTTGGACATCATTTGAGGTTTCTATGGAAGAAATAAAATTTTATTTTCAAGCCTTTGGCTATGGTCGTAAAGCTGCTGCTTGGTGGAGACGAATGAGCGTTATGCAGCACGATGTACTATGCGGCCTGGACTTCTCGTCTCGAGTCAGAATGCGGCCAACCCTGTTGGACGCATGACTGGATTTGCACATGCGCCCTTGGCCAATTTTATGAACTTGAACAAATAAAATTTTACTAAGTCCAAAAGATTTCATGCAGCCAAGAGGAGTATGCAGCCTCGTTGTTTATGTGGCCAGGAGATATGGGTCCCTCTTCTTCTGGACACATAACTTCTGACTGACTTGGCACAACTTTTTATAATTTGTCTTTTCTTCTAACACACTTTTATCACATGTCACATCAGTCACTTTTCTGACTTGACTTGACTCACATTTATTGTTTGTCACATTACACATTTTTCGAAGAGTGGACTTTGCTCTGTCTATGCATTCTTGATCTTATGCGGCCTTGATCTTATGCTTCCTTGACCCTATGCGGCCTCGACGACTATGCGGCACCTTGCTATGCGCCTTCCTCTTATGCGCCTATTGTTTCTTACTCACTTTGGTCACTTGCTTGGTTTAACGTGGATATTGAATAAACGATTGTGATATTATGTGTTAACTTAGAAATGACTTGTATGACCCAGATGTGACCATGTGCTAAATGACTAAGTGTCACGACCCGCACCCAAAATTTGGGCATGATCCATGGGTACGTCCAGCCTACGCCGCAGCATCGACGGTAGAATATTGTCTATGTCTCAATATTACTAACACAACTCACAAAATAATCTGTCAATGATCTCAACTACATAAGGAGGCCGGTGAATATGCATATGATCATCAATTCATAAGGTATTTAATCACAATAACTATATGAAGGTAAATGGCACGATAAGATAAAAGATATAAAGAAGTTCTGACATAAGTGTAGAATATAACTCAAATAACAAAAGTCTAGAGTCTAGCTATCTCAACATAGATAAGTCTCAACATAATACAACTCAAGTCTCAAAGTTGGAACAATCTAATACCTAAATAAACTAGGCTAAGTGCTGTCTAAACAATTGCGGGTGGTGTCTCCTCTAAGGAGAGTGGCTCCTCTGGAATCTCCGGGATGTAATCACCATTTACTCCTGGACCATAATGGGTAGGACAAAAATCCTTAAGATCCTATAAAAAATGGCATCCAGTCAGGATTGGAGCGAAGCAAAAACACTAGCAACAATTTTAATTATATTAATAAAACTATAAAAAGTGCAAGAAAATACATGGTAAAAAAGATACTGGAAAATGAGGAATACTGGAGAGATATGTAATCATCATATAGAACTAACTAGCAATGAACCGATATATGTGAAAGCTAGAAAAGATATGTACTAAAATAACAGAATAGAAATTCTAGCTAAGTGTTGTGAAATATCAGTTTACTATGCGATCAGCTTGGGACTAGATCATGCTTGTTATATATGATTGGTTTTGATACATGTGAGGTCAGGCTAACCATCTGGTTAGCTATGATGCGAGCAATAGTCAGGCTAATCATATATAACAGACTATGAGGCATATAAATGGTCAGGCTACACCCTACATGATATATGGGGTGAGATATGATGCATGTAAAGTAGGGTATGATCACATAACTAGATAATATTTCCCCGTCCCCAGCTAGTACGATGGATTCCAATCATGACTCCTCATGACAAGTATCTATGATACTAGTTCGTGTATCCGCTGTGTCAGAATCAAGTATACACTATAACTAGAATCATAGTAAAGATCAAAATAATAAAAACTATCAGAGAATATACTCGCATGTGGTCCTGAGCAATGAGTGTATCTCGATGCCCGAGGTGATGTCGCACAACCCTATGGATGAGTTTCAAGTCAATTTGGTGTATTAAGGGGTAAATGAGTAAAAATGCATGCTTCTAAGTTATTTCTAGCATCTAGAGTGATTACTTGGTCGTTTCTAGTTTTTTAGGTTCAACTAGGTCCATACTACTTAATAGGTTACTGATCTAGTTAATACTAGCTAATGCTAATACTAGTAGTATATTATCATGTACTACCTTACCTAGTGATACCCTATCTAATAATACTAACTGGACTCTAACTTAATATAATACTGACACTTGATTGGCCCATACTAATCTACTAACACTCCAACCCAATCCTTAACTGAAAATAAGGTGCTAATAACTAGCACTCAACTAATGCTACTGATATATAGCCTACCAATTGATGCTAATACTAACTTATATCAGTTATCTAACACTAGCTTAAATAACATCCACTAACTTACCTCATGTACTGTTCACTGTGCAGCTGTTGTGCCAAAATGGCACCACTGTAACTGACACCAATCGTGGTATCAGTTCAAGCTTCCATTGTTGCCTATCAGTTCCTGCTACTGCACCTGGGTGCAGTGCACCCTGGACTGGAGTTGAAACCCTCAAACCCAAATTCCTATCTCACTGATACACTACCTGGATGCAATTTGTATCCAACACACACTTCCCCTACTTAGGGATACACAACACTCCACATCACAGAACACTAAATAGGCACACTGCTACCACACTGTCACTGACACTACACCTATGCATTTCAATAAAACTCTCACCCACATACTTTTATATGCACTGCCTCACTGTTGCAAGGAATTAGTTTTCCTAACCAGCTGCTAACACTGTTGTGTGGTGCCAAACCCGACCCCAATCTCCCTTGCAGTGCAAATAGGCACTGCAACTGCTGCCACTACTTGCAACTTATCATTGCAGCTAACAACCCAGGTGCACACTGGATGCACAGTTACCCAAGCCTAACACAACCCCACTGTCAGCAATACTATAACATAGACTGATACACATGTATCCATTAGGTAGAAACACCCATGTAGGTAAATATTCATACACTTATATACGTACTTGACACAGGTACATCCACTCACCCTTAACTCAAGCTACTGCCAACACACACAACACAACTACACAAAGACACCCACAACAATTCTCCTATCCATCCTAATCTACTTGGTATCCATGTCCAAATAGACTGAACACTCCATCTATCACTGATACTCTTGGTGCCAGAATACCTTGTTATTATTTCTGGTACTCAACCTCTACCCATGACTTGCTAAGACTCGAGGCCAACTACACCTGTAATCCCAACTGCACACTGATGTGCTTTGCCTGCAAGTAGACCAAGTCGAGCCTATGTTTCCCCCCTTAGTTTCTGATACAGCAGTGTATCAGTACACTTCCTCATCTGAGAAAGACTCACGACCATGCTGAACCCCATCCTAATTCAATAGTCAGGGATACCCAACTCCCCTTACTACCTGCATCGGATACTGAAACCAACACTCACCACACTAATATCCTACCTGATACTAAAGTATTAGTTTCTTCTATGATACCTACATCACTCCATTTGCACTTCCCCCCTATCAGTTTGAACTGGAACAACTAACTACAGTCAAGCCCACCTCATAGCACATCACCTTCTAGAATCCGATTGAATTAACTTGCTATCAATGACTCATCAATCAATAGCAACAACAACTACACTAAAAAATCTGATCGCATCTACTACCCTAACCCGACTTCTGCATCTTTTGTTACTTTCCTCGACCCCAACTCCAAAAGAATAGCTATAGCACCAATACCATCTGGTTAGCTACATCAACCACACTAAGCCTACCCACTTAAACATGTATACATATACACATACATCTAATACTATATATATATATATATATATATATATATATATATATATATATATATATATATATATATATATGATTCTATGGATAGGTACACACCTATTTTGGTCATTTAAACAAACACCTAGTGAACACAAGCAATATACTCATGATACACAACCAATCCTCTTACCAAGACCCCCAATACCCTATTAAACATACTAATACATATTAAATATATCTATTTATTATTATAATTAGTTGTAATAAAGAAAAGAGAAAATACACCCTTGAACACAAAACCCAAAACTATAAACAAAATCTCATAAAGAAAACACTATGGAGCCAATAGGGACACACTCTATTCCCTTGTAGGTATTTCTAAACCATGGGTGGGCTCCTAATGGCCAACAAAACCATGAAATAGAATTTAAAAGAGAGATTTTAGAATTTTACCTCTTGGGAGATGGATTCCCAATGCAAAGTCAAGGGTTCTCTAGCCAAGCCTCTTCTTGTCCAATGCTCCTTGTGACCTAAGCTTCTAGACTTCTTTGATAAGGAAAAATGAGAGGGATTATGGTTTAAATTTCTAAAATTTGGTGGAGGAAAGAAGGGATTTGGGGAAGAACTACTTCTAGGATTTTTTATGAGCTAATGAATGAACTAGAGGGAGGCTCCTCCTCTCCTATATAGGGTCAGCCACTAAACCTAGGGCTAGCTAATGCACAAAATCCATAATGTCCCATATGGTTTTCATGAAGAGTTATTTAATTAAGTAGGATTTTTATCCCAAGTGAGGGTTTAACCATTTTCTAATTAAATGGGAAGGGATTAACTAGTGGGTCCAAAAATATCTAGTCTAAGGTTTAGTCTAATGGTTACATCAAGTCTAGTCCACTAACCCATATCATTAATAATAATAATAATAATAATATAATATATTATACATATCATATAACTATAAACACAATATATATAGTATTACAAAAAAATGTGTCCTCGAAATTGAATTATACTAGCACAAGAACACAATCAGAACAATAAGAACTATACCTCAAGGATCAAAGAGATACGGGTATTGCTCGCACATTTCGTTCTCTCTCTCCCAGGTTGACTCACCTGGAAAGTGATGTCTCCATGCAACATGAACCAAAAGAATAATCTGGTTCCGCAATACCTTCTCCACTACCAGAATAAGTCAAATTAGCGACGTAAAAAAATATCGCTAAATGGCCAAAAAATGTCGCTAAATAGTTTTAGCGATGTCGGTAGCAACGTTTTGGTGAAGTCGCCTTTAAGCTAGTCGCTGACAGGAAAAATGTCGTCAAACGTCGTTATTTCGATATTTTCTAGCGATGTAGATGCGTCGCTATATTAGCGATGTTTAGCGACGCAACGTTGCAAAATTAGCGACGTATATTTTTGTCGCTATATATCACTAAATTAGCGACGTGGATAGCGACGTATTTAGCGACGTATATAAACGTCGCAAAACGTTTATAACGACGTATATAAACGTCGTTAAACATCGCTAAAAAAGTCGCTAAAGATACTGAAAAATAATAAAAATGAATATTAAATTATTTTTAAACCATTCTTCCTACAGTTTATTAATTCATAATTTATACAAATAGACCCGGAGCAACCCTTCGTTGAATTTGCTGGGTTCACCCCGACCCCCTTCGGTTGAACACTCAACACCGATAAATTAACATACATTTAATATGAATAATATAATAAAATTTGAAGAAAACAAAATATTGAGATTAAAAACTGAATCAGTAGAAAATCTCATCGTAAAGAATACAACAAATATCCACGCAGCTGAGTCTGAAAGCCTCGTCCTAAAGAATACAAAAAATAATGTCTGAATGCCTTAAAAATAAAGAATATTCATAAATGACCAAATATCATAGGTCTGAAACACAAACAATCAATAAACGGTCATAACTAGGACTACTGTGGATCTGTAGGAGGATGACCACCAACACGCATGAGGGATAGGAACAGATCATACTGTTCCGGTGAAATCGACACCGATGTCGATGGAGAAGGCAGTGACGTCGGTGGAGTCTGTGTTAATGTAGGCGCACCAGGAGGACGTATATACTCCAACTCTACTAGTCGCTGGTTGTATGAATCCATGGTAGATAACAGGCTCGTAATGCTATGAACCATTGAATCCTGCATCATCGTCAGCCTCTCGCCCATGGACAGCGTGATGCATGCAGCTTCGTCACGCTGCGCTTTGTCGACGCTCTAAGATCAGCTGTCATATCCCGGATCTCCATGATGCTGCGCTCGAGCATATCAAATCGTGCGATGAGCGTCGCATCGTCCATCTACTGCCGGGACAGGGACTGCTCCTCCATCCTTCGCAGTAACTCGTCACGGAGAGACGCAATCTGATGGTCAACGACCTCCTGGACTCAGGCCGATGACTGTGAGGGATGTGGGGAATGCGCACTTGCCGGGGAGGCCCTAGATGACTGCGTCGCAACAAGGGTGCCATAGGATCCCGTACCGTAGTACGTACCCCTCTGGAGACCACCAGCGGCGGTCACCCACTGCTCGTCCGCCGACGGAGCTGGAGAGGGCTGCGAGAAAGTACCAGCCTCTCCCGCTGTAGGTGCACTAGCAGTCGCCCGCTCACACAACCTAAGATACTCGGCCTAGAAAAGTTTGGATACTCGATAATTTCCTATGTTATATTAAAATTAACACAAAGTAAAGTAATACTTATATAGGTCTGCGAGGGCCTTTTATCAATGAGATTTTCGTCCTTTCGATGGGTGGCCAGGAAGACGGTCACCATGTTTGCATCCTCACCCCTCTGTACCTGTTAAAAGTATATTATTTAGTACTAAAGTTAAATATTTTTTCCTACTACCATTTTATCGTACTTGCATTAAAATAGTATATCTGAAATAAAAAATATACCAAACGACAAAAATATTCTGTCATCGGAATCGAGCCACCACACCACTTTGCTATCTTCCGCCTAGCCGCCTTGGCCTTCTCAGACCTTTTCTTGTACCTCGGATCATCGAATCTAGCCCTTATCGCAGTCCACTACTCAGGCGTGATCCAACCTTGGATCGGTTTTTCAACGCGATCATGAGCCTTCTGGTCATCAAAGCATCACGGATAAGCTTGGCGGTAATAGCAGGAAATATCTGCTCGATCAACTCGGCCTGGTGCGGAGGATAAAAATATGTTTGCTATAATAAGTAATTTAGTAAGTTATATAATATGCATAAATTAGAGGATTGATATAATATACTTTTACCTTGAAGTACGCAAACCAGAATGCCTTCCTCTCCTCCGGATCTTCAGAGTAGTTGATCCAAGGGCTATCATAGTTGTTCCTCAGAAAGAGGCCCAGGCTTCTCTCTACCGACAAGGGACGATATCTATACAGAGATAATTATTTTTATCGAAAAAGTCAATATATGATGAATAAAGAAATACACGATATATATGATGCTAAACCATCTAATTGACTTACTTTATACCGTCGGCCCAAATCTCTATCCTCGTCTCCTCCGGAGGTGCGCATGGAGGATCTAGCTGATGCTGGGACGACGTCGGCTCGACCTCCTCCATATGCTCATCTGTCTTCATGGTTCCGTCAGCAGGAGGAATGTCGGATGAGTGAGTACTATCAGGCCTGGAACTACTCATCCCAGGAGTGATGCCACGTAACGTCGTCGTAGTCGGAGATGTGACTGGTCGATATACTAGAGTACTAGGCGATGAGGATCCAGAACCAACAGTAGGCAGTACCGGAGGAGCACTCCGTCTACCTCGGGACCTGTCGAAACCTCCGTATCGTCTTGTCATACCTGATAACAACATATGATGAATAAAGAAATACACAAATATATAGTACATTCTACAGTCAAAATATTATGCATATCTCACAGCATTCATAGAATTGCACAGTAAATAACTAGTGGTGTCACAAGTCTAAATGGATAGTACATTCAACAGTCAAAATATAATACATATCTTCGTTAAAATAGTACATTCTACAGTCAAATTTTTTTATTTTCAATCATCTTCAAAAAATTTATCTTGTTCGCCTTCCTCGTCCTCCTCTTCTTCTTCCTCCTCATCTTCACTATCATCTACTTCGTCTTCGTCTTCCTCTTCGGATAATTCTATATCTTCTATATTATTACTCATGTAATGAGTAACTTTCGTTGAGTCCACATCTATAATATTTGTTACAAGAGGTAGATCATCCTCCTGATAAGCTATTTCGTTAACGTCAAAGATATTTCTAGCTTTAGTCTTGCATATTGCCCACCAATTCGACCTCGCTGTCCCCCATCTAGGATAAATTGTGAAGTACATGAGCTGAGCCTGACTTGATAGGACAAATAGTTCGTAGTCTTAATATCTACGCTTGTAGTTTATATCTACAAGGCCATGCTTGTCAATTTTCCAACCTTGATCTTGAATCGGATCGAACCATTCAAACTTGAATAGCACGATCTTAGCAGGTTTTGTACCATAATTATATGTCAACTCCACAATCTCTCGTTAGATGTCAAAGAAATCATTGTCTGGATCGAAGTCTTTGTAGTTCGAAGATTTGATACACAAATAACTATTTTTTATGGAATCAAGATCCAGAAAGCTGTCTCTGATCGGAGCATTTGTTGACTTAAACCTAAACCCATTCACACAGAAATTTGGCCATATTTTGACAGCAGTAAATGGTCCCTTGGCTAGAGTTCTAATAGATTCAGTCTCGGGTGTTATTAGACGATCGACCTAAATACCAAAGTAGCGATAGTAAGTTATTTATTGTGCAAGTGCAGAAAGAAAAAGTAATTACCAAGCTCCTTACATATGCACTCAACCAAGAAGGAAAATGGTGTCTCATTTCTTGTTCTACTTTTTCGTCTGTTATGTAGGGTCTAACCGACCTCAACTCATCATTATATATGCTGCAAAATAATAAAGCAACCGCTGATTAGTAGCATAATAGTAGCTTATACTATTATATTGAGATAACGTAGGACGTATTAATTACTTACCCCTCTAGCTTCTCCACTTTATTCTCGACGTAATTGAGTAATATATACAACTGAGCGGCCCTTATCTCGTCGTCATTCAAATATCTCTTCTTCATTTTCCCCGAAAGCTTTTTTGGACGCATTGAATACTTTTAGTATTGCATCATTAGATTCCTGATATCCGTCGTCATTTCTTGGAGCTCTCGTTCTATTAGTAGCAATATGATGTTTGAAATACGTTGAGCAAAAGTTTGTAATCTCCTCGAGAACATAAGCTTCACAAATGGAGCCCTTAACCAGTGCCTTATTTTTTACCTTTCTTTTTAGGTGATTCAGATGCCGCTCGAAGGGGTACATCCACCGATAACCGACAGGACCACCAACACGTGCCTCAAAGGAAAGATAAATTGGCAAATGCTCCATAGAGTCGAAGAATCCAGGAGGAAACATCTTCTCGAGCTTGCATAATGTTACCGCAATGTCCTTCTCTTGCTTTTCTCGACGATCGACGAGCAACTTAGTAGAACAAAGATCTCTGAAGAATATGCTGAGCTCTGTCAATAGATTCCAAATGACCTGCGGTAAGAATTCCCTAAATGCAATCAGAATTAACCTCTCCATGAATACGTGACAATCGTGGCTCTTCATACCCGCCAGTTTGTTCTCCTTGAGGTCGACGCATCTTCTCAAGTTCGACACGTACCACTCTAGAAATTTTAGACCCTGAATCCACCTACAAAATCTCCCTTTATCCTCCTTCTCCAGTGAGAAAACTGACTTAGGCTGCTTTAACTTTCTATTCTCCTCCTCTATCAAATGCAACGCAGGACGTCTATATATTTCTTCTAAGTCCAACCTGGCCTTCGGATTGTCTTTCGTCTTCCCCTTTACCTCCATTAAAGTATTAATTATGTTATCAAACACATTCTTCTCGATATGCATGACATCAAGGTTATGTCTGATCAGATTGGTGCTCCAATATGGCAGATCCCAGAATATAGTCCTCTTCGTCCAGTTATGGGTGTGATCAAATCTGTCACACTTGTACCCCTTAGCAGGCTCTTCGATAGCACTTGGTAAATCTTTTACCTCTTCTCATATCGTATATTCGGGCCACCTTGGCGATGGATTGGCCTTCTCCACAACGCCCGCACGAAAAGTATTCATGTTCCTCCGGTACGGATGATCCTTCGGCAGAAATTATCGATGACAATCGAAGAAGCACAGTTTACCTCCGTATTTTAAACGAAAAGCCTTAGTACGGTCCATACAATATGGACATGAGAGACGACCATGAGTGCTCTATCCCGATAACATTCCATAGGCCAGAAAGTCATTGATGGTCCACATAAGTACTGCCCTCATCTGAAAATTCTGCTTTCTAGAAATATCGCACGTGTTGGCACCTACTTCCCACAATTGATTTAACTCATCTATCAAAGGCTGTAAATATACATCGATGTTCCACTTCGGATTGTTCAGACCCGGGATAATAACAGTTAGAAACATATACGGAGTCTTCATGCACATCCAAGGCAGTAGATTTTACGGAGTGACGATCATAGGCCAACACGAATACTGAGAGCCCGAAAGTCCGAATGGGGTAAAACCGTCGGAGGAGAGCCCTAATATGACATTATGCGTATCCAAAGCAAAATTTGGATACTCTCGATCAAAGTGCTTCCATGCTTCTCCATCGGATGGATGATCCAATACTCCTTCGATCTGTTTTCGCCTGTGCCAACTCATATTTTCTACAGTCTCCTTCACCATAAACAACCTCTACAATCGCGGCGTCAAAGACAAGTAGTGCATCAAATCGGTAGGCTTCTTTGCACTGATAGACTTTCCTCTTCCAGTAGCCTTGTAGCGATCAGCACCACAGAATCTGCATGCATCTTCATCCTGGTCTTCTTTGTAGTACAACATGCATACATTGCGACATGCATCAATTTTTTTGTATCACATCCAGAGCAATCTTACCATCCTCTTAGATCGGTAGAAGTCTTTAGGCAACTTTGCATCCTCTGGTAAGATCTCTATAATCAAATCCATCATTCGGTTATAGCATTCTTGCGACATGTTAAAATCGGACTTGATGCTCAACAATCTTATAACAACCTCCAACGGTGAATGATCTTCACAACCAGGATATAATAGAGTCCTTGCATTCTCCAGCAACTCCATAAACTTTGCAGCATCGATATTCGGTGCCTCCTCAGCTGCATCATGATTGTCCGGATCAAAACTAGGCCCCGCCACATCAAAAACCATGTTCATCCACCCGTCGTCGTAAGCAGCGTGGTCGTGGACATCCATATACCGCTCCACATAAGGCTCCGACTCTGATGATAAAAACACAAGTTCTTCGTGCACGGTCCACTGATAGTAATTTGGCGCGAAATCCTTCGAGTACAAATGATATATGACTTCCACTTTTGGATGATATTTCAAGTTGCGATATCTCACACACGGACACTTAATTTTGGTACTGTCCATGTACTGAGGGAACGCCTTGGCGAACTGCAGGAACTGCTGTACACCCTCAAAGAATTCATCCCGCACACCGCATATGTCATCAGGATAACGGTTGTACATCCATGAACGATGATGCAGATAGTAATTCATATCTATTTCTAGATACTTCTACAAAAATAAATATACAATTACCTTCAAGTATATACTCATCGTTAAATACAGTACATGCACTGATACTCCTAGTCCTAGCATATATACTCATCGTTAAATACAGTACATGCACTGATACTCACTGCTACCTTCAAGTATGGTTGTTTGAGTGATTGAGTGAGCTCGGATCACTAGGGAGAGCAGTTCACAGTTTTCAGTGTACATCATTTGGCAGTGATCAACTAAAGGAAGAGCAGTATGCAGCTCTGTGCTAGCACAACAAGGGGGAGCACAACTGAGCAGTATGTAGCTCTATGCTACCACAGTACAAGGGGAAGCATACAACAGTTTATAGCAGTAACAACTTGCTGTACTGTATAGTGCAGCAGTGAGGAATCAGTGTGCAGCAATATTGTGCAGTACACAGCAGGAAGGATGCACATCGACAAGTTAACTCAGCAAGTAGCAGCAGAGCCAGTGCACTGCAGAACCTTTAACAGCTGGTTTAGCAGTCTACAGTAGCCAATGCAACAGCTCGTGCAGTAAGAAGCATCATCCCAAGTTGGATACGAGTTCTAGGAGAAGCTAATACCGTATCATGTCTCAGCTTTGAAGAGTCATTCCCGTATCCGTGTATACGACTCTCCTTGAGTCGAGATCTGCATCGTATTATATACGCTGCAGATATGCAAGGTTGCGTCTAAACTCAGACAGCTAACTAGAAAAGAGATAGGGTTAGGGTCTGTGTCATATTTTGTGTCATGTCAGTATATGTGTCTGTGTCGTATCCCATGTCATGTCTATGTCTGTGTCTTGTTTGTATCCGTGTGTCCGTGGCATATCATGTCATGTCTATGTTTGTGTGTGTCCGTGTGTCCGTGTCAGTATTAGGATTAGTGTCTGCATGTATTAGTGTGTCCGCGTGAGTGCGTGTGTGTCCGAGTTAGGGTTAGGTTTAGTGTGTGTCATGTCGTATCGTGTTGTGTCATGTTAGAGAGAGAGAGAGACAGAGAAAGGAGACAGAGAGAGGAGCTCACCGAGTGAGGAGGAGGGAAGCTGAAGAGAGGATAACGCCAGAGGGAGGAGGAGCCGCCGGAGGGAGGAGGACGCCGGAGGGAGAAGGGGAGCCGAAGGGAGGAGGAGCTGACGGAGGGGGAAAGACGCGGCCGGAGGGGGGTCGCCGAGGTGGGGCGCCGGGATGGGGGGTAAATTTTTTGGAGATATCGAAGGATATGGGAGGAAAAGAAATTTGTCAAACCCTATATGAAATAAATTAGCGACGTCTGTCCAGACGTCGCTAACTGTCGCGAATATAATAATATACTGCGACTTAAATACATAAACGTCGATAAACATCGCTAAAATTAAAAAGTTAGCAACGTTTAGCGACTACCTAGCGACATTTTATATGATTATAATAATTATAGTCGCTCCACGTCGCTATCACCGATGTATTATAATATTTTATATGGACGTCGCTAAATACCTATAATTCAGCGACGTTTTATTTGGACATTGCTAAAACCGTCGCTATTTGGATATTTTTTGGTAGTGCTCCATAGGATCCTAAATCTCTACGGGCTGCTCAGGATAGCTTAGAGTCGGACCAACCTCAATCTCCAAGTAATCTAGTATGTGACTAGGATCTGCCACGTACCGTCTAAGCTACGACACGTGGAATACGTCATGTACTCCCTCCAGTGCATGCGGCAAGTCTAGCCTGTAGGCCACTGCACCAAACCTCGCAAGAATATCGAAAGGTCCGATGTATCGTAGACTAAGCTTTCCGCCTCTACCAAAGCGAATCGTGCCCCGTGTAGGAGAAATCTGCAAGAATACCAAATTGCCAACCTAGAACAATGCAGCCTTAACACGCAATCTAAAATAAAACAATCACAAGCAATTTTAATAAAACCTATACCTCAAACTCCAAGGGTCTACGGTGGCTATCGGCCCAATGTCGCTGTCTATCCTGCGCCACTCGAAATCTATCTCTGATGAGTTTTACCTTCTTTGCTACATCCACGGCCATCTATGGTCCCAACAAGGCTCTCTCTCCGACATTATCCCAAGATAACGGTGTATGATACCTCCGTCCATATAGAGCCTCGAATGGTGATATCTCAATACTGGCCTGGTAGTTGTTGTTGTTGTAATCAAACTCTACCAGGTACAGATGATCCTCCCAAGAACCTCCGAGATCTAGAACACAAGTGCGTAGCATATCCTCGAGAGTCTGAATAGTCCTCTCCGACTTTCCGACTGTCTGGGGGTGATATGCGATACTGAACTTGAGCTAAGTGCCCAAGCTAGCCTTTAAACTCCTCAAGAAGTGGGAAGTGAAATGACTATTCCGATCCGGACGATGCTCACAGAAACCCTATGTAATCTGATAATCTGTCGCACATACATCTCCGCTAGCTTCTCTGTCGACGTACCCACTTTAAATGGTAAAAAGTGGGCTGATTTGGTCAACCTGTCTATGATGACCCAAATCGTATTTTTTTCTCCTGGTGAAAGTGAAAGTCCCGAAATAAAATCCATAGTCACATGCTTCCACTTCCACTATGAGATGGGTAAAGGCTAAAATAATCCACCTGGCCTCTGTCTATCCTCCTTTATCTGCTGTCACACTAAATACCTCGATACAAAGCGTGCTACCTCCCGCTTCATACCATACCACTATACGTGATCCCTCAGGTCTCGATACATCTTGTTGGTACCTGGATGCATCGAGTACTAAAAGCGATATGCCTCCTGCAAAACCTTCTAACGCAGCTCCCTGCTTGGCACATAGCCTAGTACCATGCCACAACGATCTATCATCAGCAATAATGAAGTCCTCTAATAATCCTGTCCGAACCTGTAGCCTAATACTCCTTAGAGCCTCATCATCATACTGTATTCTGATTCTGTCCATCAGCTTGGACTGTATCTGTAATTTCTACATCTGAATCTCGATACCAGAAACTATCACCTCAATTCCCAAGCTCTCAAGTTCGGCTAACAAGTGTCTATCTGTCGTCAAGTACATAGCCATCGGATACCTGCTCAATGCATCGGTGACTACATTGCCCTTTCCTAGGTGGTACTACAAAGACATGTCGAAGTCCTTCATCAACTCCAACCACCTCCTCTGCCTCATGTTCAGCTCTTTTTGTGTAAACACGTACTTTAAGCTTTTGTGGTCTGTAAAAATCTTCACACGCTCTCCGTATATATAGTGTTTCCACGGCTTTAGAGCAAAGATAACCACTGCCAACTCCAAATTGTAAGTAGGGTAGTTCTTCTCATGAGGTAATTGCCTGGATGTCACGCCCCAGTCCCAAAAATACGTAGGACTAGGACACGTAAGCATGCCAGCCGCATGGATATGGCAACTCCAATATATGGAAACCAAATTCACACGTACGCTGTAATATGAATATCAAATCCACAAGTGGTATAACTGTAATACAAGTCACAGGGTAAAATCTAAATCTCATCCACCAAAATCATATAGAAATAAATAAACAGTATCGATGAAACTAGATCTCAATAAGAAGTATCTAGGATGATAGTTGGATGGAAACAAATCCACTACCAACTCGAATAGGAAAGGTAAATACAATATAAGTACAACACAATCAAATCCAATATAAGTATACCAGCTATCGATCACGGCTCGAAGAGAAGACATCCACTAAGCATATACAACCATCCAAATTTGCGCTCCTGCAAATACTCAAGAACAGATACACCTGGCAGCGGACCAGGTCCTCAGAGGGACGTAACAAGATACAGAAAATACGAGCCAACTTGAATACAGTAAACATGCATATAATTTGAAAATAAATAAGTACGCTGTACAAGACAATCTATATGAATGCAAATGAGGATAACTTTTCGACGTATGGGCAAGGGTAGTCTACTCGATCTAAGCCTCATAACTCACACACACCCGTCTAGAACATCAGAAATCGATATACCTCTGGGGTAGCGACCAGCGCGACTCTACAGAAATCGACATACCTCTGGGGTAGCGACCAGCGCGATACACGCCCGTAGTGCGAACTATATACTACGATTTACCAGAGTGGTTAAAAGCCCATACGCCTAATGATTGTCCTCCCATGATACTAGGTGCCATGTGTGTATCAACATATCTAATACATAGTAATGACAGAAGAAAAACTACACATGCAAGAACTATACAGAAATAAAATAAATAAAAAGAAATATAAATAGAATGCAAAGTACTATAAATAATTTGGCAAGGCATCTTGCCTGGGGTCCTGCTGTTGGTATGAATCAGAGTCCAAGTCACAGTCCAAATAGCCTATGTATTACAAATTTATCACGTCAAAAGATAATTTATTTTAATTTATTTAATTATGGAATAATTACTCTAAAATCCTATTTTAATCTTATTATTCTGATTTTTATGTTAATTCCTAAATTTTGTCCAAAGAAACTGAATTTTATCAACTCGAGACTCATGGCACGCAAATCGAGGCGATCTGTTGACCGAAAAGTCAACCGACACAAACTCAATTTTCATACATGATTTCCTGTAGATTTCAGCATTAAAAATATGTTGGAATTTACGGCTCGTCCGAATTCAAATTCGTTTGGGAATTATGGCACATACAAATTTTGTATTGTGCACCGATGGTTAAATTCTAACCTAAAAGTTCTACAGAATTAACAGTATGTAAATACTTTGAATTAAATTCTGGAAAAAATATATGTCGATGATCTCGATATTAGCTTTCCGAAACTTTAAACGGTTCATGATTCTGATACCGGGTTCTCCCGAAATTGAGAAAACATCAAAATACATCTATTTTTGGACATATTGTGCTCTACGAATTTTCCAGAATTTAATACTAATAATTTAGAAAAACAATTTATATAATCAGAAATCTAACCTCATTATCGTTCTAATAAAAAAAACTAGGCCTCGTTTGGAGTCCGGAGCTATGCGCAATGGCTTCTGGAAGATGAAGGAACCCTAGATGACAATTCTCCAAAAATCGGCTGAAGAAAAACCCTAGAAATTAATATCTAAACTATTATATATATATATAGGAGAGAGAAAGTGCAGCCGCGGCTCACAACGCGTCACGTGGCAGCCATCCGTGCAGCCCTGCCCAGATCGAACGGTCGCAGTTCGATGCGGCTCGGCTCAGCTGAGTCCGAGTCGAACTCGGTCTCGGCTCGGCTCGAGGTCGGCTCGGCTCGGCTCGCACCCACTCAGCGGTTACTGACAGGCGGGCCCGGCACTGTTCACTGCTGGAGGCTGACAAGTGGGCCCCCTGTTTGCTGACTGGGCAGAATTAATTACTTTTTGGGTTTTCTTTTTCAGAAATTAGTTTTTAATTCAGTTTTTCATAATTAACTCGAAATAAATGCTAAAAATAATCGAAAAATTCCCAAAAAATTCTAGAAAATATATTTTATTATTTAGAACCTAAAATAAAATTTTGGAATATTTTTAATTAAGTTTGAACATAAATTAAATTCTTTAAAGTCCTCAAAAATTAGTGTTACTAGTTTTTAATTAACTAAAAATTATAGAAAAATTCCAATAATCTAAAATAGCCTAAAAATAATTCTAAATAAATATTTATATAAGTAAATATACTAAAAAAAATTATTTTCTAATTAACTAAGATAATACTCTAAATAAATTCAACATCTATAATAAATATAATAATATAAAATATACACAAATACCTATTTTTGGTGAGAGAGTTTACAATCTACCCAACTTAAAACAATTTTGTCCTCAAAATTAAAATAAGGCATAATTTGTTAAATCCTTCACATTCGTACATAAGGTACGTCAATCGCAATCTCTTCCAAAAATTTAAATAACAAAATCTATTCAAATCTATCGCGATCACTTCAAAATTAAGATAAATACTGTTTAAATCAAAATTTAACCTGTCGTAATCTCTTCTTGATTTTTAAATAATCAACATCCAAATCTAACTCGAGTCTATATGACATCCCACATAAAAATTTATATCACAATTTTCAACTATCATAATCTTCTTTAGACTTTGAACAATAAACAATTCTAATCAAATCTTATTCCTATTCTCAACTTAAGAATTTTGTACTCTTCAAATATTTAAACTCAATTTACATCCTCAATATTTCAAATAGGTGACCCAACAATCAAAATTAAACTTTTTTAATTCAAATCATCAAATTATAAAATTTAAATCTAATTCACCAATTGTTCAAGTCTAAAATTCTATATTTATCCTCAAAATTTAAATCGATGATTCATCCTTCAATATTCAAAAATTTAAATTATGTACTTAAGGTATAAATATTGGGTCCTCAATATCAAGATTTTTAAAATTCATTAATCCTCATCATCTTAGTCATTCTTCTAAAATTCTCAAAATTAAAATGGCTTGAACCTCTCCCAATCTAATCTTACTCGATCACAATCTAAAAAAAATTTCTCTCGAGTTGCCAATGCACTGCTACCCAACTTAGAATTTACCCCCCTACCACAGAAGGCTAATACTTTAAGAAAAATATTCCTTAATTTATTTACTCATGTCATTCAATCCTCAAAACTTCAACGCCGATTATATCATATATGATATGTCCTTAATTATGAAAGAATAATCCTCAAGTATGTGATCGGCCTATGGGGTATATCTAGTACTCTCTGTGTATTAAACTTATACCAAGCACGAGATTTCGTCTTTCCGAAATAAGGGAAGACGGAGATCAATAATAAAGAGTTCAAGGGCGAGGTAATAGAATAGAAGTGTCGGGATCAAGGCGTTTAAAGAATTCAAATAGAAATTGTCAAAGCAGTTGTGGATTGAAGTCCTATTTTGGTAATGCCTATCCACATGCTCGCATCGGTACAGTTATGTAACGGATACAATATGCTTAGACATATCTAGATGGCAAGTACAGGTGTCTACTAGTCAACTATATATCTCAATCCACGTAAAGTATTATTGCGAAGGGCGAATCAAGCGCACTATGGTTGATCAGACCGTAATACACTGATTCTGAATTGTATTATTGTGGGCCTCCCCAACAATACATATGTCATGAACAAGCTCGATAAAGAATAAGCTTGCAAAAACTAGGCTATAATAGCAGCATAAGTTGTCACGACCCGCACCCGGGGTAAGGGTACTAGTCGGAAACAACGCCCAGCCTACGCCGCAAAATCGGCGGTAGAACGCTGTCTAGAAAGTCTATCTAATATAATGAACCACCAAAAGATAGTGTACTCAATCACAGAATTAAGATAGAATGAACACGGATCAGATAAGAATAGAATAGTCATCAACTCATGAGTTTAAAATAATACATCAATCAGTCTGAAGAGTAAGAAAAATAAGCTGGAGACAAATCCAGTACAAAAGAATACTATCATACTACAAGCTACACTCTAGGGTCAACTGTCTCAGTTGGGATAAGTCCCTCTTGAGCCAGGGTCTCCGAATCTAAACCCACAACATCCTGGGATCCATAATAGGTAGGGTACTCCTCAGTATCATCTGGAAAAATATATCCAGTCAGGAAAGGAGCAGAGTATATCTCTAACAGCAGTTCTAATCCATGATAAAAACTATGTAACAGTAAATAGCTGTGGATAAACAAGATGCACAAAATAGATACAAGAGATATATAGACAATAAGAAAATACTGAAAAGAAATACAACAATGAACAATATGCCAATGAAACAATAATACTAATGACTAAGTGTGTGAGTACTAGCTTAACATGTGATCGGCTTGGGCAAGATACAATGCGGCCTGGCTAATCATACGTGCGGTGCATGATCAACACTATTCGCTTACCAATACTTTATTCAATAGGGATTTGATCACATATCTATACTAATACTCCCCACCCCCAACTGGTATAATAGATCCAACCACGGTATGCTATGGCACTAGATTCCCCAAGAAGATAGCTAGTCTCCCCGAGAATCGGTGTCTGTACATGTACAAGATAACCAATGAAACAATACTTGCACCATATACACCATATACCAAGGAATAACATCTCATGACGAGATCCGGATATACCAATCCGTGTAACCATAGTGTCGAGAGAAACATGTAAATCTACACTAGATACAACGAACATAGAGGATATCATAAATGAGAAACTATCAGAGAATGTACTCGCCTGAAGTCCAAAGAACAGTCTCACAGATGTCTGACTCGGTGCCTCGAAGACCTAGATATGGAATACCACATTAAAACAAGGTCCCGGAAAGAGAACAAGTCAAACTAGTCAACTCCTAGGTCAATAAATAAATTCTAAGTCAAAAGTCAACTATGGTCAACTCTAAAGTCAAACATGGTCAAACCAAGGTCAACCTCACAAGAAATCTATAAAAATAATATAGAAATAAAATACAACAATTTAGGAATAAAAATTAGATCCCAAAAGATACTCACACAAAGTATACTACTAATACAAATAATATATACCCTAAAATAATATATATACAAACCAATATGTATACAAATAACATAATATATTATTACAAATATTATACCTCACAAAACACATATATATATACACATATATATATACAATAATAATATATAAAATATAATTTAAAACTGCCAAAGTGTCACTGAAAATAGGGAGTTAAAAATACAATTTAATTAAAACAGCTTATAGTGACAGTCTCAACTGTCACAGAAAACGTCGCAAAAGCCACTATGTAATAAAACCCACTGCTGCTGCATTGGTGACAGTTAATTAACTGTCACCGAAAACTGTCGCCACTGCTGCTAAGATCCCGCCCGCAGCATTAATGACAGAACTGTCATTAATGCACAGTGGGCTACAGCGGCTGCTGCTGACCCGCCTATTTAGCGACAGTTTCACTGTCACAAACCCACTGTCACTAAAACACAGAAATATATATATATATATATAAATATATATATATATATATGCAATAATAATCACAATACATATATATAAATAAATAATTATATACTTATATATATGCACATATAAACTTATAATTAAATACCAATAGTTACAACACATGCACATATTAATGTTCATATTTTACATGGCTAGAAGCACACCTAAAATATATACATTAATATACAAATAATTATATAATAATTATAAATAATATAATTACACAATTAAACACATAAATATATTTTATAAAATATTTATGTATAATTTATGTTATTAACATAAGTACATATATAATTACATGCAAGAAAGCTACATATTATATTTGTACATCATATTAGCACACACAAAAATATATAGATCTATGCTACAATAATTACTATAATAAATACACAAAATAAATATATAATATCTATATATATTTACTAATTATAATTGAAGAATTTAAACCATACATAATTAGATCTATTCAAAAATCCACACAATTGGAGAGTATCACACTGTATCCCACTAGATCTAGGATACGCATGTGATACGAGTCCAACACACAACCAATTGCACCCCGAAGGATACAAACAAATCACAAATAATATTTATAAATAAATCAAAGTGTCAAAAGTAGATCTATGTGTCCGTGTCAAAATACGACATGTTCAAAGCCCCGTGTCGGAGGAAAAACCCCCAAAATGACACGTATCACCAAATAGTTGGGATACGAACCACATGTACCAAATTATGGATACGACACTAGCCCCAAACACATAAGCTCATGTCCAATTGATCTATAGGATCAATTGATACACACAACAAAATGTAAATTCAGAATTCCAACAAAATTAACACAAAAAGTACCATAACTTTCTCCATGGGTCTCCTATGAACACAAAACAAAGTCCTATGGATAGTACATACATATAGGTTGATTTTACATGATTAAATCTCAGATTTAGAAGCTATTTAAATGGAAAAATCTGAATTATACCTATTGGAAGATGGATTCCCAATGAAACCTCCAATTGAGAAGAACTTGCTTCCAAATTGTAGATCATTGCTCCTCTTTATAGATCCTTGCTTCCTTCTTCTAGATCCTTGCTTCCTCCTTCTCTATTGGTGAATTAGGAAGAATTTGGAATGAATTTGGTAGAGAATTGGAATGGAAATGGAGGGAATTTGGGAGTGGGAAATTCTAGATCTAGATTTGGAATGAGAATGAGAGGAGAGAGAAATTTCCTCCCTCTTTTAATAGGTCGGCCTTGCCCCTCTCCCAAGCAATTATAAAATATCCAATGTACCCCTTGGGGCCTCTCATGAAGAAATAATTAAGGAAGGAAGCTTCTAGTCTAATCACTTAATTAATTTAATCCATCTCCTTAACTATGGGCTTTCTAAATGGGCCAAATCTAACTATTTAATTCATGTTGGTCCATGGGTCCAAACTACACTAGTTGGGTCCACTAAAATAAGTCCAAAATAATTAAATACATCCAATAATAATTAAATAATACAACAAAAATTATTTACCATGCACAATATTTATTTAAATAGGAAATTACTAAAATACCCTTTTTCCTAAAATGTGGTAGTGACATAAGTCAAGGTAGTACAGCAAATATAAGTACGCTAGATGATGATGAAAGGAGGTACAATTTAATTCAAGTTCACAAAAATAAAAACAACTAAACAACAATAATAAAAGACTCTAGAATCCTTACAGTTATCATACAACCTCCTTGTCTAAGTCGCTAGTCGACCAAATAGGGGCAAGGACCTCTAAATTCTATCGTCTGAATAAACATTGTCATCTTTTGCTAGAATGCAATTAATGTTGTTCAATCACACTCCATTAATAGGTCAAAAGACTATGTGATACTAGGTGTCAAACATTATGGTAAAACTTCTAACTAACTCTAGTAGTGTTTATACTACTCTCAAGTCTTCTTAATACATCAAGGGGTAATGGTATACCAATCTAAAGATAAGGAATTCTAGGGTTCACTAGATATTCTAAACTTAGTGGTGTGTCTACATTCTCGTTATATTCTTAATAGGTGTGCTACTCTAATTATCATCTAACAACAGGAACTTCTATATTATAGGAGAAGGCTATACTTAAAGAACTATTAGGGAAGTACAGGAATCAAGCAGGATACAATTGTTCGAATAGAACAGAGAGGAGGAAGATGAATCATAGTCAATTGTGGATGAGATCCTATACTCTAGTCCTAGGTGCAGGCTTGTTCGGTATATTAACGTAACCGAGACAATATGCTCTCGACCTGCATGGGCCACCACAAAAACATGCCACACCCCAGTCCCAAAAATACGTAGGACTAGGACACGTAAGCATGCCAGCCGCATGGATATGGCAACTCCAATATATGGAAACCAAATTCACACGTACGCTGTAATATGAATATCAAATCCATAAGTGGTATAACTGTAATACAAGTCACAGGGTAAAATCTAAATCTCATCCACCAAAATTATATAGAAATAAATAAACAGTATCGATGAAAGTAGATCTCAATAAGAAGTATCTAGGATGATAGTTGGATGGAAACAAATCTACTACCAACTCGAATAGGAAAGGTAAATACAATATAAGTACAACACAATCAAACCCAATATAAGTATACCAGCTATCGATTACGGCTCAAAGAGAAGACATCCACTAAGCATATACAACCATCCAAATCTGCGCTCCTGCAAATACTCAAGAACAGATACACCTGGCAGCGGACCAGGTCCTCAGAGGGACGTAACAAGATACAGAAAATACGAGCCAACTTGAATACAGTAAACATGCATATAATTTGAAAATAAATAAGTACGCTGTACAAGACAATCTATATGAATGCAAATAAGGACAATTTTTTGTCGTATGGGAAGGGTAGTCTACTCGATCTAAGCCTCACAACTCACACACCCGTCTAGAACATCAGAAATCGACATACCTCTGGGGTAGCGACCAGCGCGACTCTACAGAAATCGACATACCTCTGGGGTAGCGACCAGCGCGACACACGCCCGTAGTGCGAACTATATACTATGATTTACCAGAGTGGTTAAAAGCCCATACGCCTAATGATTGTCCTCCCATGATACTAGGTGCCATGTGTGTGTCAACATATCTAATACATAGTAATGACTGGAAAAAAACTACACATGCAAGAACTATACAGAAATGAAATAAATAAAAAGAAATATAAATAGCATGCAAAGTACTGTAAACAATTTGGCAAGGTATCTTGCCTGGGGTCCTGCTGCTGGTATGAATCAGAGTCCAAGTCACAGTCCAAATAGCCTATGTATTACAAATTTATCACGTCAAAAGATAATTTATTTTAATTTATTTAATTCTGGAATAATTAATCTAAAATCCTATTTTAATCTTATTATTCTGATTTTTATGTTAATTCCTAAATTTTGTCCAAAGAAACTGAATTTTATCAACTCGAGACTCATGGCACACAAATCGAGGCGATCTGTTGACCGAAAAGTCAACCGACACAAACTCAATTTTTATGCATGATTTTCTATAGATTTCAGTGTCAAAAACATGCTGGAATTTACGGCTCGTCCGAATTCAAATTCGTTTGGGAATTATGGCACATACAAATTTTGTATTGTGCACCGATGGTTAAATTCTAACCTAGAAGTTCTACAAAATTAACAGTATGTAAATACTTCGAATTAAATTCTAGGAAAAATATATGTCGATGAACTGGACATTAGCTTTCCGAAACTTTAAACGGTTCATGATTCTGATTCCGGATTCGCCCGAAATTGCAAAAATATCGAAATACGTCTATTTTCGGACATACTATGCTCTACGAATTTTCCATAATTTAATACTAATAATTTAGAAAAACAATTTATATAATCAGAAAGCTAACCTCGTTATCGTTCTAATGAAAAAAACTAGGCCTCGTTTGGAGTCCGGAGCTATGCACAATAACTTCTGGAAGATGAAGGAACCCTAGATGACAATTCTCCAAAAATTGGCTGAAGAAAAATCCTAGAAATTAATATCTAAACTATTATATATATATATATATATATATAGGAGAGAGAAAGTGCAGCCGCGGCTCACAGCGCGCCATGTGGCAGCCATCCGTGCAGCCCCACCCAGATCTAACGGTCGTAGTTCGATGCGGCTCGGCTCAGCTGAGTCCGAGTCGAACTCGGTCTCGGCTCGGCTCGAGGTCGGCTCGGCTCGGCTCGCACCCACTCAGCGGTCACTGACAGGCGGGCCCGGCACTGTTCACTGCTGGAGGCTGACAGGTGGGCCCCCTGTTTGCTGCCTGGGCAGAATTAATTACTTTTTGTGTTTTCTTTTTCAGAAATTAGTTTTTAATTCAGTTTTTCATAATTAACTCGAAATAAATGCTAAAAATAATTAAAAAATTTCCAAAAAATTCTAGAAAATATATTTTATTATTTAGAACCTAAAATAAAATTTTGGGATATTTTTAGTTAAGTTTGAACATAAAATAAATTTTTTAAAGTCCTCAAAAATTAGTGTTACTAGTTTTTAATTAACTAAAAATTATGAAAAAATTCCAATAATCTAAAATAGCCTAAAAATAATTCTAAATAAATATTTATATAAGTAAATATACTAAAAAAATTATTTTCTAATTAACTAAGATAATACTCTAAATAAATTCAACATCTATAATAAATATAATAATATAAAATATACACAAATACCTATTTTGGGTAAGGGAGTTTACACTGGAAGCATAGGCAATCACCTTCCCATGCTGCTGAAGAATGCAACCCAATTCCTTCCCTGTAGCATCACTGTAGATAGTGAATCCACCTGTCCCCGATGGCAACGTCAATACTGGAGCTGTTGTCAATCTCTTCTTCAGCTCATCAAATGCGGCCTGACAATTCTCTGTCCAGACAAAATCCATATATTTTTTAGTCAGCCGAGTCATCGGCTCTGCGATCCTAGAGAAGTCTTGTACAAACCTCCTGTAGTAACCTTCTAGTCCGAGAAAACTCCTGATCTCAGCCACTGAATGGGGAGTAGCCCACGACTCCACTGCCATGATCTTCTTCGGGTCAACTGAGATCCCGTTACCTTTCACCACATGCCCAAGGAATTCAACCTTGTCAAGGAAGAACTCGTACTTCGAAAGCTTTACGTAAAGCTCATCTTTCCTGAGAGTCTCCAAAACCATCCTCAGGTGCTCCTTATGCTCCTTCGGGGTCCTTGAATACACAAGAATGTCATCGATGAACACCACCACGAACTTGTCAAGGTACTAGTGGAATACCTTATTCATCAGGTTCATGAATACTGCAGGTGCATTAGTCAACCCAAACGGTATCACCATGAACTCAAACTGGCCATATCGAGTCCGAAAAGCTGTCTTCGAAATATCTTCTTTCTTCATCTTTACCTGGTGGTAGCCTGACCTCAAGTCTATCTTTGAGAATACCTTCTCTCTGCTCAACTGATCGAAGAGATCATCTATCCTTGGCAGCAGGTATTTATTCTTGACAGTGGGGTTATTCAGGGCTCTGTAGTCGATACACATGTGTACCGACCTATCCTTCTTCGGTACGAACAATACCGGAGCTCCCCACAGTGATGAACTGGATTTGATGAAGCCCTTATCCTGCAACTCATCAACCTGCTTCTTCAACTCCGCCAGCTCGCTGTTGTTGACCCTATAGATGTGTTGTGATATTGGCTCTACGCCTGGCACAAAGTCTATAGAGAACTCGATATCTCTGTCTGGCAGCAAACCAGGCAACTCCTCTGGAAAGACATCCAGGAACTCCGCTATCAAAGGATGTGGCAACTCCTTCTCTTTCAGCCTGGCTCCACAAAAGGTGCCCCTGCTCTGCTCTGCTCTGTTGCTCCTCTGGCAACCTCGAATTCTGGCTTTCATGGCGGTCAAAATATCACTCTTCCTCTATGATATCTATAGTAACATGGTAATTACTCAACCAATCCATTTCGAGTATAATATTGTATTCGGGAAGTGACATTATGAGTAAGCACACACTCAACTCTCGGCCTCCCAATGAAACTCTTCGGTCCTTACAAAAATTACTGACTAGGATAATGCCTCCGCTAGTCGTGATCTTGCAAGTCCTATCTAAGGGTTCCGCCTCTAAACGATGCTTAAAAGCATAAGATACAGATACAAAATAATAGGAAGCGCCAGAATCGAACAATACAAGTGCTGGAATAGAATCGAGAAGAACTAAACCTGATATCACGTCTTCTGTTGGCTCATCCTCCTCGACCATCATGGCATACGCTCGTCCCTGGGGTTTACCTCTCTGCTGCTACTGGTGCTGGGCAAACCTCTGCTGTTGTGGCAGAAGTGGTGATCCCCTCTTCTGGCCTCTTGGTGCAGTAGGTGCTCTGGCAGGTCCCCTCTGAGCGGCTGCTCCACCCTGACCTGGATGAGTCTGAATAGATGGACAGTCTCTCAACTGGTGCGCTGACAATCCACAAGACAAACATGTACCTAGCCTCTTTCTGCAGATGTCTCTCTTATGTCTCGCCTTCCTGTAGTACGCACACTGGACAACGGGCTAAGTGTGCCTATACGGCTGCTGTTGGATATGTCCTCGAGCTGGTGTCTGGTGCTGCTGGTGCTGATACGGCCTCTGTTGCTGCTGAAAGTAGAGACGTTTGGGCCGTCCTGCACTACTACTCGCTCCTCCAGAAATGTTGCGTCCTCTCTTGGGTCTGAGGTCCAAAACATCCTCAGCAATCTGGGCATCCATCAGAATGCCCTCAAAGGTAGAAGTGCGATGTCCAAAAGTACGAGATTCTCTCTCATCAGCCCCTTCCTGAACTTTCGGGCTCGGTCTCTTGGATCCCGAATCATCGATGGTGTGAAATGACTCAAGCGGCAAAACTTTGCGGCGTACTAGTCGACCGACATGTTCCCTTGGACCAAGTCATGGAACTGACTCTCCAAGGCTCCCAGGGCCATATAAGGAAAGAACTTCTCCTTAAATGCCTTACAAGTAAGTCATCTAGCAGTAAGTCTCGGCTTCGTACGATACCAAGTCAACGCGATATCGAACATCTGGCTGTCGGCAGCATCGATCTGCAGACTCTCTGGAATCTGAGCCAAGCGCAAGTTCCTCTCTATATCCTCCAGCCAGTCGTCGGTGTAGAGTATCCCCTCAAAACCCCTGAACTCCTAATACATCATCCTCTTGAAGTCCATTATATTGCCTGGTCTCTGTTATTGTTGCTGCTGGCCAGGATGCTGTTGTGCGACTCTCTCTACTACATGGAGAGCCACCTGATGAGCATTCTCTATGCTCTCCCTTATCAGCTCAGTCTGCGCTTGGTGTACCTCTGCCTGCACCCTCTGTGCCTCAGTCTGAACTCGATGAGCCTCTGTCGACGTCCTCTGAGCATCCACCATGCCCTGGATCAATGTGAACATATATGCCTATCAGCGGGCACACCTCCTAGAAACGGAATCTGTGGTGGTGGAATGTCCTCCGTAACAGCCGGGATAACCCTCTGGACAGGTGGGGGAGGAGGACCCCCGAAAACTGCATAAACTCATACATGAACAAGTGAAGTAGGAGGAGCAACTCCAGTTGTCTGGGTGGCAAGTCGAGAGGTGGCAGACCTTTCGAAAGCTGCAGGTCCCAATCTCAGTGACCTAGTCTTCGGTGGCATCCTAAAGACAAATGGAAAGAAGAAATCAATTGAGGCAAAAGATACAATATCATCAAAGAATGACAGAAAAATTTAAAAGAAGCAGTTATTCAGAATAGCAAAATAAAATTAGAAATTTTCTAGTTGTGATTGAGCATACTCTCATCTATACCCTATCTCATGCTCGTAATAGTACTCTAAGTCTGAGCACTACTACGATATTGCACTAGTTGCGACCAAATCTTACTCTCCTAAAGTCTAGACCTGCATGGGCCATCACTCAAACGTGCATGACCCGCACCCAGAATTTAGGCATGAGATGTGGATACGTCCAGCCTACGCCACAGCATTGGCGGTAGAACTTGTCTAGGTCTCAATACTACTAACACAACTCACAAAATAACCTGTCAATGATCTCAACTCCATAAGAAGGATAGTGAATATGCATATGATCATCAATTCATAAGGTATTCAATCACAATAACTATAAAAAGATAAATGGCACGATAAGATAAAAGATATAAAGAAGTTCTAACAAAAGTCTAGAATATAACTCAAATAATAAAAGTCTAGAGTCTAGCTATCTCAACATAGATAAGTCTTAACATAATACAATTCAAGTCTCAAAGTTGGAATAATCCAATACATAAATAAACTAGGCTAAGTGTTGTCTAAACAACTGCGGGTGGTGTCTCCTCTAAGGAGAGTGGCTCCTCTGGAATCTCCGGGATGTAATCATCATCTACTCCTAGACCATAATGGGTAGGACAAAAATCCTCAAGATTCTCTAAAAAATGTCATCCAACCAGGATTAGAGCGAAGCACAAACACTAGCATCAATTTTAATTATATTGATAAAAACTATAAAATAGTGCAAGAAAATACATGGTGAAAGAGATACTGGAAAATAAGGAATACTGGAGAGAGATGTAATATTCATATAGAACTAACTAGCAATGAATAGATATATGTGAAAGTTAGAAAAGAGATGTACTAAAATAACAGAATAGGAATTATAGCTAAGTGTTGTGAAATATCAGTTTGCTATGCATTCGGCTTGGACTAGATCAGGCTTGTTATACATGATTATCTATAATACATGTGAGGTCAGGCTAACCATCTGGTTAGCTATAATGTGAGCAATAGTCAGGCTAATCATATATAACATGCTATGAGGCAAGTAAATGGTCAGGCTATACCCTACGTGATATGTGGGGTGAGCTATGATGCATGTAAAGTGGGGTACGATCACATAACTTGCTAATATTTTTTTGTCCCCAGCTAGTACGATGGATTCTAATCATGACTCCTCATGACAAGTATCTATGATACTAGTCAGTGTATTCGCTATGTCGGAATCAAGTATACACTACAACTAGAATCATAGTAATGATCAAAATAATAAAAACTGTCAGAGAATGCTCGCTTGTGGTCCTGAGCAATGAGTGTCTCTCGATGCCCGAGCTGATGTCGCACAACCCTATGGATGAGTTTCAAGTCAATTTGGTGTATTAAGGGATAAATGACTAAAAATGCATGCTTCTAAGTTATTTCTAGCATCTAGAGTGATTACTAGGTCATTTCTAGTTTTCTAGGTTCAACTAGGTCCATACTACTTAATAGGTTACTAATCTAATTAATACTAGCTAATGCTAATACTAGTAGTATATTATCATGTACTACCTTACCTAGTGATACACTATCTAATAATACTAACTGGACTCTAACTTAACATAATACTGACACTTGATTTGCCCATACTAATCTACTAAAACTCTAAGCCAATCCTTAACTGAAAATGAGGTGCTAATAACCAGCACTCAACTAATGCTACTGATACATAGCCTACCAACTGATGCTAATACTAACTTATATCAGTTATCTAACACTAGCTTAAATAACATCCACTAACTTACCTCACGTAATGTTCACTGTGCAGCTGCTGTGCCAAAATGGCACCACTGCAACTGACACCAATCGTGGTATCAGTTCAAGCTTCCATTGTTGCCTATCAGTTTCTGAAACTGCACCTGGGTGCACTGCACCCTGGACTGGAGTTGAACCCTCAAAGCTAAATTCCTATCTCACTGATACACTACCTGGATGCAATTTGTATCCAACACACACTTCCCCTACTCAGGGATACACAACACTCCACATCACTGAATACTACATAGGCACACTGCTACCACACTATCACCGATACTACACCTATGCATTTCAATAAAACTCCCGTCCACTGTCACACCCACACTTTTATATGCACTACCTCACCGTTGCAGGAAATTAGTTTCCCCAACCTGCTGCCAATACTGCTGTGTGGTGTCAAATCCGACCCCAATCTCCCTTGCAATGCAAATAGGCACTGCAACTGCTGCCACTACTTGCAACTTATCGTTGCAGCTAACAACCGAGGTGCACACTGGATGCACAGTTACCCAAGCCTAACACAACCCCACTGTTAGCAATACTACAACATAGACTGATACATATGTATCCATTAGGTAGAAACACCCATGTAGGTAAATATTCATACACTTATATACATACTTGACACAGGTACATCCACTCACCCTTAACTCAAGCTACTGCCAACACACACAGCACAACTACACATAGACACCCACAACAATTCTTCTATCCATCCTAATCTACTTGGTATCCATGTCCAAATGGACTGAACACTCCATCTATCACTGATACTCTTGGTGCCAGAACACCTTGTTATCATTTTTGGTACTCAACCTCTACCCATGACTTGCTAAGACTCGAGGCAAACTACACCTGTAATCCCAAATGCACACTGATGTGCTTTGCCTGTAGGTAGACCAAGTCGATCCTACGTTTCCCCCCTTAATTTCTGATACAACAGTGTATCAGTATACTTCTTCGTCTGAGAAAGACTCACGGCCATGTTGAACCCCATCCTAATTCAATAGTCAGGTATACCCAACTCCCCTTACTACCTGTATCGGATACTGAAACCAACACTCACCATACTATTATCCTACCTGATGCTAAAGTATCAGTATCTCCTATGATACCTGCATTACTCCATTTGCACTCCCCCTTATCAGTTTGAACTGGAACAACTAACTACAGTCAAGCCCACCTTATAGCACATCACTTTCTAGAATCCGATTGTATCAACTTACTGTCAATGACTCATCAATCAATAGCAACAACAACAACTACACTACAATATCCGATTACATCTACTACCCTAACCCGACTTCTGCATCTTCTGTTACTTTTCTCGACCCCAACTCCCAAACAACAGCTGTAGCACCAATATCATCTGGATAGCTACATCAACCACACTAAGCCAACCCACTTAAACATGTATACATATACACATATATCTAATAGTGTATATATATATGCATATATCTAATAGTATATATATATATATATATATATATATATATATATATATATATATATATATATATATATATATATATATGATTCTATGGATAGGTACACACCCATTTTGGTCATTTAAACAAACATCTAGTGAGCACAAGCAATATACTCATGATACACAACCAATCCTCTTGCCAAGACCCCTAATACCCTATTAAACATGCTAATACATATTAAATATATCTATTTATAACTATTATGATTAGTTCTAATGAAGAAAAGTGAAAATACACCCATGAACACAAAACCTCAAACTATGAACAAAATCTCATGAAGAAAATACTATGGAGCCAATAGGGACACACTCTCTTCCCTTGTAGGTATTTCTAAACCATGGGTGGGCTCCTAATGGCCAACAAAACCATGAAAATAGAATTTAAAAGAGAGATTTCAGAATTTCACCTCTTGGAAGATGGATTCCCAATGCAAAGTCAAGGGTTCTCTAACCAAGCCTCTTCTTCTCCAATGCTCCTTGTGACCTAAGCTTCTAGGCTTCTTTGATGAGGGAAAATAAGAGGGATTGGGGTTTAAATTTCTGAAATTTGTTGGAGGAAAGAAGGGGTTTGGGGAAGAACTACTTCTAGGATTTTTATGAGCTAATGAATGAACTAGAGGGAGGCTCTCCCTCTCCTATATAGGGCCGACCACTAAACCTTGGGCTAGCTAATGCACAAAGTCCATAATGCCCCATATGGTTGTCATAAGGAGTTATTTAATTAAGTGGAGTTTTTATCCAAAGTGAGGGTTTAACAATTTTCTAATTAAATGGGAAGGGATTAACTAGTGGGTCCAAAAATATCTAGTCTAAGGTTGAGTCTAATGGTCATATCAAGTCTAGTCCGCTAATCCATATCATTAATAATAATAATAATAATAATAATAATAATAATAATAATAATAATATAACATATTATATATATCATGTAATTATAAACATAATATATATATATATATATATATATATAGTATTGCAAATTATCCTAATGCCACTACTCTAGAAATGTGGTAGTGACACTAAGCACCTGGCATGAGCTTGTAGATATGGCCCTACATGTACTTACTTACTGATTAGGCTACTTTCCTTGGATCACCTTATTATACGTTGGACAGAATAAGGGACATAGTTCAACTCGAGGGAGGGTCTGCAATCTCGGTCCTTGTTTGGTTTAAGGATTGTGGATCTGATCTCGAGGGGTTCTTGCACTACTCTTATTTTATCTATCGATATAATAGAGTGACAAATTATTGTGATCATCATTTGCTTATCCATAACCTTGATATTGGAACTTGTTCCTACCCTGACTATTGTATCTGTTCTGATACACTTGATCGCACTGAGAGTGCTACTTGATATATTATGAGCCGTTGTGCTACACATACTTGCTATATGATATACGTAATTATTTTCTTGTACGGATCTGGTATTGGATAGTGGCTTTAGCCGTTGCTAGATAGTATTGATTGTTGTATCACACTTCAGTGAATCCAGATTTAAGAGACAATGTGGATTCGTATCAAGAGTGCCCGTACTTAAAGTACGATATTTAGGAAAGAATGTTCATGTGACCACGACATGAGATTCTAAATCACCTAGGGTTAACTAGGCAACTTAATTTGTAGTGCATTGAGAGGGAACGATATCTCGAGATCGTGCATGTTGAACCACACTAAGTTAGCTGGGAGTAAAGGCTGGCCACCACGGATACTGTATATCATCCTCACTAGTGGAGTGTAGTATCTGACTTAATTATAAGCTGAGCCAGTATCTTTCCATATAAAGCCTGAAACTATTACTGATCATTAATTTAGCTCAGAGCCCTTGTAAGGAACTGGTGCATCATTTATTCTTGCTTATATATTAGTGGTTCATCCAGCTCTGCTCGATTATGGCACGATCTGAGGATACTTATATATTGCATTACTGGGATAACCCAGAGATCACATATCAAGCTGTAACACATATTTGGACGATTAAATCTGTTTTAGTTAGAGAAGTGGATCGTTGTAGCATGAAAGTTCAACTTATGTCCTTGTTTGGTTGTTGAGTTGCGTTGTTGTGTTACAACGGAACACGGATCGAAGCTACTTATTATCACTATATTATTTTTACTTAATAATATTATATCCCTACTTGTGTATTGTATCTTCTGTTGAGTGGAATTAGGGACATCGACTGTCATGGCATAATAGTTTAACTCATGTCCTTGTTTGGTTGTTGCGTTACATTATTGTGTTACGATAGCCTGTGGACTGAAACTACGATGCAGAGTTATTCCAGCTAGACCATAATCAAGGGATGTATTCTATCTTGATGTGATATGGCACTTCCTATCATTGTTTGGTGAAGGGGTGTCGTGTCATGTCATGGATGGGACATATGTCATTGATTGTTGGTTTAAGCATCTCATGCTATATAATTGGTTTTGTTTCTTTATTTCGTGCTTCCTTTGTGGTACTTGCTATTTGGGGTCTGACCCTACTGGTTTTGCATGGCCATGTTTAGAGCCAGCACTGGAGGATCAAGCGTATCTCTCCCTCTTTGATGGCACGCACCATAAAAATGGCTGTTGAGGGTCACAAGTGGGTTCCTTCATTCACTACTCGTCTTTTGTAAACTATAATCTTTTGAACGTTTAGCCAACCGATACCTGTTAGCCGGACAATCTTGACACTAGTTCCCTACATGATTGTAATATATTCAGACTGCAACTGATTCACTGTCATGTACATTTTTGATGGTGTATCTGGCATATCACTCATAATTTCTAGATCTCTAGAATATTCTGATACGACGTTGGGGATGCCTTACTGTTTATTCTGAAATATTCTATTTTATTGCTACTTGTTTGAATAATTGAGATATAGAAGTTCTTGACCCTAGAAGACTTGATTGTAGTATGCACCCCATTGTCTCTATAGACAACCTTAATACATTGCGGGTTGCTTCTGCCTTCCACAATGTGTGGTTGGCTGAGTCATTCCCCCGCTCTCTAGTATTCTAGATCTGGAGCATGACAACTAGCATGAATGTCAAATGCATATGCAAAACACTTTTCACTTTGCATATGCACTTTCTTACTTTCCTCCTACTTCGTCCATCAAAAACAGTCTTTTGGGACTTGTTAAGTTATATCCACAAGTGGCGTATATTGAAGTAAATGCTAATTTGTTACTTTTCCAAGTTCGTCATAGTAACATTTTAGTTGATGTTAATGGATTCAAAAAGGTCTAGAGAAGGGAAAAAAGTCAAAGTAATGAGATAATAAACTCTATATTGTTAACTGCGGGTCTTCTGGACTATTTTTGGAGATAAGCTGCGCTTACGGCTACGTTTATTCTCAATAGAGTATCGCTCGCTACATCTGACATTACTCCTCATGAACTCTGGTTCAAGGTCATGACCAACTTGAATATCATTCGAGTGTAGAGGTGTCTGATGTATGTAAAGATTCCCAATATTAAGATTCAGAAGGTGGGAATAAGGATTATAAAGACCATATTTTTGGGTTATGCTGAGAAGAGTGATGCTCGAAGGTTCCTTAATATTGAATCAAATCATATGATTGAATCTCACGATATTGAATTCTTTAAGGATAAGTTTGCCAAGCACAAGAATATTGTTCTTACGGATATTAAGAAGAACAATGTAAGCATCGAAGAGGCTAGTACTTCCAAAGAAGTTGTGATCTAAGAGGGTATTATCGTAGAAGAGGCAAAGTTTGAACCAGAACTCGCTGAGCCGTCATCAAAGCAAGTGAGGAGGCCGAAGGACTTTGGGGAAGACTTTGTCACCTATCATGTGAAAGTAGATCTGCTTACCTATGATGAGAAAATGAAGACCAAAGATGTTGTTTTCTGGAAGAAGGCAATCAATGACGAGATTGACTCCATCATATCCAATAATACTTGGGTGTTGGTCAATCTTCCTGAAAGAGCAAAATCCATGGGGTGCAAGTAGATCTTCAAGAAGAAGATGAAGGTTGACATAACTGTTGATAAGTTCAAGGTTAGGTTGGTGGCTGAAGGGTTTTCTTAGAAGCAGATGATCGACTACTTTGACACATATGCTCTAGTTGTGCGGATGACAACTATCAGGATGTTGATTTCTTTGGGTTCTATTAACAAACTGTGATTAATCAGAATGATGTTAAAATAATTTTCCTGAATAGAGATCTGACAGAAAATATTTATATGCAGTAACTAAAAGGACTTATCATCAAGGGTCTTAAAGACAAAGTTTGTATGTTGGTAATATCTTTGTACGGTCTAAAGCAAGCTCCCAAGATATGGCATAAAAATTTTGATAAGATCATCATATCAAATGGCTATAGGGTCAATGAGACAAATAAGTGTGTATGGACAAAATCCGTTGATGGTAGAGAGGTTATTGTGTGTTTATATATGGACGAAATGCTAGTCCTAAGTATGGATCTATAGGATGTGTCACTGAGACAAGGAAGTTTCTCTCATCCAAGTTTAGTGTGAAGGACATAGAAGTATTTTCCATGAGCAAAAGTTATACCAACTTTTATTACAAACTTTAAATTATTGAAAGTAAAAAGAATCCTATACAAGAATTTCTAAGTACAAGCACATAGAGTCCAGTATAAATTTTTTCTAACCTGCATACAAACATACATATATATTTAGAATGAAGCTATATTTACAATAATAAATAACATATATACAAACATATTTATAATAATAAAAATTTAGTATAAGTGCATTCTCACATCCATTAACCTTATTCCCGCCTTCTTGCAGTTGGAGCCATTGTCAGTAATTATTTGGACGACCCTATTTTCTCCAATCTGTTCCACAACTTCATTCTTCAGTCCAAATATGTATTTACTATCTTTGTATTTGTCATAGGCATCTACAGATTTAAGGAATACCGTTCCTTGTGGAGAATATACAAGAACATTAATGATGTATTTTCTGTTCTGTGTACTCCATCTTTCGCACATAATGGTACATCCATACTCATCACAATACCTATGAAAATATTTTAGGTACTCCTCTATGTCACTTATTTTCATATCTAAATAAATATTTAAAATCTCATAATGAGTTGGACCTTTTACTCCACTTTCGGAAGCTGCTATGGCTGTCAAGCCCCGATCCCGCAGGGCATCGTTCATCCTCGCTTGGGTCCTTGCGAGACCAATCGTCCTCACACGGACATGATGCCGTGCAAGCCTAAGTTGTGCTTGCACAAGGCCAAAGCTTGAATAAGGGCAAGTAAGCTATTCAAGACGGAAGCAGCAGCATATATTACAAAAAAGTAAATAATACGCCGTCATACGAAAACAAGCATCTTTATTGATATTCAAAAGTATTATAAGAGGCGCTTGGCCGAGGTTACAATTCGCTCAAGTACTCTCTTGAATACAATGACATTATTCCATATATTATATCCCTATATACAAAATCAGCTCAAAGCACAAATCGATACGACTCAAGGCATCGATTCCAAATTTTTGGGTCCTGGGGATGAGGTACGGCTATTGCTTCCTCAGATGATCCAACACCTGCGAACAAGCAAACTATTGGTGGGTCAGAACTTTGGAGAAAGTACTGGTGAGTATAAAATCAACAAACAGAAGCAATACTCCTTGAAACCAATACTAAGTAAATATCTGGCAAAATATTACATTACTAGTGATCTTGTTACTTTTACCTATGTTCATTTCATGCAACACAAGGTTAGTGTCAATTTACTTCTTTCGAAAATATAGCTTTGGAAATATTCTACATATTCAAACAATTAAGCATACCATCAGGACAGTATTCTATCGTGCAGTGTGCAGCATGTATCGTGCACCATATTTACTAACTCATTAATTCATTACTAAGGGGCAGCAATAAAATATCAAGTAAAATATGCAAGTCTAGGGGAAAAACAAGATTCAAAGTATAATAAAAAATCAATGCATCACTTATTCAGTGATTCTTACCCTTTGCCGAATGGTTATCCTGCAATAGACATACAAGTTAGCAACAATTTGCATAAATATATATGTTCTATTCCCTGTCCGTCTCTGAATCAAATATTTAGGTATACAAGAAGGCTAACCTAGCATGCACCCTAACTACATGATGATCCATGGGTATCCCCATGATTAGCAGCGATGACTCAAGGTTCAGCTCTGTACTAGCACGCTCATGTGTCGGCAACTGTGACTCAAGGTTCAGCTCTTTACCAACACACATGAATACTAGCAGCTGTGACATCATGGGTTCCGCACAACACTAATAGACACATCACCCCCACTAGACCCCGTAGGACCGTATCCTTAGGGTAAAACAAAAATCTCTTCCGGATCGAGCAATTTCTAGTACCCCAGGAACCGTTCGAGAGACAAGACCTTGTGCACAAGTTATCCGAGACCAATGCAATGATATGAATCATTTATAATGCAAGCAAACAAATGATCAAGTAAAATATATCTTGTCAAGCAAAACACAACTAATAGCACACCCCACTAGATCACAAGGACCGTACCTCAGGGCGCACTATTAGTCTCTGCTTATATGAATAAAAGACTTATAGCAGTAAGATATAGCAAAATAGGCAAGCAAAATATATATTAGCAAGCACGATATCGATTTCACAGCAACTAGCATGCAATATCCATCTCTTTCAGTACGATAAGAAATATGCGAGAAAACTCTATGTATCCAAGCATGATAGTAGTTCTTCTATCTCTTTTTACTAAAGCATGCAATTCTACTCTTACTTAGCATATGACAAAGAGACTTGTTCAAGCAATTCCTTTTACTTATCTTTTTGCAAGGCAAGGGTTCGTTTGATAGCGGTGTTAGTGTAACTAAGCATTTTATATTTCTTTTCTATCTTGACTTAGCATGGCAAGGTTATATCTCACTTTTTTTTAGAAAAGCATCCAAGTTCTCTTGTTAAGCATGCAGGTTTTTATTCTATCATTCTCAATGCGAACATTATCTTATTAAGCAAACAAGCATTCCAAAAACTCAGATTCATTATTAAGGCATGTGTAAACCCCTTGATTTTAAATTTTATTATTTTTATTAATGGTGTTATGTAATTATTGAGATTAAGGAATTTTTTTTATTATTTTTAGCTAATTATAAAAATATAAAATTTATGAATTTATTAACTTGTATAGATATTTATGTATATTTATTAGTTATAAATATTTTACAGAAAATATATTTTGGGTGTACAACTACTATTAACATATTGTAGAATTTTTTTGAAAATTATTTTAGATGCAAACATATTTATAGATGGCTATATATATATATATATATATATATATATATATATATATATATATATATATATATGGTAATATAAATTATAAAATAAAAATAAATAAATAAAACCCAAACCCAAACCCAAACCCAAAACCCTAACCTAAACCCTAACCCGCTAACCATTCTTCTCCCCCCCCCCCCTCACACGACCCCTCAGTTCATATACCGTAACCCCCCTCACTCCATTTATATGCAACACCATCACCCTCACCATCAGACCTCTTTCAGACTTTCAGGCAACCACCCCCGGCCATCACAGTCGCCTCCGCCGCTGTAACGCCCCGCTCCGTGCCGGCGTTATATATCAATGTGAGTGGGCAGAACTTCGTTCTCTGATTCTTGCATGCCTTAATAATAACCTTATTTTTGCTTGCAATGTTTTCTTAAGAGAATGATAGAACCTGCCTAGCATGTTAATGAACGAACTCACCTAGCTTGTCTTTGAATCAATGTCTGCTTAACGAGAATCCTGAATCGCTTGCTTAGAGTGCATGAACATGTTCACTATCGTCTATGCTTTGAGAGAACCATACTGTGCCTGAACGTGTTCAAGTGATAAGTCGGATTGCCCCACAATAATGAGTGTATTCTGATGGTTCGTCTCGTCTGCATACTAGAGTTTATTTGATAGTGTTCCATGCATTCGCACGCGGTCGGACAATGGCTTTTGGTGAAGAGCTGAACTGCATGCGTCATAGCCACCATGGGTCACAGCTGCCATTAGCATCAGAGAATGAGTCATTGGTACGCTGTTCCACCAGCTACCGATCCTGAGATACTCGGGGACCGCCCTGCATATAGCTAAGTCATTGTGTTGGCTTGGATAGTGACTGCCCCTAAGAATGTGCATCGTGTGTCTAGCTATGCATCAGACCCTCGAGTCGCACGAGACACGCTGCGCACACCCTGGAATATGAACGGTTTGCTTGCTTGCATATTAAATATGAAACTCTATTTCCAAACATGTTTCCAAACAAGTAAATCGACTCTGCTAGAACTGCATAAAACAAACCTAGGTAAAACTAGAAAGATCACTAGTAATGTAATGTTTTATAACATGATTACTTAGTGCCTGTTTGAGTGAATGCTTGTTTCTGTTCAGTTGATTTATCTCACCAGTACTTGTATAAAGTGCTGACCCACCAACAGTTTACTTGCTTGCAGGTACTGGATCGTCCGAGGAAGCGATAGGCGTGCCATAGTCCCTAAGACCCAGAATCCTGGTTTCGATTGTTGCCCCGAGAATGCTATCGTATAAGGGGGCATAATATATGGAACGAACGTGTGCCTTTGCTAAAGGAAATCCAAGTTGCCTTGATTGTCCCGAACACTCATTTGGCTAATGCATTGCATTACAACAAGTCCCTTTCCGCTGCTTACTCGATTGATGCGATGATAGCCAACTATCAACTTAAACGATTGGCCTTGCACGGGCGCAACCCCAGGCCCGTGCGGCATCACGTCCCCCGAAAGCTCGAACGGGCCATTCGCTTGGCTCCCTTCCTCCCTCGCACCCACGGGACGGGCGCGGTGATTCGCGTCCGACGCGCTGAGGCACGGTGATACGTGTCCGGTTCGTTAATCCCGGCCATACGGGGCGGGGCAGGGCGGAGAGGCGGCCCGGGCGGGTCTGGGGCGTGACAGAATGGTATCAGAGCGGAATCGATTCTCTGGCCCAAACCGTTGCTTTGACTCTGAGATACTATCGATATGGTTTTGCAAAGAGCGTTACATACAATAAGTCCATAAATATTCTTAAAGTGCAAAATGTTTCCTGAACTTGAATTGCTTGACTGTTTCGATTTAGTACGGCGAGGGATGGCACTATCGCTACTCGGGATATCGAGAAGTTTATCCTTAAAATTTCGAGGACAAAACTTTTTGTTGGTTGGTAAGTATGTAATGCCCCGCTCCATACCGGCGTTATATATCAATGTGAGTGGGCAGAACTTCGTTCTCTGATTCTTGCACGCCTTAATAATAACCTGTGTTTTTGCTTGCAATATTTTCTTAAGAGAATGATAGAACCTGCCTAGCATGTTAATGAACGAACTCACCTAGCTTGTCTTTGAATCAATGTCTGCTTAACGAGAATCCTGAATCGCCTGCTTATAGTGCATGAACATGTTCACTATCGTCTATGCTTCAAGAGAACCATACTGTACCTGAACGTGTTCAAGTGATAAGTCGGATTGCCCCGCAATAATGAGTGTATTTTGATGGTTCGTCTCGTCTGCATACTAGAGTTTATTTGATAGTGTTCCATGCATTCGCACGCGGTCGAACAATGGCTTTTGGTGGAGAGCTGAACTGCATGCGTCATAGCACCATGGGTCACAACTGCCATTAGCATCAGAGAATGAGTCATTGGTACGCTGTTCCACCAGCTGTCGATCCTGAGATACTCGGGGACCGCCCTGCATATAGCTAAGTCATTGTGTTGGCTTGGATAGTGACTGCCCCTAAGAATGTGCATCGTGTGTCTAACTATGCATCAGACCCTCGAGTCGCACAAGACACGCTGCGCACACCCTGGAACATGAACGGTTTGCTTGCTTGTATATTAAATATGAAACTCTGTTTCCAAACATGTTTCCAAACAAGTAAATCGACTGTGCTAGAACTGCATAAAATGAACCTAGGTAAAACTAGAAAGATCACTAGTAATATAATATTTTATAACATGATTACTTAGTGCCTGTTTGAGTGAATGCTTGTTTCTGTTCAGTTGATTTATCTCACCAGTACTTGTATAAAGTGCTGACCCACCAACAGTTTACTTGCTTGCAGGTACTGGATCGTCCGAGGAAGCGATAGGCGTGCCATAGTCCCTAAGACCCGGAATCCTGGTTTTGATTGTTGCCCCGAGAATGCTATCGTATAAGGGGGCATAATGTATGGAACTAACGTGTGCCTTTGCTAAAGGAAACCCAAGTTGCCTCGATTGTCTCGAACACTCAGTTGGCTAATGCATTACATTGCAACAAGTCCCTTTCCGCTGCTTACTCGATTGATGTGATGATAGCCAACTATCAACTTAAACGATTTGCCTTACACGGGCGCAACCCCAGGCCCGTGGGGCATCACGTCCCCCGAAAGCTCGAACGGGCCATTCGCTTGGCTCCCTTCCTCCCTCGCACCCGCGGGACGGAAGCGGTGATTCACGTCCGGCGCACCGAGGCACGGTGATACGTGTTCGGTTCGTTAATCCGGCCGTACGGGGCGGGGCAGGGCGGAGAGGCGGCCCGGGCGGGTCCGGGGCGTGACAGCCGTCGTCCCTGACCGCGCCGTCAACCAGAGCGCGCACGCGCACAGGCAGCTGCGGCCCTTCCTTCGTGCAGAGTTTTCTTCCTCCTTGCTTGACCGTTTCGTATTCCATCTTCGTTGGTATGTTCACAACCTATCTCTCTTCAATTCTTTTCAAATAGTTTAGTTTATTTTGTTTACTGTTGATCACAAATAGCGATCCAAAGTCAAGAAAAACTTAATTTTGGGATCATTCAAAACTGTCCCAACACCCTGTTTTCCAAAGCCGTTTTTATTTAAACTAGTAAACTAAAACTTAAATTTCCTTTTCTAGATTAAAAATAACATAATTAAGTTTTAATCCCTTTTAATAGTTTATTTAATTTGTTTTATATTGTTGTTAAATTAGAGTCAAAAATGACAAAAAATAATAATTTTAAAACCTAAAATATCCCGAAACCGGGTGCGTCCAGCCAAACGAGACAACTTTATCGCGTGAGGATTATACCGAAATGCGTGTATTATCAAAACAGATCTATAGAATTTTACGAAACTTGATTTGGATGTGCGTGCACACTGAAATCAACGCGTATCCGTCGAAAAATACCATATCGGCCTATTTTGACACCTTGTCATAACTTCGTGTGTGCTTATCATTTTTTAACGAAACTTATGCCATCGGATTCACAGCATTACGCTGGTCCTATGACCCAAGTTTGGTTCAATTTAGAGAATGTTGATGAAATATCGTTTCGCGGGTCCCACGGTTCCACTTGATGGGCGATTTCGTGACCGGCTTACCGGAATCCAATTTCGGACACTCTGTTGAGTTCATGCCATCGTTCTGGACTTGTGGACACTAAGTTTATTAAATTTGAAGAACTTTATCTCTGACACATTCTACGGTGCAAAGTGGACCACAATTGGACACTACTTTTACCCGAAACTGTCATTTTGCCCCTGTGTCCAAATTGGACTTATGAGTAGACAATTCTAGCTATTTCTTATGATTTAGAAATGTTGGTGATGTCTGTTGCAGCATCCGTAGACATTCGTGTGGATTCTACCTTTTCGGGAGTAGTTGACGTATTGAGCTCGCTACTTGGACCTCTATATCCAGAATCCAGGAAAGTGTACCTTGCCTTGGTCTCATTAAATTGTGCTTAAATTTAACTACAGTTTAAATTTATATTTTAATACATGTACTTTATGTGACCCTAGGACCATGACGATACTTTGCGTCTGAATCATATTCGGGTGCCGACTTCTGTGCGTGGAGTCGGATATCGTTAGATTTTATTATCATCGTATATCGTGTAAGTGTAATACTTGCACTAATTGCCTTAGGACACTATACATGACTTTCATGTACAGAAGCCTCACTTGAGATATTCAAGGATTTTGGCTTCTATTTTAGGATAGGACTTGAGACATGGGCTAGTTGACATGATGTTATTTACCCCTGGATTTGAGACATAGATAGTGATTGTCTTGCGTTTCGTGACTTGAGGCGTGAGATACATGGGGTTGGGAAGAACTTATCGTACCGCTGGGCTACCAAACTCTACTAGTATTATAGTACTGCAGGTAACTTGACGGGGCTTGTACGTACTTACTACTATTATTACTAGTATCACTAGTACCCTAGTATATGTATGAAATCGGCGGTTTAGCGGACGAGTACGTTTTCACTTGCATACACATAGATGGATTATGTTAGATACCCTGGGCACGCATATTTTATTTACTGTGTACTTAGGCATGAGTTATTCTTGTACCTTATTATGTCCCCTGAGGACCTGAATCCGGATTATGTCCTCGGGTATAGTAGTGGAGGATTACCCTGAGTTTTACGGGATATGAGCTGACGTTGGAGCGGTACTGGCACCAGAGGACGAGGTTGTGCCAGAGGATTTGTCCTGAGTACTCAGTTACTTACTTAGTTATTTATGCATAGTGTTATTTCATATTTGGACTTGGACTTATGGACATATGTATTTGGAGTTATTCTCTTTTCTTTATTGTGACAGGTTGTTCCCCGAGACACTACTTATTTGGACTTGATAATGGACTATATTTTGTTATCTATTATCTTGACTGGTCTATCATATTATATTGTGTTTACTTTCTGTGGATGAGATTAGAATTATACTGAGATAGATGGTGTAGACTTGTATTTATATTATTTATAGCTTAAGTGCACTTTAACAGGTCCTTTAAATTGGGTTGTCCATTGGAGTTGTACTGCTGGCCATTGTCACGTGGCTAGTCCCTTGGTATTTTGGGACTGGGGCGTGACATAGTTTTTATGGTAGCCCATGCAAGTCCTCTATATATATTGCTTCATATTCCAAATACATAACCGAGCAAGCCTGAAATTAGGATAGAATAAATTATAGGATCTCATCCACTTGTTGATATATTCTTGACCTCTATATCGACTTCAAAATAATTTTTTGAGTTGCATCATGCCTTGATTCCTCTGTGTGACTCTCATAGTTTACTTTATGTGCAGAGTAATGGATCTACGAGCCAGCGATAAGACTTTTGCGGGTACACCATAAGGTGCTGTGGTCACCTACGACAATGGGCTAACGCCACTGAATGGAGATTCCTCCACTCAACAAAGCAATCAAGCAGATCAGCATACCTCGAGGTTCCGGTGAGACGACATTCCACCACCGCCACAATTTACTCCACCGATGGCCAATTTTCGACCAGGACAGCCTATGGACGGACATCAGATATTCCAAATATTTTATGCAATTATACAAGAACAACAACAGGTACATCAAGTGGCCCAGCAATGCCAGGCGGAGAACTTGAGGAACAACCTAGTGATAGCACTGGAGTATTCGACCCCACCAGCCAGGCAACCATCGACGGGATCCATCTCAGATTTTTGTCAGTTGAAGCCACTTACCTTTTCAGGCAAGGAGGAGCCCATGAAGTTCATGAGTGGCTAACAAACACTCAACTTTAATTGGAAGCAGCTGAGCTTCCTAGAGAGCGTTGGATGATTGCTGTCAAGATACATTTGACAGGCAATGTGCATCATTGGTGGCTATCCCAAGAGAGTAGGCTAGGCTCAGACCGAGTCACTTGGGAGGAGTTCTCTAGACTCTTCCAGGAGATGTACATTCCAGCCATTGCCAGAGCAAAACTTAGGGATAAGTTTAACTGCCTCACTCAAGGCAACATGACGCTAGAAGAGTACAATACAGAGTTCATCCTTTGAGTCACTTCGTCCCAACTCTGATTTCGACAAAAGAGGAAAATGCGAAGAAGTTCTTTGACGGACTTAGCTTTGAGCTACAGAGATTGATCGGCTTCATTGTACCTACTTCATTTACTGACGTCCTTACTGCAGCACGACGCATGGAGTATGTCAACTAGAGAGAATCCAGCCAAAAACGGCCGCACCCACTAGTACCAGCCAGAGTACCCCAGGAAGAACCTACAAAGAGACCTCACATACACCAGTCACCTAGAGTAGCCTTGCAGGCACCACCAATATATCAATATTGTGGCAAGCGAGGTCATATTGAGAGCAAATGCAAATGCAAGTTGGAACTATGCTTGGTTTGCGGATCAGGACAACACTCAGCACGTGACTATACTACTATTAATGGTATTATGTAATTATTATTATTTTCATTAATGGTATTATATAATTATTAAGATTAAGGAAAAATTTTATTATTTTTAGCTAATTAGAAAAATATAAAATTTATGAATTTATTAACTTGTATAGATATTTATGTATATTTATTAATTATAAATATTTTACAGAAAATATATTTTGGGCGTACAACTACTATTAAAGTATTGTAGATTTTTTCTAAAAATTATTTTAAGTGCAAACCTATTTATATATGGCTATATATATACATATATATATATGGTAATATAAAGTATAAAACAATAAAACCCAAACCCAAACCCAAAATCCAAACCTAAACCCTAACCCGCTAAACATTCTTCTCCCCCCCCTCCCGCGACCCCTCAATTCATATACCGTAACCCCCCTTCACTCCATTTATATGCAACACCATCACCCTCACCTTCAGACCTTTTTCAGACCTCTAGGCCACCACCCCCAGCCATCATAGCCGCCTCCGCCGCCGTCCCTGACCGCGCCGACCACCGGAGCGCGCACGCGTACAGGCAGCTACGGCCCTTCCTTCGCACGAAGATTCCTCCCTCGACCGTTTCGCGTCCTATCTTCGCTGGTATGTTCACAATCTATCTCTCTTCAATTCCTTTTAAATAGTTTATTTTATTTTATTTTTAATTGATCACAAATCGCGATCCAAAATAAAAAAACTTAATTTCGGGATCATTAGAAACTGTCCCAACACCCTGTTTTCCAAAGCCGTTTTTATTTAAACCAGTGAACCAAAACTCGAATTTCCTTTTCTAGATTAAAGATAGCATAATCGAGTTTTAATCCCTTTTAATAGTTTATTCGTTTTATATTGTTGTTAAATTAGCGTCAAAAATAACAAAAAAAGATAATTTAAAAACCACCCAAAATATTCCAAAATGGGGTGCGTTCCGCCAAACTAGGTGACTTTGTCGCGTAAGGATTACACCAAAAGGCGCATATCGTCAATGCGAACGTGTGGTATTTCGTGGAACTTGATTTGGATGAACGTGCACACCGAAATCAACGTGTATCCGTCGAAAAAATATCGTATCGGCCTATTCCGACACATTGTCATAACTTCTTGTGTGCTTGTCGTTTCACAACAAAACTTGTGCCATCGGATTCGTAGCGTTACGCTGGTCTGTGACCCAAGTTTGGTTCTATTCTGAGAACGTTGACAAAACATAATTTTGCAGGCCACATGGTTTCACTTGACGGGTGACGTGACTGGCTCACCAGAATACAATTTCGAAAACTCCGTTGAGTTTGTGCCATCGTTCTGGACTTGTGGATACTAAATTTGTTAAATTTGGAGAATTTTATCTCTGACATATTTTACGGTGCAAAGTGGACAATAATTGGACACCGCTTTGACCCGAAACTATTATTTTGCCCCTGTGTCCAAATTGGACTTATAGGTAGACAATTCTAGATATTTCTTATATTTTGGAAATATTGGTGATATCTGTTGCAGCATCCGGAGACGTTAGTGTGGATTCCACCTTTTCGGGAGCAGTTGACGCATTGAGCTCACTACTTGGACCTCTCTATATCCAGAATCCAGGCAAGTATACCTTACCTTGGTCTCATTAAATTGTGCTTAAATTTAACTGTAGTTTAAAGTTATATTTTAATACATGTACTTTATTGTGACCCTAGGACCATGACGACACTTTGCGTCTAAATCATATTCGGGTGCCGACTTTCGTGTGCGGAGTCGGGTATCGTTAGATTTTATTGTCTTCGTATACCGTGTAAGTGCAATACTTGCACTAATTGCCTTAGGACACTATACACAACTTTCATGTACAGAAGCATCACTTAAGATATTCAAGGATTTCGACTTCTATTTTAGGACAGGATTGGAGACATGGGTTAGTTGACATGATATTATTTAGACCTGGACTTGAGACATAGATAGTGATTGTCTTGCGTTTCGTGACTTGAGGCGTGAGATACACGGGGTTGGGAAGAACTTGACGTACCGCTGGGCTACCAAACTCTACTAGTATTATAGTATTGCAGGTATCTTGACGGGGCTTATAGGTACTAACTACTATTATTACTACTATCACTAGTACCCTAGTATATGTATGAAACCGGTGGTTTAGCGGACGAGTGCGTTTTCACTTGAATACACATAGATGGATTATGTTTACCCTGAGCACGCATATTTTATTTATTATACTTTGGCTTGAGTTATTCTTGTACCTTGCTATTTCACCTGAGGACCTGGATTCGGATAATGTCCCCAGGTATAGCAGTGGAGGATTATCCCGAGGTTTACGGGACATAAGCTGACGTTGGAGCGGTACTGGCACCAGAGAATGAGGTTGTGACAGAGGATTTCTCCTGAGTACTCAGTTACTTACTTAGTTATTTATGTTTAGTGTTATTTCATATTTGGACTTGGACTTATGGACATATGTATTTGGGATTATTCTTTTTCTTTATTGTGACAGGTTGTTCCCCGAGACACTACTTATTTAGACTTGATGATGGACTATATTTTGTTATCTATTATCTTGACTGGTCTATCATATTGTATTGTGTTTACTTTTTGTGGATGAGATTAGAGTTATACTGAGATAGATGGTGTAGACTTGTATTTATATTATTTACAGCTTAAGTACACTATAACAGGTCCTTTAAATTAGGTTGCCCATTGGAGTTGTACTGCTAGCCATTGCCACGTGGCTAGTCCCTTGATATTTTGGAACTGGAGAGTGACTGCGTACAAGAATCAGATAATAAAGTTTTGTCCACTCACTTAGATCAATCGTCTTCTGTTACGATTGGGAACTCTCCGAGAAGGCTTCCGCTCGAGCAAGCAAAGCAATATCACTTGTACATAGTTCCTACGTAGAGCGGGACACTACTCCCCGATCCCGAAGGTCCCAACAACGTTCCCGCCGAGCGCGAATCACCGTGCCCCAGCGCTCCCGCGGAACGTAAGTCGTTTGCCATCGAGGCGTGATGCCGTGCGAGCCTGGGGTTGCGCCCGTACAAGACAACATCGTTAAAGTTTTGGCTATCATCGAACCGATTGAGTACACAGCGGAGGGACAATATTACAAACAATAATCCATCTGAGTAAACGGGGCAAAGATTAGGGCCCGAGGTTCTCTGTATATAATGGCATCATTCCATACTTTATATCCCTCTATAATAAAGCAGCTCAAAATATCTCGATAAGGCTCAAGGCATCAACACCAGATTTTCGAGTCCTAGGGATGAGGTACGGCTATCGTTTCCTCGGACGATCCAGCACCTGCGAACAGAAAAACTGTTGGTGGGTCAGCACTTTGGAGAAAGTACTAGTGAGTATAAAATCAATGAACAGAAGCAACATTCACTAAAACCAACACTAAGTAATTATGTTATAAAATATTACATTACTAGTGATCTTTCTAGTTTTACCTAGGTTCGTTACATGCAGTACAAGAACGGAGTCATATTACTTCTTTTTTTGGAAACATCTTTGAAAATAGAGTTCATGTTCTATAGCATTCAAGCACACAAGACAAGCCGATTATTCTACTATCAGGGTGTGCAAAACGTGTCTCGTAAGCTATACTCAAAGACTCTAGGGACAATGCACCATCTAGGAACTATCCTTCTATCAAGCAAACAAGTTAAACTATCTATATGATTTCGGTCTCCGAGAAATTCAGGATCAGTAACGGTAATCCAGCTAATTAATGACTCTTTTATCTGATGTTATTAGCAGCTGTGACTCATGGTTGCTCTTTACTAAAATAATAGTAGTCGGGACCACGGTTCAGCTATGCACTAATAGCTATTGTTCGATCGATGCGAATTGCATAAAACACTATCAGATAAACTGTATGATGCAGACGATCAAGATCAAGCAGACTATCTATCCATCTCTTCTATCTCTGTGCGGACTGGCCGCCATCTCTCTGATCAAGTTTAAGCATGAAGTAGTTCTATCAATACACAAGCGATAAAGAAACATGTTCAAGCAATCTCTTACTCTTTTTATTAGCATGACAAGGTTCTTCTATTAACAAGCATTCAAGTTCTAGCTAAGCATGCAGTTCTATTATTCATGCAATGAAAACAATAATCTTCTTAGAAACATGCATTATAAAACTCAGATTCATTATTAAGGCGTGCAAGAATCAGTGAATGAAGTTCAACCCACTCACTTAGATCAGTCATCTTCTAGTTCAACAAGGAGCTCTCCAAGAAGATTTTCTTTTTGAGTCAGCAAACCAATATCTCTTGTATATAATGCCAACGTGAAGCGGGGTACTACATACTTACCCACCAAGAAAAAGTTTCATCCTCGAAACTTCCAGGAGAAATATTTGATATCCAGAGTAGCGATAGTCCTCATCCTCACCATCCTCAATCGAAACTCTAGCAATCAACAAGCACGAAATCACGACTCTCAAGCAATAAATCAAATCCAAAAAACTTTTGAGCGCATCTTTGAGAATATCTATGGACTTATTGTATGGAACACTCAACTCAACAACGATATCAATGTACAAGGAATCGTCATCTAAGAACAGCAGCGAAATGGGCGTAAGGCCAGAGGATCGAGTTGCTCTGATACCATTCTGTCACGTCCCGATCCCGAAGGTTCTAACAATGTCCCTGCCGGGCGAGAATCACCGTACCCCGGCGCTCCCGCGGAACGTAAGTCGTTTTCCATCGAGACGTGATATCGTGCGAGCCTGGGGTTGCGCCCGCACAAGGCAACATCGTTAAAGTCTTGGCTGTCATCAAACCGATCGAGTACGCAGTGGAGGAACAGTATTATAAACAATAATCCATCTGAGTAAACAGGGCAAAGCTCAGGGCACGAGGTTCCCTGAATATAATGGCATCGTTCCATACAGTATGTCCCTCTATACAAAAGCAGCTCAAAATATCTTGATATGGCTCAAGGCATGGACACCCGATTTTTGGGTCCTGGGGATGAGGCACAGCTATCGCTTCCTCGGACGATCCAGCACCAGCAAACATGCAAACTATTGGTGGGTTAGCACTTTGGAGAAAGTACTTATGAGTATAAATCAACGAACAGAAGCAACATTCACTAAAACCAATACTAAGTAATTATGTTATAAAATATTATATTACTAGTGATCTTTCTAGTTTTACCTAGGTTCATTACATGCAGTACAAGAACGGAGTCATATTACTTCTTTTTTAGAAACATCTTTGAAAACAGAGTTCATGTTCGATAGCATTCAAGCACACACGACAAGCCAATTATTCTACTATCAGGGTATGTGCAGTGTGTCTCGTGAGCTATACTCAAAGACTCTGGGGATAATGCACCATCTAGGAACTATCCTTCTATCAAGCAAACAAGATGAACTATCTATATGATTTTGGTCCTCGAGAAACTCATGATCAGTATGGTAATCCAGCTAACTAATGACTCTTTTATCTGATGCTATTAGCAGCTGTGACTCATGGTTGCTCTTCACTAAAATAATAGCAGCTGGGACCAAGGTTCACTTCTGCACTAATAGCCATTGTCCGACCGATGCGAATTGCATGAAACACTATCAGATAAACTCTATGATGCAGACGATCAAGATCAAGTAGACTATCTATCCATCTCTTCTATCTCTGTGCGGACTGGCCGCCATCTCTCTAATAAAGTTTAAGCACAAAGTAGTTCTATCAATACACAAGCGATAAGGAAATATGTTTAAGCAATCTCTTACTCTTCTTATTAGCATGGCAAGCTTCTTCTATTAACAAGCATTCAAGTTCTAGCTAAGCATGCAGTTCTATTATTCATGCAACAGAAATAATAATCTTCTTAGCAACAGGCATTATAAAACTCAGATTCATTATTAAGGCGTGCAAGAACCAGAGAATGAAGTTCTGCCCACTCACCTAGATCAGTCATCTTCTGGTTCAACAAGGAGCTCTCCAAGAAGGTTTCCTTTTTGAGTCAGCAAATCGATATCTCTTGTACATAGTGCCAATGCAGAGCGGGACACTACAATGGCATCTATCATTGGTTAATAGTGTGGACTTTTAGCAGTATTGAACGATATATTATTGTATATAAAGAATTTTGAATAAATCTTCCTATATAATTTTTGCATTCTTTATCCCCTTAATTGCAGCCTTTATTTTGGCTGCGTTGTCCTTTATTTTCTTAGGACATAAGGGTCTATACCCGTTACTCCTACATCTGAAATATTTCTCATCTCCTCCCCACTATATGCGACCGACTTTGATCGACCACCTAACGTCGGACCCCTGTTTGACCATGTTTCTCTGTCTCCGACACTCCAACGTCTACCCCATTCCTCAGCTGCATGTTCTCTCCTACTTTCTCTCATGTCCCTTCTAAGTTCCGTGAAGTCTTCAATATCTTCTTCCGAGGAGGAATCTACTCGACAAGCTATCCTTGTCAACTCCTCCTCTACCCATTATTTTCTTTGATCCGCTATTATTTTATCCATTTTTTACCCTCAACAAGCAACAATATTTTTCTTTTTACAACAAGTGGTACATCAGGACACGATACTATATTTTCTGTAATACCCGCTAAGTGTTGTTTCAGTCGAGTAATCCCTCCGTCCATTATTTTGCTGCAATAATTGTATTTCATCCTCCTCTTATTATTAGGATTAACACATTTACCATGTTTCTAACCAGCATCCATTTTTTCTAGTGTACGACATTTTTGTGCCATTAAATAATCCTGAAAATGATATAACGTTATATACAATAATAAAAAATGTTACATGCAGTAATAAAAAACGTATAAAAATTTGTTAGATGCAATAATAAAAAATATTACATATTGTACAATAATAAATATTGATAGATAGTATATATACGACAAAAAATATTACAATAATAAAAAAGGTTAAATAGATAACAATAATATATAGTATATGTAGAATAATAAATAGTTAGATATAGTATATGTATATATGCAGTATATATGCATATACGTACAATACAAAATTTTGTTAGATACAATAGTATATAAGTTAGTGTATATGTATATAAGTTAATGTATAGGTATATATATTTACAATATCATTAAATACAATAATATATTTAGATACAATATATATATATATATATATATATATATATATATATATATATATATATATATATATATATATATATATATATATATATATCCGTTCTTGGCCTCCTCGGATCTGTGGCAGAGTCACCCAATCAACCCGAGCGGAGTGGGGTCTACAACCCAGAGTGCAACATGGAGCCCCCCTTCCGCTGAGAGGGGTCTACAACCCAGAGAACTCAACAAAGAGCCCACACCCCATCCAAGTAGGCTTGGCACGTCCGAGGCACAAATCTTTCAGCCGGCATCCAAGGGAGGGCTTGAACCCTGGTCTTCCCCATAGGAGCCCTCCGTTGTAACCACTAGGCCATATATATATATATATATATATATATATATATATATATATATATATATATATATATATATATATATATATATATATATATATTATTGTACATATATATTGTATAGTATACAATATATATGTACAATATAAGAATTAAATTGGTTATGTGGTTAAATGGCTTACGTTAAGTTAATTTGAGTTTGTTGGCGTGCGGTCACGATTTTAGCTGTGCATAATATTTTGGCCTGAAAATAAATTTGTTCTTAAAAATGCTCTTTTTTTGTCACTTCAAGGACAATTTTGTTCTCCGACCCAAACATTAGGGGGCAAAAATGTTCCTTTGTCATTTTTTTTTTTTTAAGGTCAAATTTGTTCCCAACCCAAACATTAGGCTTTTGATAAGGGCACTGCATATTTTACTCGGGGCTAGCCCAGGATTGGGGCTAGCCCACTAAAGAAGAACTTTTACTTATACTAACCCAACATTTTACTCATACTAGTCCACTACTTCCAAACCCTCCCAAATCCTCCATACCCGACCGGAGCCCTCCCCCCTCCCGCCGTCCTCCTCCGCCTCCTCCCCCGTCCTCTACCTCAACCTCCCGTCGTCACGCCTCCCGTCGTCGTCGCCGTCAAAACCAAAAAAGAAAATAAAAAAATAGAAGAACTGTCAAAATGTTAATTTTTAGGACTGTCAAAATTTTGACAGTCCTACCAATTGGAAGGACTGTCAAAATTTTGACAGTCCTAAAAATGTATGTTGAATTTTTAGGATAGGACTGTCAAAATTTTGACAGTCCTTCCCATTAGTAGGACTGTCAAAATTTTGACAGTCCTAAATTTTTTTTTCTGTTAATTTATTTTTGTTAATTGTTGGGGGGGGCCAATTTCAAAATATCCTTAAAATTTCTATCCTTAAAATTTGTTAAAGTATTATGTTATTTAAAATAGTAAATTTATTATTGGTACATTAAATATTTTGTAAAAAAAAAAATTACCCAAAAGTAAATTTTAGAGGTCGAAACATCGTTTTTTTGCGATTCTAAAAATTTGGGAAGTCCGTCAAACGATTAAACTGTTTATCCCGAAGTACTTTTCCATACGGTCATTTTGGCTCAAACTGGAGCTTGTTTCGATCTCCCAGTCAAAAGTTATGATACTTTAAAGTTTTATATTTTATATTTTTGCCTGTAATACGTACGTCTTACTTCGGATGAAAATTCTCTCTACACGAATTGTGTTACTCTCGTCGAAAACATACAAATAGACCTATTGTGTGACGAAAAACGATTTGAAAACAAATAGTTATGGCCGTTTGAAGTCTGGTCGACGGCAGACGTAATATTCGTACGGTAGATTTTTTTTTGGATATTAAACTAAATAAAAAAAATCAAAATCCAAAACTAACTAAATAGAAATAAACTAAAAAGAAAATCCTGACAATTAAAATGAGGACTGTCAAAATTTTGACAGTCCTCATTGTTTGTGGGACTGTCAAAATCCTGACAGTCCTAGTTTTATATAAAATTTTCAGTGGGTTAAAATTAGGACTGTCAAAATTTTGACAGTCCACATAGCTTGTGGGACTGTCAAAATTATGACAGTCCTAACAATTTGTAGGACTGTCAAAATTATGACAGTCCTAACAATTTGTAGGACTGTCAAAATTTTGACAGTCCCACAAGCTATGTGGACCTTCCAAGTGGAAGGACTGTCAATTTTGACAGTCCTCATTTCTTGTGTGACTGTCAATATCCTGACAGTCCTAGTTTTATATAAAATTTTCAGTGGGTTAAAATTAGGACTGTCAAAATTTTGGCAGTCTACATAACTTGTGGGACTGTCAAAATTATGACAGTCCTAACAATTTGTAGGACTGTCAAAAGACAGTCCTTCCAAGTGGTAGGACTGTCAAAATTTTGACAGTCCTGATTATAACAATTTGGGCTAGCCCCAAGTAACTTTGGAAAACTTGTAATTTTAGAAAATAGGACTGTCAAAATTGTGACAGTCCTTCCAAGTGGTAGGACTGTCAAAATTTTGACAGTCCTGAGTATTACAGTGGGCTAGTCCCGAGTAACTTTCATGATGGCAAACTTGTAATTTTTTCTAATTTTGAAATGGGCTAGCCCCGAGTAAAATGTGCAGTGCCCTTATAATTTGCCAAACATTAGGGCAAAAATGTTCCTTTGCACCCCCTTTTTTTTTTTTTTTTTTCAAAGGACAAATTTGCTCCCAACTCAAACATTAGGACAAAATTGTTTTTTTTTTTTTCCTTTTTTTCCTTTTTTTAAGTCCACAGTGGAAACTCTAATCACCCTCTTTATATACTGCAGAGAGAGGAGAGAGAACAAATCAGCCGATATTTCCTTTCTCTCTGCGGCTCCGTCTCCACAGCGCATATGTTTGCCAGATCTGAGAGGAGAGAGGCCCCTCCACTCCTCTCGAGCACAGACGTCGGCGGCGGCGACGGCGGCCGAGAGCTCCACAGCGGTGCGAAGAGGAGAGCAGCTTCATTACCTTCTAAAAATTAGGTAAAAATTCTTCACAAACTCTCAAATATATATTTTTTCTTTGTGGTGGTGGTTTTGTGTGGAGGAATTTGGTTCTATTTATAGAATTTTTACTAGAGCTGTTTAAAATTTTCATTATTGGTTTCTCTGTACGATTTGGTTGTCTCTGGGACAGCAAAATTTGATTTTTTTTTTCTTTTGTCGGAGGTTCGATTCTTCACACAATGTGCTGCACGTTAGAGTTTTTCACGATTTTTTTCCCTGGAATACTCCGTATCGGATCTGTATCGGCCAATACAAAAAAATTCTGACACGAATCGGCCGATACCGATTATTTTGGGTTGTATCGGATAGGCAGTGGCCAAACCCGATATGTATCGGTATCGGCCGATACTTTAAACCTTGTTTTTTTTGATATACCTAGCTCGGCCACCAACCGGCAGGTTAATAAACGGTATACCCACATGCCTTCATCTCACCATTGGCCCTTATCTTATTTCAAGATCACAGTCCACCGTCCAAACAAGTACAACCCCTCTTCTCCTATTCTTCCATCCACATCCTTTCAAACCCCCAACTTTTATGGTACCGTTGCTCCATCTTTACTTATTTTTGCAAATTTCTTTTTCATGTTAACAATAATCTCATGTATAAACTCCTCCAGTTATTTGATGATATCTTTTCAATAGATAAATGATTCTCCAATCTTCAAATTAGCATCTTGTATTAGTCAATCAGTAAAAGTATGCTAATAATTGAATTTAGGGGTATAAGTCGAGGGAGTTTCTCATACTTTGTCCATAAACAAAGCATATGATCTGTGGTGTTGGTTGCAAGAACTTATGTTGTGCGAACACAAAACAACACGGACACAACGACAATTTCTTGCACAACACGGGCACTGCATGCTTAAATTTGAATGGAATGTTGCGGGTGTTATTATAATAAAGTGTGGAGTTAATACTAACTTGAGGAGGGTCACTACTCACACACTGTATTTCTGTATTTGTAAAATAGAAATATAGGATGTTAAGTTTATGTGGCGATGTTGTAGAGCTATGTTACACAGACACAAATCCGACCCGGTATGACATGAATATAATGGGATACGGTATGGCATGAATATGGTTCTACATATGCACAAAAACATATCGATAAGCATATTCTATTTTATACATCAAAAATTTATAACATCCATACTTAAGTATGTTTGGACAATAACTACGTTCTAAAATTTTCTAGAAAGGATTCACTGCAATATATATATATATATATATATATATATATATATATATATATATATATATATATATATATATTTTTTTATTCTCATCTCAATTATAGTTGTCACAGTCATGAACTTGCCACAAATACCTTCAACTATCTTTGGGTCCCTTTGGAACCTAGTCATGGACGAGCCCTATCTACTAGGAGTATCAAAGAAGTGTCCAATACTTGTTGTATACTGACAGGGATACAGTCCTCCCAAGGAGTATTAGTGCAACATAGATACCGATTCCTTTGGTGGCCGTGCTTCCTAGGTTTTAGTAAGTGGTATATTATTGAGCTAACCACCGCTTCCTTTGGTGGCCATGCTTCCTAGGTTAGAGTAAGTGGTATATTATTGAGCTAACCACCGCCTGGGATGCTACATGATTGCTTAGCTTCTACATTTGGACATGATGTGTGAAAAGTACAATTGTGAAGTTCTTGGGCACTTAATTGCTTTGTGCTTGACCAAAGATGATTGGTTTCATGTTAGATTTGGATAAGAAGCAACATAAAGCTGAAGAATAACTTCACCTGGATAATTGATATCATATTAGATTTGCATCAAAATTATCGAAGAGGTAAATGTAACAACCACATTCTTCTAATTTTGTTATAGAATGGCACCATTCTTGTCTTGTAAGCTTCTTCATCTCCAGGGGATCCATTTATCTGAACTGGTTGGGAGTGGAAGGAGCTAAATAAGCTAGACTATGAACGAGCTGTACTCATGACTTTGTTGTTCAATTTTACAAAGAGGTTGCTTCATCCCTTTATAGTCAGAAGCTTCTTCCGTCAAAGGTTGCTCTATCCTTCTGCTAGCCTTTCTTTCAGTATGCATTTACATTTTACACAATCTCTATTAAAATAAATGATCTGGCTCAATATTACATATGCCAAATTTTTCATAATTACTTTTACATTTAATTTTCGGATTTTTTCGTTTTAAGTAATAATTTATTATATAATTATATAAAACGGGATAAGTTTTGGGTATTTGCGGGGGGGGGGGGGACCACTCGCCAACTCAGTTGGCGAGTTGCTGACTTGGCGAGGGGCTCGCCAACTGAGTTGGCGGGGCACCCTCCTCGAGGGGCCGCTCGCCAACTCAGTTGGCGGGCCGCATGCTGAGTTGGCTTAGACCCGTTGCAGAACGCTCGTTTGCTCGCCAACTGAGTTGGCGAGTAAGGATCCGTTTCACAACGGCTATTAACAACAACGGCTATTACAATCTCCCTCTATAAATTACCTATCTCAACCCATTCATCTCACACTCAATCTACTTCCTCTATTTTCTCTCTTCCCTCTAGCAAAGTCTCCAACACTCTCTCTGTCTGTCTGCCCGCAGCTAAAGTTCATTTAAGGTTTTCTGTAGCCAAAGTTCTCAACCGTCATGGATCGTAGCGTAAGAATTGTATGCTCGCACGGCGGTACAGTAAATGGGTTAAATTACGAAGGAGGAGAAAGTATTATTTTTTCAACTTATCCGAATATTAGTTTTGAAAATATACGTAATCATATTATTGAACGTTGTTCTATTCATTATGATTTTATTCTGAAGTCTATTTTTGGTTCTAATTGTTTTTTGATAGATAGTGAAGATGCATGGAATTATATTCTTGAGATTAATTCACAATCACGGTATATAAAAATATATGTTATTAAAGTAGCAGCAACCTTAGATAGTAGAAATAATGAATATTTTTCTGAATATCAGCATGTTAGTTCGGGTGCTAGTTCTTCTCAACAAATAGTTTCATTTATCCAAGAAGGTCATTCATCAGATGAATCTAACCATGATGATGATAGTGACAACGACGATGGAAATAGTGATGATTTAGTTGAAAATGTAGATTATATGGTAGATGATGATGTTGTAAAAGCTATCACTGATGAATTATTTAAGGGACAATCATTTCCTAGTCGTTCTCACTTTAGAAGCTTTATAAGTAATTTAGCAATTAAATATAATTTTAGTTGTTCAGCTAGTCTTATGAATAATGCTCGTGGAATTATATATAGTTGTGATCAACCGAATTGTAATTGGAGAGTATATGTCAAATCTATTGGAAATGGCGATATAGTTAAAGTTAGTACATTAGAAAATCGTCATTCTTGTTTAGGAAGACTTAGTACAGGACGTCATCGACTAGCTACCGCTTCATGGATTAAGACCATGATAATTGACATTATTAGAGATAACCAGTCATACAGTCCATCACAAATTGTTAAAGATATATATAGGGAGCACCGTATACAAGTTAGTTATTCCAAAGCATGGAGAGCCCGAGAGACAGCATTAGATGAAATTAATGGTAGTTATGATGAGGCATACGCTAGTCTTGAGGAGTATTGTTATAGAATTATGGAGACAAATCCAGGTAGTAAATGTTTTATTAAAACTACCGAAAACAATAGCTTCCAACGAATTTTTATTTGTTTTAAAGCATGTATTGATGGATTTTTAAGTGGATGTTTACCAATTATTAGTACTGATGCTACATTTCTTTCGTCAAAATATCAAGGTATCTTATTTATTGCTTGTGCTCACGATCCTAACTATCAATTATATCCTATAGCTTATGCTATTGCTGAAGGTGAGAATAGTGATTCTTGGTCTTGGTTTTTAAATTCTCTTAAAATATCTTTTGAAAGTTGTTTTAATGATTGGAGTTCAATTTCATTTATATCTGACAAGCAAAAGGGTTTAATAAATGCTGTTCGTGCTATTTTTCCTGCATCTTCTCATTTTTTTTGTATTCAACATTTTAAACAAAACATGAAAAAAGTTACAAAAGAACCAGTATTTCAACGCTTGTTAGACTCGCTTGCTAGATCATATAATAAAACGGATGCAGAGAGTGTGTTTGATATAATTAAAGCCGAGAACATAGTGTTGTACGATTGGCTTATTGGTGTAAACGATGAAAGTCGTCGATTTGAACATTGGATAACAGCGTATGCTACTTGTCCTAGATTAGATATTAACACTTCTAATCTTGCTGAATGTTTCAACAGCTGGATTAAGAAATTACGAGATAAGCCAATAACAACACTTCTCGATGGTATTAGAGCCAAAATTATTACACTTCATGACAATCGTAGAAAGTTTGCTGAAAATGTTGACACAGATTATTGTCCGAAGATGTTAAAAAATATGGCTTCTATTATCAAAGAGAAGAACCACCTAGAAATATTAGCTATTGATAGTTATAGGTTTGAAATAATAGACCGGGCAACAAGTAGAACCTATATTGTTAATATAACTGACAGATCTTGTACATGTTTAAGATGGTACCATACTTATATACCATGTATACATGCATGTTTTGTTTGTAGATATTGCAATATTAGTATTGATAGTTTTTATCCTGCAGTATTTTCGACGGCTACCTTGAGGAGTGTATACGCGCAAAATATGGAGCCAATTCCAGTTCCCTACGAGATCCAAGGTCCTTTGGTAAGAGGATAAATTGGGGTGCCAGATGTAAGACGCAAAGCCGGAAGACCAAAGAAGAACCGCATCAAACCCCGGGAATCATCGACAAGAGATCTACGATGCAGTAATTGTGGTGCTATGGGACACAACCGAAGAAGATGTACTAGTCAACCGAGAGAGTAAAATGTAATTGTTCAATACCCAAATATTTATGTAAAAATCCATTACAAATCATACAAAAATTGCAATAATACAATGTTTACAATTTTCTACTACTCCTCGTCCTGGTCTTGTTGAGTTTGGGTAGGCAGCGGTGCTGATGGAGTCGAAAAAAATTGTGTGAATATCTGGTAGCTTTCATCTCCAGCAGTCTCGTAACTCGGTCCGGCTCCAGGAGTCTGGTAACTCGGTCCCGCTCCAGCACTCTCGTAAGTCGGGTAGGCTCCAGCATACTGGTAACTCGGGCCCGCTCCAGGATACTGGTAACTCGGGCCCGCTCCAGCATACTGGTAACTCGGGCCCGCTCCAGCATACTGGTCACTCGGGCCCGCTCCAGGATACTGGTCACTCGGTCCCGCTCCAGCAGTATCCCGTCGACGACGACGAGAGTGTCTCTGTCGTACTAAGCCGGTCGGATAGTCCGGTGGAAGACGGGATTGTACCGGAGGCATTTCCGGTTCCGGTCCAATACCCAGATGCCGAACACGAGTAACAAGCTCCCCCATAAGACGACGAGTCACATGTTCCTCCATATGAGGTTGTTGTAAATGCTGCTCGTATACCCCACTCTGAAATTTGAAACATGTAAATTAAAATATTTATCATATCTATGTATATGTATTTTTTAAAGTATAATGAAGTTAAAGTATATTGAAGTCATACCAAATCATTCATTCCATCAATAAAAGCACGCATAGTAGAATCGTCTAGGGATCTAGTCTTGAACCTGGGCTCCTCATAGTGGTATACTCGGTTGCTCATTAGAGGGCATCCCCACCATTGTCTGTAGTCCAGGCTACCTATGTCTGCAAAATATAAACAAAATTTTAGCAAACTATTTACACTAAATCAATACGAATAATGAGTAACTTATAACTTACATTCCTCACGAGAATTTAGTCTAGGAGACATGTCCATCACACTATAATTCTCGAACCGATTATTCCAGTCAGCAACGAGACCAATGATTCGTTGGAATGCATTTGATGTCTGATAACCGACTGTCGGTGGATCATCGGGAATTATTGGGGCCATTCCGAATTGCCGAAGAACACGGTCTGCCGGATGGTACATGGTGAACCGATCATATATAATATGACATCTGTGTAAACTAAATGCATAGGATGTCATCTTGATTTCTGGAGCATCGGGTTCACATATGTACGGTAACCAGGTTACCTATTTAAAGATATTTTAAGAGATTAGATGTGATGTTTATCTACGATCAAAACTTAAATAATTTAAAGATATTTATTGCATATTTAAAAATTACCTCATTAGACCGCAGTGTATCAAATTGGCTTCGATATAGTGATACAGTCCTGTATTGGTAGTATTGATAATCCACTACATCTGTAGGCCAGCGCATAGCAACTGAAAATACTCCATCACCACTGAGAACGCTGGTAACAGGCCTACCAATATAGAAGTGCTCGTAGGACCAGAACTATAAAACAAAAATATGACATTAGTACAAACATAATTTGCGTATAAAATTAGGGCCTTTCATTCATACCTGTATCAGTGAAATACATCCACAAATACTCTTGCGATTGCATCTCACAAATTCTGTCAAATTGGCGTATAAAAACGCAAGAGTAGCAGCTCCCCACGCGTGCTCAGTAGGTTTGGTCAGATCATCCAAGAATGGTAAAAGCTGCACATTTACCATATTTTCCGATGCATCGGGAAATAAAATTGCACCACATAAACAGAGCAGATAGGCTCTAGTGCAACGAATGACCTGGATTTATTAAGTGTTAAACAAATTTATTAAATTGCACCACTAAATTAAGTAATAAACAAATTTACAAATTAAAATACATACCGGATTTTCATCTACATCAACCACCCCATCAATAGTTTGATGTAGGTCTATAAAGTTGCCACGGAGCCATGAAAATTTCACATAATTGCCATCTTTTAGACCAGAAGGAGGGCTAACACCGAGATAACTCCGGATCAGATCAGATCCCTTTAAGTGCGGATCAAAATATATAGCGTTACCTTTAATAGGTAATCCTAGTATATTCGCCACATCAAAAAGGGTGATCGTCATCTCGCCGAATGGGAGTTGAAAAGTGTTGCGTTCTGGCCACCAACGCTCCGCAAGGCTTACAACTAAATGAAGATCGTGAATTAAATATCTAACACGATCTATATAGTGGAATCCAAAGGATTCCACCAAAGCCTTTTGAGCTGGATTAAGCTCCCACGTACGATAATTCCTTTCAGCCCGCCAATGTACGTGGATCCGGGTTCGTAAAGCATTATCATGGTCGTATAACTATAAAAATTATATGCATTAATAAAGTAAACATAGGCATTCTAAAAAATATATACATTAATAAAGTTAGCAACTTGTAATTTCAAAAAATACCTCGCCAGTAAAAATCTGAGTAGAAATGTGATCTTCACGTTGCTTAAGAATAAGCTCGGTAGTCGGTCCGCCAGGAATACGACCGTCATTGCGGGTAGCCATCGCCAGTAAATATCAAGAGGAGGAGAATTTGGTGTAAGGAGTGTTTGGGGTAGGAGGAGAATGTGAATGTTGTGAGAGGAGTGTTGGGTGGGGGTGTATTTATAGGAATGTGGGATATAGCCGTTTGGATTATAGCCGTTGGCCAACGGTTGAAAATGCAACGTTGCATGGCTCGCCAACTGAGTTGGCGAGCGGCCCCTCGAGGAGGGTGCCCCGCCAACTCAGTTGGCGAGCCCCTCGCCAAGTCAGCAACTCGCCAACTGAGTTGGCGAGTGGTCCCCCCCCCCCGCAATTTCCCAAAACTTATCCCGTTTTATATAATTATATAATAAATTATTACTTTTTTCGAAAAAATCCGTTTTTTCGGATTTTTTCGTTTTAAGTAATAATTTAGCTGGCGAGTTGCTGACTTGGCGAAAACGGGATTTTTTCGAAAAAAGTAATAATTTATTATATAATTATATAAAACGGGATAAGTTTTGGGAAATTGCGGGGGGGGGGGGACCACTCGCCAACTCAGTTGGCGAGTTGCTGACTTGGCGAGGGGCTCGCCAACTGAGTTGGCGGGGCACCCTCCTCGAGGGGCCGCTCGCCAACTCAGTTGGCGAGCCATGCAACGTTGCATTTTCAACCGTTGGCCAACGGCTATAATCCAAACGGCTATATCCCACATTCCTATAAATACACCCCCACCCAACACTCCTCTCACAACATTCACATTCTCCTCCTACCCCAAACACTCCTTACACCAAATTCTCCTCCTCTTGATATTTACTGGCGATGGCTACCCGCAATGACGGTCGTATTCCTGGCGGACCGACTACCGAGCTTATTCTTAAGCAACGTGAAGATCACATTTCTACTCAGATTTTTACTGGCGAGGTATTTTTTGAAATTACAAGTTGCTAACTTTATTAATGTATATATTTTTTAGAATGCCTATGTTTACTTTATTAATGCATATAATTTTTATAGTTATACGACCATGATAATGCTTTACGAACCCGGATCCACGTACATTGGCGGGCTGAAAGGAATTATCGTACGTGGGAGCTTAATCCAGCTCAAAAGGCTTTGGTGGAATCCTTTGGATTCCACTATATAGATCGTGTTAGATATTTAATTCACGATCTTCATTTAGTTGTAAGCCTTGCGGAGCGTTGGTGGCCAGAACGCAACACTTTTCAACTCCCATTCGGCGAGATGACGATCACCCTTTTTGATGTGGCGAATATACTAGGATTACCTATTAAAGGTAACGCTATATATTTTGATCCGCACTTAAAGGGATCTGATCTGATCCGGAGTTATCTCGGTGTTAGCCCTCCTTCTGGTCTAAAAGATGGCAATTATGTGAAATTTTCATGGCTCCGTGGCAACTTTATAGACCTACATCAAACTATTGATGGGGTGGTTGATGTAGATGAAAATCCGGTATGTATTTTAACTTGTAAATTTGTTTATTACTTAATTTAGTGGTGCAATTTAATAAATTTGTTTAACACTTAATAAATCCAGGTCATTCGTTGCACTAGAGCCTATCTGCTCTGTTTATGTGGTGCAATTTTATTTCCCGATGCATCGGAAAATATGGTAAATGTGCAGCTTTTACCATTCTTGGATGATCTGACCAAACCTACTGAGCACGCGTGGGGAGCTGCTACTCTTGCGTTTTTATACGCCAATTTGACATAATTTGTGAGATGCAATCGCAAGAGTATTTGTGGATGTATTTCACTGATACAGGTATGAATGAAAGGCCCTAAAAAGTTAGAGTAATTTTATACGCAAATTATGTTTGTACTAATGTCATATTTTTGTTTTATAGTTCTGGTCCTACGAGCACTTCTATATTGGTAGGCCTGTTACCAGCGTTCTCAGTGGTGATGGAGTATTTTCAGTTGCTATGCGCTGGCCTACAGATGTAGTGGATTATCAATACTACCAATACAGGACTGTATCACTATATCGAAGCCAATTTGATACACTGCGGTCTAATGAGGTAATTTTTAAATATGCAATAAATATCTTTAAATTATTTAAGTTTTGATCGTAGATAAACATCACATCTAATCTCTTAAAATATCTTTAAATAGGTAACCTGGTTACCGTACATATGTGAACCCGATGCTCCAGAAATCAAGATGACATCCTATGCATTTAGTTTACACAGATGTCATATTATATATGATCGGTTCACCATGTACCATCCGGCAGACCGTGTTCTTCGGCAATTCGGAATGGCCCCAATAATTCCCGATGATCCACCGACAGTCGGTTATCAGACATCAAATGCATTCCAACGAATCATTGGTCTCGTTGCTGACTGGAATAATCGGTTCGAGAATTATAGTGTGATGGACATGTCTCCTAGACTAAATTCTCGTGAGGAATGTAAGTTATAAGTTACTCATTATTCGTATTGATTTAGTGTAAATAGTTTGCTAAAATTTTGTTTATATTTTGCAGACATAGGTAGCCTGGACTACAGACAATGGTGGGGATGCCCTCTAATGAGCAACCGAGTATACCACTATGAGGAGCCCAGGTTCAAGACTAGATCCCTAGACGATTCTACTATGCGTGCTTTTATTGATGGAATGAATGATTTGGTATGACTTCATTATACTTTAACTTCATTATACTTTAAAAAATACATATACATAGATATGATAAATATTTTAATTTACATGTTTCAAATTTCAGAGTGGGGTATACGAGCAGCATTTACAACAACCTCATATGGAGGAACATGTGACTCGTCGTCTTATGGGGGAGCTTGTTACTCGTGTTCGGCATCTGGGTATTGGACCGGAACCGGAAATGCCTCCGGTACAATCCCGTCTTCCACCGGACTATCCGACCGGCTTAGTACGACAGAGACACTCTCGTCGTCGTCGACGGGATACTGCTGGAGCGGGACCGAGTGACCAGTATCCTGGAGCGGGCCCGAGTGACCAGTATGCTGGAGCGGGCCCGAGTTACCAGTATGCTGGAGCGACCCCGAGTTACCAGTATCCTGGAGCGGGCCCGAGTTACCAGTATGCTGGAGCCTACCCGACTTACGAGAGTGCTGGAGCGGGACCGAGTTACCAGACTCCTGGAGCCGGACCGAGTTACGAGACTGCTGGAGATGAAAGCTACCAGATATTCACACAATTTTTTTCGACTCCATCAGCACCGCTGCCTACCCAAACTCAACAAGACCAGGACGAGGAGTAGTAGAAAATTGTAAACATTGTATTATTGCAATTTTTGTATGATTTGTAATGGATTTTTACATAAATATTTGGGTATTGAACAATTACATTTTACTCTCTCGGTTGACTAGTACATCTTCTTCGGTTGTGTCCCATAGCACCACAATTACTGCATCGTAGATCTCTTGTCGATGATTCCCGGGGTTTGATGCGGTTCTTCTTTGGTCTTCCGGCTTTGCGTCTTACATCTGGCACCCCAATTTATCCTCTTACCAAAGGACCTTGGATCTCGTAGGGAACTGGAATTGGCTCCATATTTTGCGCGTATACACTCCTCAAGGTAGCCGTCGAAAATACTGCAGGATAAAAACTATCAATACTAATATTGCAATATCTACAAACAAAACATGCATGTATACATGGTATATAAGTATGGTACCATCTTAAACATGTACAAGATCTGTCAGTTATATTAACAATATAGGTTCTACTTGTTGCCCGGTCTATTATTTCAAACCTATAACTATCAATAGCTAATATTTCTAGGTGGTTCTTCTCTTTGATAATAGAAGCCATATTTTTTAACATCTTCGGACAATAATCTGTGTCAACATTTTCAGCAAACTTTCTACGATTGTCATGAAGTGTAATAATCTTGGCTCTAATACCATCGAGAAGTGTTGTTATTGGCTTATCTCGTAATTTCTTAATCCAGCTGTTGAAACATTCAGCAAGATTAGAAGTGTTAATATCTAATCTAGGACAAGTAGCATACGCTGTTATCCAATGTTCAAATCGACGACTTTCATCGTTTACACCAATAAGCCAATCGTACAACACTATGTTCTCGGCTTTAATTATATCAAACACACTCTCTGCATCCGTTTTATTATATGATCTAGCAAGCGAGTCTAACAAGCGTTGAAATACTGGTTCTTTTGTAACTTTTTTCATGTTTTGTTTAAAATGTTGAATACAAAAAAAATGAGAAGATGCAGGAAAAATAGCACGAACAGCATTTATTAAACCCTTTTGCTTGTCAGATATAAATAAAATTGAACTCCAATCATTAAAACAACTTTCAAAAGATATTTTAAGAGAATTTAAAAACCAAGACCAAGAATCACTATTCTCACCTTCAGCAATAGCATAAGCTATAGGATATAATTGATAGTTAGGATCGTGAGCACAAGCAATAAATAAGATACCTTGATATTTTGACGAAAGAAATGTAGCATCAGTACTAATAATTGGTAAACATCCACTTAAAAATCCATCAATACATGCTTTAAAACAAATAAAAATTCGTTGGAAGCTATTGTTTTCGGTAGTTTTAATAAAACATTTACTACCTGGATTTGTCTCCATAATTCTATAACAATACTCCTCAAGACTAGCGTATGCCTCATCATAACTACCATTAATTTCATCTAATGCTGTCTCTCGGGCTCTCCATGCTTTGGAATAACTAACTTGTATACGGTGCTCCCTATATATATCTTTAACAATTTGTGATGGACTGTATGACTGGTTATCTCTAATAATGTCAATTATCATGGTCTTAATCCATGAAGCGGTAGCTAGTCGATGACGTCCTGTACTAAGTCTTCCTAAACAAGAATGACGATTTTCTAATGTACTAACTTTAACTATATCGCCATTTCCAATAGATTTGACATATACTCTCCAATTACAATTCGGTTGATCACAACTATATATAATTCCACGAGCATTATTCATAAGACTAGCTGAACAACTAAAATTATATTTAATTGCTAAATTACTTATAAAGCTTCTAAAGTGAGAACGACTAGGAAATGATTGTCCCTTAAATAATTCATCAGTGATAGCTTTTACAACATCATCATCTACCATATAATCTACATTTTCAACTAAATCATCACTATTTCCATCGTCGTTGTCACTATCATCATCATGGTTAGATTCATCTGATGAATGACCTTCTTGGATAAATGAAACTATTTGTTGAGAAGAACTAGCACCCGAACTAACATGCTGATATTCAGAAAATATTCATTATTTCTACTATTTAAGGTTGCTGCTACTTTAATAACATATATTTTTATATACCGTGATTGTGAATTAATTTCAAGAATATAATTCCATGCATCTTCACTATCTATCAAAAAACAATTAGAACCAAAAATAGACTTCAGAATAAAATCATAATGAATAGAACAACGTTCAATAATATGATTACGTATATTTTCAAAACTAATATTCGGATAAGTTGAAAAAATAATACTTTCTCCTCCTTCGTAATTTAACCCATTTACTGTACCGCCGTGCGAGCATACAATTCTTACGCTACGATCCATGACGGTTGAGAACTTTGGCTACAGAAAACCTCAAATGAACTTTAGCTGCGGGCAGACAGACAGAGAGAGTGTTGGAGACTTTGCTAGAGGGAAGAGAGAAAATAGAGGAAGTAGATTGAGTGTGAGATGAATGGGTTGAGATAGGTAATTTATAGAGGGAGATTGTAATAGCCATTGTTGTTAATAGCCGTTGTGAAACGGATCCTTACTCGCCAACTCAGTTGGCGAGCAAACGAGCGTTCTGCAACGGGTCTAAGCCAACTCAGCATGCGGCCCGCCAACTGAGTTGGCGAGCGGCCCCTCGAGGAGGGTGCCCCGCCAACTCAGTTGGCGAGCCCCTCGCCAAGTCAGCAACTCGCCAACTGAGTTGGCGAGTGGTCCCCCCCCCCCCCCCCGCAAATACCCAAAACTTATCCCGTTTTATATAATTATATAATAAATTATTACTTAAAACGAAAAAATCCGTTTAATTTTTCCAATTCTTCTGCTCTTAGAGCTATGTATTTTAGGGATATAATAATGTTCTCCATCACGTATCACCCTTTTTGTTTTGTTTTTTTTTGGAATTTTTTGACTTTAGTCCCACTTAATAATATACTTTTAGACTTGCATCCCACACTTTTTTGTTTATTAGACTTGCATCCCACTTTTTGTCATAAAAAAATATAACGACAGTTTTTCGTTACAAAATAAATATTTTTAGTGACAAAAAGTGGGATGCAAGTCTAATAAATAAAAAAGTGTGGGATGTAAGTCTAAATCATATTATTAAGTGGGACTAAAGTCAAAAATTTCCTTTTTTTTCAATGCATTTTTACTTCTTGCAAGTTTTATTTTGTTCAAGCTCCCACTAAATGCAGTGCCACTTGGTTGGTATTTCAGATATCCACGATTTACTACTATTATCTCAACACATCAGAGATCTCAGTGGTTTCCTCTTAGAAAAATTTCTCGAGTTCTGAACAAATACAGTATGGACTTCGGTATGACAGGCGGTGTTGTCCTTCCTGCATCAGAAGATCACATTGATGAGGCAATTGATGCAATTAGAGCTGGGGCGGTTATAGCTGTTCCGACAGACACCCTTTATGGATTTTCTTGTGATGCATGGTATGTGCTCATGTGGTTCAGGCATTCCGAGTTCCTGATTATGTGATTATATTTTCATATTTTTTCTAATCAACACGGAGATGAAATATTGATTATAAAGAAAGCTTCGATATTCTAACCACTAAAATTGTGCTGTAAATTCATGGTTTCCTAGGATATGATTTATTTTAGATTATTGTTTGAGGAAGCAACTTCTGTCTTAGTATACAAGTCGTATGGGCAAATGTTCTCATCATAGAAAATTTCAACACATTGAAACTGTTATTTTCTGTTCAAAATTGATAGTTTCCCAAATATGGGTGGAAAAACATTCTATGTATATTTTGTCTTCTTATGATTGTAATAGTTATTGCTGGTCTATGGTTGTCTCTAAACACGTCTTTTTTAGTTCTCCGTTTATTTTAAAATGTTAAATTGCTGTAGTAGTAGAGATGTTACAGCCATGTCGACTTGTACGAACTTAGATACACAGATGAAGAGGACAAAGCAAAAGGTGATAGACTGTAACATCTCAAAGTGACCGCGAGATGCAAGTGAATCGTTGATAAGATCGGGGTGACAAAGACTAGACCTCAGCAAGAGAGGAACTGCATAGTTACTCCGGTCGAAGGGCAGCGAAGTGGCGGTTCCGGCTATCTAGGAGTAGAAAGGATTTGGCTAAGACAGGAACTGCACATCATTAATGCATTATAAATTTATTACAGGTCCTTCCAGCTGTAATCTCCATAGTTGTATGCTTCGAGTAACTACACAAGTATACATAGTCACGCTAGAAGCATTCATTCATATGACATGAAGGGCTAGCTTGGTATTTGAAATGGAAAACCCTCCGTTTTAAATGGCAAATGTGTGCTTTTGGCCAATTTTTATGTTAAAGACGGCTAGCATGGAAACCATACAAGATTTTGTTTGTTGTTTTGGCCAAAATGCTGGCAGAGATAACCAACTCATTTCAAATGGGAATCTAACTAGCCCCAAGTGACGTGCCTATGTTACGTGGACGTGAACACAACATGATAAGGATTTTGCGACAGGGACACACCATTTAAATTGGTGTTTCCTAGTTTATTTTGGAGTGTTTGTCTTTGCCCATACGTGTCTAACACTCCGCCGCATAGTGCCATATTTGGAGTTTTCGTGCTTTCTAGGTCGTACTACACAAGATGTGAGGGTACTTTAGAATCCTTTAGGTAAAGCTTTGGTTGATGTTACAGAAAGAGGTTGGCTAAATCAATTCTAGCAGCGGGGAGCTTACTTCTTACTGGCAAATTAACATAGTCTTGATTGATTGAGTAGTTGTGTTGACTTGCTCACCAAAGGATTTGGCTAAGAAGGAAACTACATACTTACTCTAAACGAAGTAGTGCATAGAAATTTATTAGAGTTCAGTTCCAGCTGTAATCTCCAATTTTTTATGCTTCGAGTAACTGCACAAGTACACATAGAAGCATTCGTGCATTAGACATTGTCGTAATGTTGCACAGACATGAAAACGACATCCCGACACGGACAGAACTTTTATTTTGGGTTATCCTAGCGTATTTGGGAGTTTTTTGGGCGTTGCCCATACGTGTCCGACACTCCGTGGCATGGATACGACACTGATTTTGGGAGTATTTGGCTTTCTAGGTCGTACTACACAAGATGCGAGTGCACTTTGTATGAAACAGTATCCTTTTGGGTTGACGTGTTACAAAAAGAGGTTGGATAGGATCAATTCTAGCAGCACTGAACTTGCTTCTTTCTAGCAAATCAACATCCTGTCTGTTTTGGTCATGAGGAGACCAGTGATTTAGAATTTGTGTTTATGGGTTTATATTGTGTGGGGTGCATGTTTCAATGTTTGTCTATAATGGAATAAGGTGGAAGTTGGCCATAATTCCTCTCAAAACTAAAATAATAAAATACTAAGCCAACAGTTAACTATTTTATAGGTTATATTTGAAATTTGAGAAAGAACAAGAGGAAGAGGATAACTGAGAGAAAACTAAGGTTTTTTTCTACCTTTTTTGGTGTGGTTCCGAAATTTAGTCTAGTTACACTTACAGTTGGCACTTACTAAGAGTGCTTGGAGTAATATTTGTATGATAGAGTGTAGAGCAGGTGAGATGAGCCCTTACCTTCTGGTGCACAAGATTGAAAAGTTGCCGAATAACTACCAAATGAGTTCACTCTTACTGGTTATGCTTATCAATCTTTTGTTACTAGCCTTTCCTCACAAAAAGAGCTACTTTAATTGCAGCGAGCAGGGTTACTGGCAAGCACTTAGCTTAGGGAGGACGTGTAGGATGCTGATACCTAGGTTAATAGCATTTGAATGGTTCATGAATGTAATTATAAGCACACGATTATATATCTCATAGCTAGAAACTAATGCAGAAAGTAAGAAATAATTATGAAATATGTGAAAAGAGGGAATAATTATTTTAGTACAATACTGAAGTTTCAATGCAATCAGGATATACCTTACCTTTTGTATGCCAAGGTAATGTCAGTGATGACGAGATATTTGTAACTGTAGAAGAAATACATATATATTGGGGTAAGTTTGCGTACGTTTTGACCGTTTTGACACTCACAAGATCCTGCTTAAGCAGGAGCCGTGAGGCACCAAGACTCCCTTCATTTGTAATTATGGAAGAATGTGTATTATTTTCTCTTCTATATAGTTCTAGTGATGTCACCAGCTATACACCGGCAAATAAGAAAGTTGCCTATATATATGGTAATATCTATGCATAATTCTTTACCAAGAGAACTATGGACAAAACAGGTGTTTACACTAAAAGCCAGAATGTCGGTCAAGTATGGCAACCTAGTTATCACTCAATTGATGCTTATGAGCACCCTCGAGATGTGAACTGGGACAATGATGAGGCTTTACTATTTTCATCTTTGAGGCAAAGTATAAGTAAAAAAGTCAAACTGAACCACATTTAACGCTGCATCTGACACTGTTTGGTTTGATGGAAAGTGCGGGAAAGGAAAGGAAAAGTAAAGAGAATGTATTTGTGTGGTTTGGTTAGGGAGAAAATTAAAAGATAAGGGAAAGTGAGAAAATAGTTAATATAAAATTTCCTCCTAAATTGGAGTGATTCTATTTTCTCTCTCAATGTAACCCTTCTCTCCACCTCCACCCCTCATCTCTCTCTCCCCTCATTTCTTTCTTATCTTTCTCACAATTTTCTTCTCTACTTATTTTTTATACCATCTTATCAACCAAACATGCAAAAGAAAAAAAAATCCTTTTCTCTTAACTTTCCCTTTCCCTTTTCTTTTTATTTTCCCATTTTCTCACAAACCAAACAGTCTTCTTAGTAGTTAGTTCATTTGTGATTTGTGTTACCCACGTGTCTTCTTAGTACTTCAGTGTCACAATCACGTTACAAGTTATGTTCTTTACTTACGTCCCGCTTCGCTTCAACAAAACCAATTATCTCACTTAAAACCTTTGTGACTTCTAGTAATATAAGCCTAAAAAGTTGCCAATGGAAAAAATCATAAGCCATGGAAAGTCTAGTCCAGTGTTCACTGTTCATAGATGTTTGCTTCTTTTAGAAAGTTATTGGTCCACCTTGATTAACAGGATTTCACACCAGCTTCATGGTCTCCATTATCAGAATTGTGATTACTCTGTTATTTATATTTCATTTGTTCTCTGTAATGATGGAATAGTTTTGATTCTTCTACCACATAATCATCGTCTGTGTAAATATTTATAGGAATTTATCTTTTTCTACTATGTTGACATTCCTATTCTCTAAGTTAACACATTCTATTTGTCTCTACATGCTTGTTTCATCTTTCTCGGCTGATGGTTTTACTGTTTACTTATTTGCACAATCTTGAATTGAGCTGTTATGCTGAGATATCATATGTTTTCTATAATGTATAAATTAGTTACTTTTCTGAAATTTGGTACTGCACTGTGACAGTTCAGCACAAGCAGTTAATGAAATTTATGAGATCAAAGGGCGTAAACAGACTAGCCCCCTTGCAATATGTGTTGCTGATGTGTCGGATATATCGCGGTTCGCCAGCGTGGACCATTTACCTCACGAGTTACTTGATAGTCTCCTTCCAGGACCTGTAACCATTGTTTTACCGCGAGGTTTGTCATAGACTCCACATGTAGAAGAAACTAAGGTTATGCACATTCTTTTGTGCTAATGGCTAGGAACTTTATTTGGCTAGGCGAGTCTAGCATTTTGGAGAAGTCTTTAAACCCGGGCTTGGAAAGCATTGGAGTACGTGTGCCAGACCATGGCTTTATTCGAGCTATTGCTAGGGGATCTGGAAGTGCGTTGGCGCTCACAAGTGCCAACCTCAGTGGGCAGCCTAGTAGTGTTAACACCCAAGATTTTGAAAGCCTTTGGCGTTATTGTGCATTTGTTTTTGATGGCGGCTTGCTTCATGGTGGGCGTTCTGGTTCAACCGTGGTGGACCTTACAGAGCCAAGAAGATACAAGATTCTAAGGCCCGGAAGGTAATGTTGACAATGAGCTAGTTGTTAGGCATATACTCATTTCATCATTGTTTATATATGCATAGCAACCAGATGATTCTTCACCAAGATCTAGTAAGGGTTCTTGTGCATTCAATTTATTCAGTTAGTGAGCTTTCTGGAAGTTTTACCAGTAGATTCTCTCTTAATGTTTAAAGAAAATATGTTCCAGTTAGTGGCATAGCTGTAAAAGTCAAGAAATGAGCACTGTAGTAGTATTATTACTTTTGCTCACCTTGCACAGAATTGATAGGATGTTTTGTTTGATTAAATATTTCTTTTCGTTCTTGAGGCTTTGCTATTTTATCTTCTGCCACAAAAGAATATGTAGATTTGAAACATTTCTTATTACACAATCAGGGAGAATTGCTTTTAGTATAGTTGTGAAGTGTAAAAAAATGTATTATCCTCTAATAACAGTAAATCTCAGGTTATACTGGGAATTTATGCTTATATTAACATTCTCCTTCATGTCACTGCATAGCTTTTTTGGAGGGAAATGCTGATGATGGAGAAGTTCTATATTTACTTCACAACCTGCTTTAATTATAAGTCTGACTACATGAACTTCCATTCCTTACCAATGTATAATTTAGTTCCCGAGGATCTGCATTTGAAAAACATTCATGAATCGATTACGACTTATCAGTCTATTGAAGACATGAATGACAACTTTTAAGAGTTGAAGCATAACTTAATTGTTTAAAGATTGCTGGCTGTTTTATTTTCCCAACACTTCATATTGGATCTTAAGAAAGTAAAATCATACTTGTTATATGGATACGAAATGGTTGAGTGAATTATTTTTCTTTTATTTTTTGCAGTGCAAGAGAAGAAACAGTAGCAGTGCTCCATAGGTTCTCTTTAGAAGAAGCTTCTTAAGCGAAGAAACCATTAGGTGTGATTTGTTCTTTTTCTAAGACAATTTGCTCATACCTGCTTGTTGGGATGATACAAAAATTGTGTGAAAGAACTAGTCGGGTTTTTGTAGTCTATTCCAAAGGAAGGAGAATTGGCTCCAACGGATTTGTATGCAGATTCTCTTAAAAACAGGATCGGTAGAAAGTGCATCAACATCAAATTAAAAGCGACTCCTCTGCAACATCAACCAATCATCTGGGCAAAATTGATTCCAGAAGAGGCATGATTCAAGCTTCCTCATTCAAACTTGACAGGAAGGATCATATATTAAATTGCTTTTGATGATTCATCTGCAGCAATTAAACATGATTCTGGCGTCTTTTTGTTGGTATGTCATGGTCAAGCGAAGAAATTATTTGCATTTCTGTTTATAAATTGTAGCAGTACTCCCAAAATGTGTCAAATTTTGTATGATTTAGAGGTCTCCATCTCATCAAGTGAAGACTCAAATATTTGGGATATAGTGCTAGAATAGAACATGAAGTTAGTTTGAATGTTTGGTTATATAATATGGTTTGTGATAAAGGCACAACAAACATCACTCTAGACAACCCAAATTTTAATCCTTGAAAATTACAAGTTTGTCACTCCTAAAACTTGCTCAGGGCTGCCCATACCAACATATACAAGTTAAAACCATTTCTCTACTTTCTTTTTGTCACGTCCCAGTTCAAAAATACACGGGACCAGGCCACGTGGTAATTGCCAGCTAATACGTCTCCGAGGGATTACCCAATTTAATGGACCCAGCGAAATGTACTACGTTGTCCTAAAAACTAACAAGTCTAATACTATCATACATCAGCCAGTGTCTAATCTCATCCATAATATAACAAGAAGCACTGAAATAAATACTGAAAAATAAGTGCAGAGTCTGAAATGTTATAGTACAATTCAGATATGTCTGATGGGAACAAACCCACTACAAATGATGAAATAAGAATATTGCAAGACAGAATAAAGAGTACGACTAAAGCATCAGCTAACTAGATAAGGAATACTCCAGTCCTAGGCGGAATGCTTACCAGCGATCAAGGGTACTAAGATGGAAGCACCTCTAGCTCCACCTCGGATGCAAACCTCGTCTCTTGTCCGGGTCCCTACACAGTAGGATAATAAGTCTCGTCCAAATCTGGAAGGGACCAGGTCCTTAGAGGGACGTAACAAGATACAAAAATACATGCCATATATAAATACTGAATAAAATGAAGGGTGTGCTAACCATCTAAGTGAATGCAATATGAGGACAACCTTGGTACGTATGGGTAGGTGTAGGCATAACGTCCACTCTCCGAAGAGCGTGGTATCTGTACATGTAATGTCCATCATTCCGAAAAATGAGGTATCTGCAAATATATACGTCCGTATCGCTCCGAAGAACGCGATATCTGTATAAAGAAAGTCATTGGATCCGTGGTTCCTCTGGATACTGCGGAGTCCAATGTGTGTATCCCATACGCCTACCAGTTGTCCTCCCCGCCCAATACGGATATACAAGTCGAATACACGACGTGCATACTACGTAACTATATGCCAAGTCTCAGCTAATTAAATAATCCTGATTACGTACTAAACTGTGATACGTCACACGCACCGATAGCTAGTCGGGTACGCGGACCCGCATCCCAACATGAGTTTGTCATCGTGATGCGTGTACAAGTGTCAGGGTCTAGGAAGATATCAGAATATCCTCGCAATGGCAGGTGGGTCTGCTAGTGATTAGGTCAATTACACTACTCATCGACGCATTCGTTGATTGCACCCGAGTCAATCTCGGACGCGCACAGTTATATGTATATACAACAGTTTATAATTTAAATTAAACAGTAAATCAGGCAAGGTATACTTGCCTGGGTCCTCAAGCTGCGAGTGCCAGTAACCTGCTCCTGAAGTCTCGCTTGAACGGTCCAGCGACCCTATATATATAATATAATAATACATCATCAGTCACTACAATAGCACAAACAGGAAACACTACACGTTGCAATTACGTACTAACGCAGGGGTCACAACTGTTCATCTAGCTGGGTCGCGTGTGCACGTAGCTAAAACTTACATGTGTCGTATTCCTAAATTTTCGTGTACACCAAGACAACGAAATTGCAAGAGACGCTATAATACCAGATAACGCAACACAGGTCCTAACTAACATGCTATAAAAATATGCTACAATTTAATTGATGTATTAAACTATAACATATTAATGTGCAAAACCCAATGTCTAAACCTTGGTCAACACCGTGCTCCTTATTAAAATAGTCATAAATTATTATGAGGTAATTTATTAACATAATTACATATAATAAATATTAATACTTAAACACGTATAATAGCATTTAATACTTAAATATATAAATACATTAATATATAAATATATTAATACATTAAATACATAAATGCATTAATACCTATCACATACACTACACAAATACACATTAATACTTATATACGTAAATACCTAAATACGCGTATACGACTAGAGGGGAGTATACCTAACAGACGTTTGTGTTCGGGGGGGGGGGGGGGGTGTCCGCCGCACGAGGTGGCCGGCCTCCGGGTGCACAGGGATTCCGGCATGCCTCAGTGTGAAACAGCTCTGGCAGCAGTTGTAGCAGCTGCAGCGGCTCCGGCGGTGGCAGAGTTGGTGGTGGCGGGTCGCTGACGGCGGAGGAAGGGTCGTGGGAGGTCGGCGGTTATGGTGGCGGTGGTCTCCGGTGATGAACGGAGGTAGGGGATGGGTGCGGGTGACAGTGATGATGATGATGATGTTGTTGTTGGTGATCGGCCGGTGATGTCGGGGGGCAGTAACGATGGTGGCGGTGGAGGTGGTCGTTGATGGTGGAGGAGACGATGAGGGGGGGGGGGGGTGACGGTGGCTAAGGTGGCGGTGTCGAGGGTGGCTGAGGTGGCGGAGGCGGATGGAGGGGAGTCGGGGGAGGAGAGGTTGATGGTGGTGTTGACGGAAGTGGTGGAGATGACGGTGGCTGTTGTGGTTGAGATGGCGGAGGCGGCTGCAGGTGGTACGGTGGTTGGTGTCGGGGAGGGGGAAGGTCGGAGGAGGCCGGCTGGTGGCGAGTTGGTCGGGGCAGAGGTGGCCGGAGGAAAGGGGAGGCGGTCGGAGAAGATGGGCGGGTTGGTGATAGTGTTGGTGAAGTAGTTTTTAGGGTTTTCCTTTAGGGTTTGTGGCTGGTGGTGGGTGTTTTTAGAGAAAGGGAGTGTGTAGTATATGTAGGAGAGAGAGAGGGGGGCTCTCCTTGGGATTAGGGCCGACTGGGAACAATGTTTTTGGGGAGTTGGGGAACCTCACATGATGAAGGGAGGGCTAGGATTGATGGGTTTTGAATTGTAGGGTGGAGATGTGAGGATGGAAAGTTGTTGCAAGTACAACAAATGAGAGGAAAAATATAGGGTGGACCGGTCAAGGGAGGGGGATGAAGTTCTTCATGGGTTGGGGCTAATGAGAGGGGGACACCTCATTGCTTATTTGCATAAAAGTCCCTTAACAATTAAAAAATTGCATAATTAATAGAATTTGGGATTGGATAAGGCAAAATACCATGTTTGGTGTTATGTAGTAGGCTAAAATGGTGTGTGGTATTTAGTATGAACCTTAAGGGTGTGAGTGTGGATTTGGGTTGGAGTTGGGTCTAGTTTTGGGTGAGGTTGGGTCCTTACACCAATTTAATTAAAATTAGTGTAATTGGTGCTCTTTAATTAATTAAAAATACATGGGATTAAAATTGGGTGGGATACAAGTATCATGGACGTAGTAGACTCAGAATAGAATAATATCATATTTTGGGTTGGACAAAACGGGTTGAGGTTGTGTCTCCAATTTTGATTGGAACGAGCAAAGATGCAAAGTTAAATTTAATTGAATTTAAGAACGAACGTTTGTAACGAATATTGTGCGACTAAAATAAAGCACAAGAGAGGGTATTTATGAGTTACACAAAGGTCAGAATGGAAGGCTGTCACGTCTAGGAAAAGTGTATGAAATTTGTTTGAAGGTCATAGCTGGTATAGTGCTCTAAATATCGATACAACGGTAAGGTGCACTAAGTGATATAAATATTGCACAATAATTCTAAAATACTGCTTTCTAATTCTAATTGGCTCCAAATTAACCCTAGTCTCTCTATCTAAGCTAAGTAGACCTAAATTTGGTCGAGGGGTTTTATAATCTATCCAACTTATAAGAATTTCGTCCTCGAAATTAAAATAAACACATAATAAGCTATAACTCATCAAGCAATGCTACGGACATACCTAGGACTAGTGGAGCTGGCCTCTGCACTATCTGCTGGGCTCTATCGACATACTGGGAATACTCCTGAGCTTGATGTTGGTTTGATCCGCACCTCAAACACAGTCCTAATCTTCTTCTGCAATCTTTCTGAACATGTCCCTTCTTTCTGCAAAAGTGACATGTCGGTAGCTCCCTCTGCTGATAGGGCACAATCTTCTGTTGTGTCTGCACTCCTGAACGACGGATCGGTCCTCCTGCTCCTGGTTGTGACTTAGCTGGTGCAGCTGCACTGGAACGTCTCGATCCTCTGCCAATAGCCTCCTGGATCCTAGCCTCTGACAGAACCTCCTCGTAAGAGATCCTCGCCTGCGTGGTAGTGTACCTCTGTAGCTCAAAAGTTAGGCCGTGATAGAATCTTCTGGCTTTCTCTAGGTCATTGGGTATTAGGGCGGCACCAAATCGGCTAAGTAGGCTAAACTTTGCGTCGTATGCGTCTACGGTCATATTTTCTTGCTCTAGATGCAAGAACTGGGAGTATAGGGCATTCCTAACCGTAGCTGAGAAATACTTCGCATTGAAGTACTATAAGAACTGGTCCCACGTCTGCGTCTTGTCGATGCTGCACTCTATAGAATCCCACCAGTGTTGGGCGTTGCCTTTCAGTTGGGCCCTCACTGCAGTCATCCAAAGGTCTGGATGTAGCTGAGAAGCCTCTAGTAGCATATTCGTATTAGCGACCCAATCAGAGATCTCCTCTGCAGTCTCGCTGCCCGAGAAAGTATCCGGGCTCATCTGACGAAATCCTCGAACAGTACCGGCTGTCTGAACTGGTGCAGGTGGTGGTGCGGGTGCTGGGGCAGGTCTCCTCTCCAGAACTGCCATCAAGCTCTGTCTCAAGGTCTCGGTCTGATGCCACTGCGCCTGCATCATAGTCTAGAAGAACTAGAACATCTGCGACTGTCCCTCTGGCTGTGGCATCTGTAGTGAAAAGGGCGGAGGTGATGGCAATGGGAACTCCGACTGTGGTGTAGGTGTCTCCTCAGATGTCGGCCACTCGGACTGCGGCATCGGCGTAACTCTCAAAGTCTGACCCTCGAGATGCTAGGTCGGGACCGTCTGTGAAGTCTGTTCCTCAGGATGCTGCGTCTGGTTGTCAGGAGAAGTCTGGTGCCAATATATCAGTGGGGCATGTGGGATCACCGGGGCCTGTAGTGGTGGCTGCTCTCCGGGTGGTCTAGGGGGTGTATCCTTCCTCTACACGGTAGTGGATGGCACAATGGCGCCGTATGCCTCGCGTCCGCTGCGCAACTTCATCTTGCTACAAGAAATAGAGCTTCATTAAAAGAGTACGGGAATAACAAACATGATGCATATATTCAAATAATCAAATGCGAAGGAGGTTCAAGGGCGGTAATCAAAGTGGATGAGATCTAATAATTTCTATCCTATCACAGGCTCGCTGGACATGATACCATACCACAAGCGATAGACAGAGACCTACATGGGCCACCACTAAAACCATGTCACGCCCCAGTCCCAAAATACACGGGACCAGGCCACGTGGCAATGGCCAGCTAATACATCTCCGAGGGATTACCTAATTTAATGGACCCAACAAAACGTACTACGCTGTCATAAAAACTAACAAGTCTAATACTATCATACATCAGGCAGTGTCTAATCTCATCCATAATATAACAAGAAGTACTGAAATAAATACTGGAAAATAAGTGCAGAGTCTGAAATGTCATAGTATAATCCAGATATGTCTGATGGGAACAAACTCACTGCAAATGATAAAATAAGAGTACTGTAAGACAGAATAAAGAGTACGACTAGAGCATCAACTAACTAGATAAGGAATACTCCAGTCCTAGGCAGAATGCCTACCAGCGATCAATGGTACTCTGATGGAAGCACCTCTAGCTCCTCCTCGGATGCGAACCTCGTCTCCTGCCCGGGTCCGTACACGGTAGGATAATAAGCCTCGTCCAAATCTAGAAGGGAACCAGGTCCTCAAAGAGACGTAATAAGATACAAAAATATATGCCATATATAAATACTGAATAAAATAAAGGGTGTGCTAACCATCTAAGTGAATGCAATGTGAGGACAACCTTGGTACATATGGGTAGATGTTGGCATAACGTCCACTCTCCGAAGAGCATGGTATCTGTACATGTAACGTCTATTATTCCGAAGAATGAGGTATTTGCAAATATATACGTCTGTATCGCTCCGAAGAACGCGGTATCTGTATAAAGAAAGTCATTGGATCCGTGGTTCCTCTGGATACTGCGGAGTCCAATGTGTGTATCTCATAACTCTATCAGTTGTCCTCCCCGCCCAATACAGATATACAAGTCGAATACACGACGTGCATACCATGTAACTATATGCCAAGTCTCAGCTAATTAAATAACCCTGATTACGTACTAAACCATGATGCATGTCACACACACCGATAGCTAGTCGGGTAAGCAGACTCGTATCCCAACGTGAGTTTGTTATCGTGATGCATGTACAAGTGTCAGGGTCTAGGAAGATATCAGAATATCCTTGCAATGGCATGTGGGTCTGCTAGTGACTAGGTTAATTATATTACTCATCGACGCATTCGTCGACTGCACCCGAGTCAATCTCGGACGCGCACAGTTATATGTATATACAACAGTTTATAATTTAAATTAAACAGTAAATCTGGCAAGGTATACTTGCCTGGGTCCTCAAGCTGCGAGTGCCAGTAACCTGCTCCTGAAGTCTCGCTTGAACGGTCCAGCGACCCTATATATATATAATATAATAATACGATCATCAGTCACTACAATAGCACGAACAGGAAATACTATATTGCAATTACGTACTGACGCAGGGGTCACAACTGTTCATCTAGCTAGGTCACGTGTGCATGTAGCTAAAACATACACGTGTCGTATTCCTAAATTTCGTGTACACCAAGACAACGAAATTGTAAGAGACGCTACCAGATAACGCAACACAGGTCCTAACTAACATGCTATACAAATACGCTACAATTTAATTGATGTATTAAACTATAACATATTAATGTGCAAAACCTAATATCTAAACCTTGGTCAACACCGTGCTCCTTATTAAAATATTCATAAATTATTATGAGATAATTTATTGACATAATTACATATAATAAATATTAATACTTAAACACGTATAATAGCATTTAATACTTAAATATATAAATACATTAATACATTAATCATTAAATACATAAATGCATTAATACCTATCACATACACTACACAAATACACATCAATACTTATATATGCAAATACCTAAATACGCGTATACGACGAGAGGGAAGTATACCTAACAGACGTTCGTGTCCGGGGGGGGGGGGGTGTCCGCCGCACGAGGTGGCCGACCTCTGGGTGCACAGGGATTTCGGCATGCCTTAGTGAGAAACAACATCGGCAACAACTCTGGCAGCAGTTGCAGCAGCTGCAGCGGCTCTGGTGGCGGCAGGATTGGTGGTGGCGGGTCGCTGACGGCAGAGTAAGGGTCGTGGGAGGTTAGCGGTTATGGTGGCGGTGGTCTCCGGTGATGAACGGAGAATAGGGGATGGTTGTGGGTGACGGTGATGATGATGTTGTTGTTGGTGATCGACCGATGATGTCGGGGGGCAGTGACGACGGTGGCGGTGGAGGTGGTCGTTGATGGTGGTGGAGACGATGGGGGGGTGACGGTGGCTAAGGTGGCGGTGTCGAGGGTGGCCGAGGTCGTAGAGGCGCATGGAGGAGAGTCGGGGGAGGAGAGGTTGATGGTGGTATTGACGGAAATGGTGGAGATGAGGGTGGCTGTTGTGGTTGAGATGGCGGAGGCGGCTGTAGGTGGTGACGGTGGTTGGTATCGGGGAGGGGGAAGGTCGGAGGAGGCCGGCTGGTGGCGAGTTGGTCGGGGCAGAGGTGGCTAGAGGAATGGGGAGGCGGTCGGAGAAGATGGGTGGTGTGTTTGATGATAAACAAAAGAAATTGAGAGTAGGTTTATACGAAACCCTTTCTTTGTTTACAAACAAGAAAAAAAGAAGTACAATTAATCCTATATGAGGATGTTAAGTACAAAAAAATTGATTCTGGGAAAAAATTGCTATAGGACTCTGATCTACGGTCGATCACTTTGTCCCTTGGACCACACGATGATGAAGAAGTGCTGTAGAAGAAGAAGAAGCTTCAAAGGTTGCAAGAGGGATTGAATTCTCGTTGCCGAAATTGTCAATCGACGCTCTCTGTCTGTGCTCTTTGCTCCTCTTTTTTTCCGATCTTGACCCCCCTTTACTCTGTGACTAGGAGTCTCTATTTATAGAGTTCAGTCACAGTAACTGTCCAGTCGGCGTAGAAGCCAAACTGTGGAGAGAGTTACACTCTTTACGCGGCTGTTATAATAACTGCTACCCACGTCTGAATGATCTCCTGAATCCGCGTGTGACGCGTGTCCCATTATGTGGTAACGCGTATAACTTTCTCTCAAAGATCACGGCATGCAAGCCACGTAGGTAACTGCCCCTCACGTAGAGATGGTTGGCATGAAAGCCAAATGACTATCTTGTTGGCGTAAAAGCCAAATAGTTGTCTTGTTGGCGTAAAAGCCAAATAGCTGTCTTGTTGGCGTAAAAGCCAAATAGCTGTCTTGTTGGCGTAAAAGCCAAATAACTGTCTTGTTGGCGTAAAAGCCAAATTTTGCGTAAAGCTTGATGCTGCATGAATGGTAACCAGCGTAGAAATAGTCAGTTATCTTTCTTGACTGAGGTCTTGAGCGTATTCTGGGCTAAATAGCCTTATCATGTGCCTTTGCAAATATAGCCTGAGTTGGCATATTTCGAGGAGATAGTATACGGCGTGCTCCTATAGTTGAAAATAGCCTGGTTGGCGTATTTCGAGAAGATAGCATACGGCGTGCTCCTATAGTTGAAAATAGCCTGGTTGGCATAAAATGCCAGGATGGTGATGTGAGCGTATTAGCCCTAATTTTAGCTTCTCCAGTCATTAAAAATAGAACAAAATCTCGTGCATTAAATACAGAGATCTGCCCCCATCTCGTGCATTAACTGCAGAGATATGCCTTGAGTTCTGTACAAAGAACAGCTTTTGACGTGGCGTCTGATTTTGTCTCATCTTGAGTGTAAAAACTCACCTCTGCCTGTGTAGAATAGGCAGGGTATTCCTTGAATGCGTAAAAATGACTTGTATCAAGGATATGTCACTAAACGACAATCTGGGTCTCTGTGCAGAATCATCATTACAGCCGTCCTCTCGATCGTCGCACAGTACTCTTTGTCAAGAGTCAGGTTCACTGTTTTGTCTGACAGGTTCATTCGAGGAATACGAAGAGTTCCTCATACAACTTCACGCTGCATTAAAAGCAGACATATTTTATGCCGGAGGGAGGTGAAGCAACCTTTTTACGCCAAAACAGCCTGGAAGTGCTGCCTTACGCGGGCTGTTCTGAAGTCATATTTTATGCTAAATAGCGTTGAAGCTCTGTTGTACGCCCATAGCTCTGAAGTCATATTTTATGCCACACAGCGCTGGAGCTCTGTTTTACGCGGGCTTCATGCATGTTGGGAGTTTTTATGCGTATAATTCTCCAGCGTATTTTATGCTTCTAAGACCCCTTTCAAAGTTTTTAAATTTTACGTAATTTGAAATACTTTGAATGAAGCATGAAACGGTCAAATTTGACTCGTTCTGAATTTTTCGGAGATATTTAGGAAGTTGTTAGGATTGGGTATGTTCTTTTCTGCCTATATAAAGGCAAGCGAGTGAACCTGTTTTTCCACACTTCCTTCACCAAAAAGATGGTTGCCGAGATTCATCGGGCTGACCTGAGGAAGGAGAAGATTATGCTCTTCCAGTATGTAAGAAGTCATAAAAGGAGGCGTCTTCGAGCAAATATCCTCTGCAACGATGGATCATGGAAGGATATCATAGCTTCCTTTGCTCGGGATAATAAGCAATTTTATATGGCGATTCGTCCAGGAGATAGGAAGGGTCTCATCGGACCACACAGCTTGCTAGCTGTATTTTCTCCTATTATGAAGCTGGACGTAGGTAGGCAGTTTGGCCCTGTCTTTCAGTATTGTGCTAAGTCTGAATCCCTAACACAATTCTAGGGCGTGGCCGCCACGACGTATGGAGGGTGGGCTTGAATAATTTACACAAGCCCAGTTCTGTATACTCCCGCCATTAACCATTTTCTTGTTCATCGGCCGCAAAAGCCGATGAAGTGCCGTAGAAGAAGAAAAAGATCTCCATAAAATGATAACCTGGCACAATAGATTCCCATCGTGATCTTGAATGTTAATAAATAATCCTTTGTAAAAAAGGATTTCCATCATATGTAATCATAAAAATAAAAAAAAATTTGTAAACTGGATTTCCATCATATGTAATCATGATTAATAGACTTGTCTTCTTTTATGCATTGCTAATTTGCCATATTTGCTGTGAGGAAGTCTGATAATGTGCAGCTTTGACACGTCTGAGAAATTTTACGCTCACTCTGATAAACGTTTATCCGGTCATATTCCGACTTTTACGCGTAACGGAAGATGCGTAAAAAGCTCTTTAGCATTAAGTTGTCTTGAAGATCCAACTGTCATGCTATTTTTGGACGAGGAGTCGCATAGAATTCTAAACTGTCACTTCTCTGATACGAAGAATTTCTGTTCAGAACCTCATCTTCAAGGATGGCTTCCCGAAAGTTCCTCGAAATAGGGCAAGAAAATGTCTGCCGAACAGGCCATACTTGAACTTAGATGTAAAGGGTTCTAGCTAGACTTCGAATAAACTTCCAATGGCCCAAGAAGAAGAGATATCTTCAATGCTGACATCTGTGTGTTTCAGACACTTGGAATGTTTTGTAGCCAAAAAGGAGTATTTTCTGCGTAAAACCTTGTAATTGGCCTTCTCGAGTATAAGACCCAAATTGTCAAGATATACGCATACTCTATCCCGCGTGACTTTAAGATATACAAAAAGTCATAGATCTGTAGTCTCTGTTAGCTTCTGAGCGTAAAATTATAGATCTGTAGCTTCTGTGTGTAAAATCGTAGATTTGTAGCTTCTGAGCGTAAAATCGTAGATTTGCAGCCTCTGAGCGTAAAAGCTTCTGAGCGTAAAACCGTAGATTTGTATCCTCTGAGCGTAAAATCATAGATTAGTAGCCTCTGAGCGTAAAATCATAGATCCTTGCTCTGCGCGTAAAACCGTAGATTTGTAACTTCTGAGCGTAAAAGCTTCTGAGCGTAAAACCGTATATTTGTAGCCTCTGAGCGTAAAACCATAAATTTGTAGCCTCTGAGCATAAAATCATAGATTTATAGCCTCTGAGCGTAAAATTATAGATCATTGCTCTGCGCATAAAATCTGGATCCGTTACGCAGTATGACTGTCCGTCTTTTTTTTCAAATGATAGGCTGACGTGGTTCCCAATCATAACCGAATATTAAAAATCGGATTTGGTTAGGGATTCGAAGAGTTATCTGAACTCTATAAATAGCCCAAGTCTTGAGAGAGAAAAACCCTTCATCTGTCTTTGCAAAACCCTTCGTCTCTTTGAGAACTCTTCGTCTTCGTCTCTTTTCTGAGAACTTTGAGTTTTGCCATGGCACCGAAATAGGCTTCCACTGCTAAGGGAAAGAAAGCCGCTTCTTTATCTCACTCCTCTGCTCAAGCACGAGCAACCCCCATTAGGCTGAGCGAGCCCCGATCTGAACGAAGTGCTCCACCGTCGAGCTGCGCTCCGGGCATCACAGGTAAAGACTTCGAGAGAAAAATGGAGAACCCTCCGTGCACGTTGTACATGTATGCGCAACAATATGCCCATATTTCTAATATGTCAGCGTAAAAACTCCATATTTTTGCAGTCTGGCGTAAAAACTCAGACTGTCAAAATTTGGCGTATACCGTAAACTTTGAGTTTTACGCGCTGGATGTAAATTCTAGCGTAAAAACTCAAATTTTGGCAATCTGGCATCAAGACTCAGACTGTTAGATTTTGGCGTATACTGCCAACCTTGAGTTTTACGCACTAAAAAATAGATTCAAGCGTAAGACTTAAGTTTTTGCAGTCTGGCGTAAAAGCTCAGACTGTTAGGCTTTGGCGTATACTACAAGAGTGTAGCGTCTAGCATAAAATTGACTTATTTTCTTGCTTCTTGCAGTGGACCTGCAGATTCCTTCTTTGGCTGAAGTGATGGGCTCTGCTGCTGGGATGCTGAATTCCAACTATCTGGAGGACTTGTCCCATGTGACATTTCCCATCTCTGGAACCGAGTATCCTCAAGAAAGGGGAACTCTGATCTCGTCCCAAGGAGAACGAATGCTGCTAAGTATGATTAGTGGGGAGCCCCTGACATACATAGATGGGACTGAATATAAGAAACCAGGTTTCTTATTCGGGGATGTTATCGATAAACAATTCCAGACTAAGCCCAAGAAGGAAAATTGGGTATTTTCTGCTGAAGGACGGTCATGTATCTGCCAAGGATGCCCAGAGATTACTCTATCTCGGCATTCTTCCATGCCACATATCCTAGGAAGATGGTATGGACTCTGACTCCAGATCTTCATGGACGGCCAGGGAAGATCTCATACAAGAAAGAATTGAATCGAAGAATCTTTGTGAGCAGTCCTTCAGGCCCTGTTATGCCTTTCAGAGGATTACTGCCAGGCAGCGTCCCGAGTGAAGACACTTCACTGATCCAGCCGATCCAAATAACGACTTTCTACAATGACTTTATGGGGCAGGGAGGAGTGTACCCCAAGGTTAACCCTCGCACCAGTGGATGGCTTAGCCCCGGGAATCTTCGATGGGCCAGTTTAACTGCCTGGGCCCTGGAGCACTTTCAGATGGAGCTGGAGAGTATTGGCTTGTTTACGGCTATGAGTGCCACTAGTGTTGGGCTGCCTCTCAACCCCAACTTATTTTTAGCTTTGATGGAACGATACAACTCACTTACTGGGACTTTCGCCACTCCACTAGGTGAGTTGGGCTTGGCCCTTCATGAGATGGCAGAGATTTCAAAGCTGCCAATGGGAGACACTCCTTAAGAAAAGTACGTTCCCACAAACAGGGAGCTGAGGGATACAAACCCACAGACAGTGGCGGTGTACCAAGAGCTGATGAGCCACTATCTTGCATGCACCACCTTCTACAAAGAGCCCTCTGATTTGACCCATATCAACAAATGGGTATCCTACCTCTTCTTCCATCAGGCCAGAAATGCCAAACAGGACAAGGTTGTAGATAGCAGAGATAAGCCTTTGAATCTTCTGAGTATGCTTAGTGCCAACACGGTCGATGATCTCATTGAAGACGTAGGGGCTTCATATTATGTTCTCGATGAGAAGATAGGGGGTTATCCTGCAGGCACTAAAGCCTTCAGTTATATGAGGCATTATCGCAAGCCTCTGTCAAGGAAAGCTCAACTGGCTGGCTTCCTCTCTGTCTGTCTACGCCAATGGGTAGTGCCTGACATCGCGTCTGCAGATCGCATTCATCGCAACATCATATGGCCCGCAGTGCGTTTGGTGTTTGGAGCAAGATTGGGCCTGCTTCCTGCCATGGTATGCAGAATACAAGCTGGCCTGAGGGCCATTACTGATGGGCTGCTTGCAGATGATACACAGCGTGAAGGATATCCCATAGTGGAATTACCATTCCTATATCTGATGGGATGATTAATCTTTCACAATACCAGAGTGATGTCTCCCGGCTCTGCCAGCGGTTCGAAAAATAACTTCTTATTGAATTACAAGAATTCCCTTTGGAATGTGACTAGCGTAATAGATTGTCGGCGAGCATTAAATTTTGCCCATGGTTGGAAGCTCTTCTGTACCGTCCCTCCCGTACATGTCAATCAACAGGGGACTAAACTTCAGGATGCGGGCCATGGGAAGACTATTCTTTCTCCTGAAGCCTTTTTCTGGTTGGTTTGCATTAGACCTTCCCACCTGCTGTACAGAAGTGAGGACCACTGCTACTTGGAGCCTTATCTGCCTAGCCGGTTCGCCAGGCAATTTGGGTACGACCAGTTGCATATGGGGAACCCTATCACCAGCTTCAAGTTCAAAGGTGGACTTATTGATGGAGCCAGAGGATGGCGGTATTTTATCATGGGTTTTACTGGTGCAATCTTTGTTGTGCCCGCGACTTCTCTCTCCACGGAGTTGTGCATTCTTCACTCGTATGTGCAGTTTTATGCGTCCACAATACCTTCCATCGTGATTTTGATGTGTATGAAAGTTTTAGGATACCCTCCCATAAGTCTACTGGAAGAGAGAAGATCCCATCCGTCTCCTCTGATGAAGGTGAAGACACTACCGGTACAGACGATTTCTTATTGATAATACCGAGAGGTGTAATAGCTCCGCCAGCAGAGGCTCTCGTTATCACCAATTAGCGAAAGGCTTCCACTATGAAAGAGCCTTCCCCCGCAAGAAGAAGAAGACTGTCAGAGGTCCTAAAAGGACTTCCACCAAGGGGGCCTCTAGGAGTGAGCCTATTGTTTCCCCTGTTGGGGATGATTCTTTGATCAGAGGTCCTTCGTCTTTTAGAGAGGGAACCTCCAAAGTTTTGGCTGACAGTGCTGGAGATTCTTTGCTCGCGATCACATCCGCTACCACCGATACTAGTAGTGCTTTTAGATCGCCTTCGAGACCGAGCATATTAAGAATCAATATACCTTTATCCAGACAACTAATGGAAATAATCCCTCCTTCGTCTGTAAGTATTTCCAGCAAGATTCTACCCGATGAACCTCGAGTGGATCTGGGTGACGACTGGGATGACTACCCTCAAACGTCAGTTGGTGCACCCTCTTCTCCAGGTATGACAGCTTGTTTAGCATCATTAATAAATAATTTAGCTATACAGGCTATAGATGCAACATATATACCATCGGCCATGGGTAAATGTTGTCTTTACGCTTCTTTCAGGAAAATTAACATCAAATTGATTTTAATTTTCTCTTGTCTTCTTTTCAGGCGAAGACATCTCTGGGGATGGCGGAGTTGACACAACTTCTGACTTTGTTGCGGATCCAGCTAGTGAAACGGCGGTGCCCGACGTCGAAGAAGCATGCTTTGAAGCTGCCGATCTTTCATCTGCAACATTCTTCGGTGTCATCCCGCCAGTAGCAATTCAAATAACATCAGAGGAGGATGAGCCCATTATCTCGACTATGCCTCCTTCGTTGAGTATGGCATCAACTTCAACCGTTGCTGGTGTCCCTTCTTTTGTCGCACCATCCGTTGAAGCAACGACTGTGGCAACATCCTCTGTAGTCATTCCAAAAAGGAGATTTATCGGTATTGCCGCCACTCCCAGCGTACATATGATCTTTGCTATGATAGTTGAATAATACACTAGCATATTCTACCACACTTTGAAAGAATTAATATCCATGGTGCTGGAGAAGAACCTAGGCTTTGATGCTCTGAAGACGTCATTCAAGCTTACTATAGCGCCGATTAGAAATTTTAATGAAGCTGAAAGAGCTGATGCGCTAGAGCAAATAGTTAATGGTTTAGAATAACCCATTAACGAATATTTGTAACTATCCCGAGGCAGCATCGACGATCTGGTTCAGGCTAAGTATGACTCCCTAACTGCGAAACTTGCTCAGCAGATAGAATCTCTAAACAAATCCATCCAGGAATAGCAGCAAGAGATGGATAAAGAGCAAGCTGTCTTGGTGGAGGTCATTCCTCAGCTAGCTAAGTGTTACGCCGAATGTGAGAGAAATGAAGCGAGGGTTTGAGAATTGGAAGCTAAACTCGCTCAGGCAAGGGAGAGGCTTCTCAAGATGTCTGTAGTTCGTGATGTATTTGAGGGCCAAGTGAAGACAGCTCAGCAGAACTTGGTACATACGGGTGTCATCCACGCAAGTTTTGTTGATTCTCTGTCCGAACTATCTCACTTGAGCAATGATGAGACAAGGCTGGAATGAGCTCGTGCTAACATTTTGAACTCCAGGAATGAGAGGATGGCTGCTTTGGCGCAACAGATCCGCGATTTAACTGCTCCTCCCCAATGATGTACTTTTTTGCTCCTTTTGTAATCTGATATTCCTGGAGATAATAAAGATACTTTTTCTGGCTTTATGGACCCACAATTTTAGAATATAAATGATAGGCTAGGATGAAAGTGATATCAGAGATAATATGGACGTGATATACTTTCGATAAGTTTTAGCTGGATATATCTATTCAGAGGTTATATGGACATGATAGAATATGATCCAACTAAATTTGTATACAAAATACTATCAGAGGTAATATGGACGTGATAGGTTTTAAAGTTCCAAATTAGTTAAACATATCTATTCAGAGGTCATAAGAACATGATAGAATATGATCCAACCAGTCTTTGTACGTAGTATCGTCAGAATGAGATCTTCATCATACTCCATTTAAGCAAGGAAGATTAAATATAGTACTTCTTTAGGAATTTGCCGTTGATAGGAGCCATTATCAAATCTCCATTAGGCTTGGCTAATCTGTAAGCACCATTTGAAAATGTCGTTTCAATCACATAAGGGCCCTCCCATTTGGGCTAGAATTTGCCCTTACTTTTGTGCGTAACGATCATTGGCCTCTTCATAGCTAAAACTAGCTCACCAACTTTGAACTCTCTTTCCTTCACTTTTTGATTAAAAGCTTTGAAAATGCGTGCCTGGTAGAACGCAATACGCTGTTGAGCTTGAAGGCATTTCTCGTCTAATCTTTCTAGCTCTTGAAGCCTTAATTGATCATTATTTTCCTAAGTCAACTCATTAGCCACTGCTGTTCTGAGTGATGGAATTTGGACTTCAATGGGGAGAACTGCTTCACACCCGTAAACTAATAAAAATGGGGTACAACCCATTGGAGTTCGTACAGTTGTGCGGTATGCCCAGAGGCATTCTCCTAGCTTCTTATTCCAATCTCTTTTGTTCGAAGAGACGAACTTCTTCAAGAGTTTGATGATAGTTTTGTTGAAGGCTTCCGCCAAACCATTAGCAGCAGGATTATATGTCGTTAAGGCCATATTTTGTATCCGATTCTTATCGCAAAATCAGTGAAATGCTTGGCTGATAAATTGAGGCCCATTGTCATGAATTATCCTTCGGGGTATCCCAAAGCGATAAATTATATGGTGCTTGATAAAGCTGATCACGTTGGATGTCTTTACCTCAGCAAGAGGGATCGCCTCCGCCTATTTGGAGAAATAATTGGTGATAGCCAATATGAACCGATGTCCTCTAGAAGACGACGGATGAATAGGACCAACGATATCCATTCCCCATGCTTTAAAGGGCCATGATGCAATGGTAGGATGTAAATACTCAGAAGGCTGATATATAAAATCCGCATGAACCTGACAGGCTTTGCATTGTCTTGCATATTTTATGACATCTGCAATCATAGTAGGCCAGTAGTAGCCCATCCTCCTGATACGATCCTGTAACTTAGGACCGGGTTGATATGCTCCACATACACCGTTATGAGCTTCTCGGATAACCCGCTTTGCCTCATCATCAAAGAGACATCGTAACAATAGTCCATCATATGTTCGGCGATATAGACTTTGTGAAGAAGCATCAAAATAGAAATATAGTGATCGTCTTTTGATAGATACTGCTTCTTTAGGATCCTCTGGTAAGATTTTGTATGACACGAAGTCTATAAAGGGACTTCTCCAGTCTCTTTTAGGAGGAACCGTATTTATAGCGTAGCTGCGTTATATGTGAAAATTATTTTTTACACAAAATAAATCTCTGTTAAGAAGGATAACCGAATTCTGCCTTCTTATAGGAATAGCTAGATCTACAGCTAGACTGGCCAGAGCATCAGCTTCTAAATTTTGAGATCGAGGCATATGCTCTAAAAAGAATCCTTTAAAAGATATGGCTATCTTGATCGTTGTTTGGTGATAAGGAATGAGGTCTGGATTGCGGACTTCATATATTTTTCTGACCTGATTGACAATCAGCTGGGAATCACCAAAAGCTTCCAGATATTCAACATCCAATTCTTTAGCGACTTGAAGCCCGATTAGTAGAGCATTATACTCTGCCACATTATTAGAGCAGGGTTCGCTAAGAGAATATGCTCGATAGATGACGAGTTTATCAGGAGTCACCAGAACAATTCTTACTCCTGAAACCATGTTTCCCTTAGGACCAGTCCTGGAGGCACCATCGAAGAATAGCTTCCATGTATCACCTTCCATTGTAGAATTATATTATGCAACTTCGTCGGGAATATCCTCGTATAGTTTGGAGGTTTCCGAAATTGGATGAGCAGCTAAGAAATCAGCCAAGGCTTGACCTTTCATGGACTTCTGAGGGATGTACACCATATCATACGGTGTTAATAACATCACCCACGTTGCGAGTCGAGAATTAAGAACACTCGGCTTATTCATCAATACCCGAAGATGATTGATTCTGGAGATGATATGAATAGTTTGGCCCGTCACGTAATGTCGCATCTTCTGAATGACAAACATTAGGGCAAAGCATTCTTTTTCCACTAGGTTGTACCGGTGTTCGGCTTCGATCATCATCCTACTTAGATAGTAGATAGCATGTTCATGACCCTCATTGTTCTTCTGTGCGAGGAACGCCCCTAAAGAATGATCCATTGCTCGAACATACAGCAAAAATGGTCTTTCTATGACGGGAGGCACCAGAACTGGAGGATTAGTAAGATAGCGTTTGATGTCATTAAACGTTTGCTAACAGGCTTCGTCCCATACGAATGATACGCCTTTCTTTATCAGGCGAGAAAAAGGTTGACATCTCCCAGAGAGGTTGTATATGAATCTCCTGATATAAGCTAGACGACCTTGAAATCTTCTAAGTTCTCTCAGATTACGGGGCGGTCATATTTCTAGGATAGCCTTTACTTTATCAGGGTCAACTTGAATGCCTTTAGCGGTAATGACAAATCCCAGGAATTTGCCACTAGATACACCGAGAAAGGACTTTGTAAGGTTCATTTTGAGTTGATGTTGGCACATCAACTCAAACACTGTCTTCAAGTCTTGGATGTGATTATCCTTGAGGCAACTTTTGACAGCGATATCATCTACGTAACATTCCACCATTTTGCATAGATGCTCATGGAATATGTTACTCATAGCTTGCTGATATGTAGTCCCGGCATTCTTCAATCCAAAAGGCATGACTGTATAGCAATATACCCCCAGTGCTGTACGGAAGGCAGTATGCTTCTCATCTTCAGGATTCATCTTAATTTGATTATATCCTGAAAATCTGTCCATGAAAGACATGCGCTCAAAACCGCACGTATTATCGATCATGACATCTATGATGGGAAGAGGAAACTCATCCTTAGGGCATACCGTATTTAGATCTCGGAAGTCGATACAAATACGAACTTTTCCGCTTTTCTTCATGACCGGGATAACATTGGCGACCCAATCAGGATGTTGTTCTTCCCGGATTAACCCACATGCTACCAATTTCTTAATTTTAGCTTCAATGGCATCCATCATATCCGTGCGAAACCGGCGTTGGTGTTGCTTTACAGGCTTTGAATTGGGTAGTATGTTGAGTTTATGGGTAGCCACTTTAGGATCAAGACCTGGCATATCCTCATAATTCTACGCAAAGACATCGATATATTCTTTTATCAGCTGGATCATTTCCTCCCTTTCTTCTTCGGAAAGATTGTTACTGATAAATATCGGCTTTGGTAAAAATTCATCCCCAACATTGACTTGGATAACTTTATCTTCAGTGGGTGGTTCTCTTTGCTCGAACCGGAGTTCCCATTGTGTATCCATTTGCTGTGCCCAGGATTCATTTTTAAACGGTTCAGATTCTTGTTCCTCTGCTTCGAAAGAATATGTCAATACCGTATTTACTGACAATACTTGTTCGAGTTCATCATATGAATCGAAGGACGAAAAACTATCCTGAGAAGAGGAAATGGTCTCCCCACTTGACTTAGAGTTGTTCGAAGTTGCAAGAGACGTGGTATACCCTAACCCGAAATGAGTTCATTGACAGTAGGGATCACTATGCAACGACATTCGTCTGCCTTTTCCATAGTTGAGGCTTGGCTCCAACTTCAAGTCATAACCCATACTTTACATAATCTTCAAAGCCTGTGGGCTATATCTGTGAACCTGCATTTTTCCAGCATCAAACTCGTGAGAATCTTTTTGTACAATCGGTCTGTTCCGCATACGACCGAAGACTATTGGATGCTGATCGTTGCGAGTAGGTGGAACAATAAAGATAGAATCTTCATGTGGCCCATATGTCGTAATAATATTAGATATTGACGCTACTTTCCACACATACGGATGATAGGAGTCTATAGCTTCCAAGAATTTTTGTGCTATAGACTCTATATCGTTATGGGGGGAGGATTCCTGATTCGGAAATTGAGCGTCAATATACTGGAAAAGAGAATCTTTATTATTGTTAGAAACCACGCTCCCGGTTGTATTTACATCAGTCGGCTGCTTGTTGCGCCTAAGGTTGATGACCAAAGGTGGAGGCTTCTGGTTCAGAGTGATCACTAGGGGATCCTTTCCTTCTCCCGATTTGGTTTTTCCCAAGTGGATAGCCACGGGTTCCATGACTTTCGGACGGGTAGTCCGCCCTTTTACCTTGATTGACAGAGGTTGCTCAGCAGATGGTTCTTCTGGCTCCCAGTAGGATTCCTCCTTCGTTCTGCCTGACACCTCCTTCATGTAGTCTTGGGTGTATAACATGGCATCAGAATAGTAGGACTCAACTTCTTTAAACGGGTTGAGATCAGCAAACTCTATCTTCACTGTCCCTTGGGCATCTACAAATTTGAAGCATTGATGTAGAATGGAAGGAACAATATTGTGATCGTGGATCCATGGTCTGCCCAACAGAATATTATAAGATACCTCCGAATCAATGACGTAGCATATAGCCACTGATCTAAGGTCACTAATCTGGATCCTCAGACGAATCTTTCCCAACGGCTTGCTTTTCCTGGCATTGAAGCCCACGATTGTAGTGGTAGTGTAAGCCAGTTCGCTTGTAGGAATTCTCAATGGTCTTAGCAGACTATGAGGGATAATGCTGATCGACGATCCTAGATCTATGTGAATCCGGTCTACCTCCATGGAGCCGACGTATCCGGTATAATAAAGAGGCCTGTCATGCTTGTTATGTTTCAACAACATGTCCTCTTGAGTGAAAGTGATGTTAGGGACCACTTCCATCATACTATGGCATTGAGGAAATGCTAAAGGCTCTTTATCAGGGGACTTGAGCTGAGTCAAGCATACATCTTCCTGCATTAACGCTTCACTCAAGGCTTGACGAGTGTCTTTGGATAGCCTAAGTAGCTCGAAAATGGACAATCTGGCTGGAGTATTAGCCAACTGAGCCAAGATGTCGAAGTTATATGTTTTCTCTAAACCTTTATTTTGAATATTTTTCAAAGGTTTATCAAAACGAACTTCTTTTTGCTTACCTTTGTCCGTCGAAGTTGGTCTAGAAGGACCTACCTCTAGTATAACAGGTTCAGGCTCTGAAAGTTTGGTAGCTGAAGTGTCTACTGTTGCTTCTTCCTGATTTCCTCTATAATCCTTGAGGTAGGCTTTCCCTGACCGGGTTCCGGTAGCCAAAGCCTCTTCTTCTGATATCGGGGATATTGTAACCATATGGCATGGTTTACATCTTGAGTTCTTTTTAGACTTAGCTTTAGCAGCTTGAGTCTCTTCCTCAATCTCTGATACCAGATCAGGATGAACCCACATGATCTTCCCACGCTTGGTATTTAGGGGTACCAGGTCATGATTTTGACCCCTGGTCGGAGGGAGATTAACAATTTTTATCATCGCCCGTGGAATAGGTACTACACCATCCGAGACTTCCTGAGGGGGCAGATTGCCAAATTGGAGAGAGATCATGTTGGCAGTGACCGTCTTCTCGCTATTACGCAGAGTGATAGCCTTGGCGTCGATCAACTCCTAGATTTTCCTTTTTAGTACATAACATGCCTTTGTGGGGTGATGTATGTATCTGTGGAAAATGCAGTACTTAGGGTTATTGGTACTGCCGACTTCATTTGGCCGCTTTACCTCGGGGAGAGTAAGCTTGCCACTTTTGACTAGACAATCGAATATGCTCGGAATATCATCGTCGTCAAAAGAATATTCTTCTTTAGGCCTGGAAGTCCCAGGATTCGTCTGCGTAGTCACTGGAGTATGTTGCCTGGACATATTGATCTCCAGAGCTTCCTTTCCTTTGGAACCACAAGTATGGTCGCTATTGGAGGATGACCGCCTCCCTCTATCAGAGGTAGAGATCATGATTCCATTGTCACGTGCCTTCCGACTGTTATCTTCAGCGGCTACTGCTGAGATGATAAACGAGGGCCAATCATGGAACTGATATGGTCCCATGAACACTGAGATCAGTGGAAGAAGGTTCTTCCTGCAAATGTCCACCAAGGCTGAATCCGGAACTCCAGGAGGCATCTGCAAAGTAGCCTGACAAAAATATTCAATAAAAGTATGAACGTTCTCTTTCTCCTTCTGCTTAACTTCGATGAGCGATGAAATAGACATGTCCATCCCTCCTTCGTAAAATTGAGTGAAGAACAGTCTTGAAATCTTCAAAAGAAGTAATGCAGTTGTCCGCAAGACTACGGTACCATTGGTAGGCTACCCCAGACAGACAGCCCTTAAACACTCGAGTGAGAAGGGCGTCATTCCCTTGCAACAACACCGTCATCATGCTGAAGTAGTTCATGTACTGGCTTGGTGACGTCTTTTCCTCAAACAAAACCATAGTCTGTGGTTTGTATTTTGGTGGGAAAGGGATCTCGTCCCAGATAGCTGGGTATGGCTGGTTGATTCCCAACTTCTTGAGCTGATCCTTATGCTTCAAGACATCAAATTGGGCTTTTAATTTCAGAACTGCTTGTATCGGATCTTCAGTTGGGAAAGGGACCGCAGAGAGGTGAGAGGTCGGTTGTATTATAACTCCAACAGGGGACAATATATTCTCCGGGTTAAGAGGTTGAGGAGCCGTTGACTCTTGATTTAGAGTAGGCTCCTGGCTTGCGTTGGATGGTAGCATGTCTACCCCCACACGTAGTTGAGTCGGAGGAACCGATGTTTGAGCTATTGCAGCTGCATGTTGAGTCACCATCATCTGGCGCATACTCTCCATCATGGTATGCATCTCTTTAAGCGATGCTTCCAATACAGCGATGCGTTGCTCAGTACTTCCTGATGGGGAAGCCTCTTCATGTTCATCTCCAATGGCATAAACTCCCATTTATCTGGATGCCATTGAGGGATTGGTATAGATCTCTGTAGAGATCGAGTCTATACTGTCAGTATCACATTCAGGAAACTGGCGACCCCCAATGTCGGAATCGGAAGAATATGAAGCCGATTGTCGCGACCTTGAGCGAGTGTTTCGAAAGACACCTGCTTCAATATTCTCAAAGAGTCTGTCAAATCTCCTTTGGCTCAGAGTTCTAGAGGGATGACGTCTTGAACTTGACCTTCCCCTAGGAATGTATGAAGCTATGTTTACTGATGCGAATGTCGGCTCTTCTTCCTGTAAGGACAAAGAGTAGCTCAACCGGTCGAAAACTGACCATTTTGCCTTAGAACAGCAGTAGTTAACTACAACTTTATGACTATTACAACCATGCTCCCTAAGGAGTATAATAGACATATTAGAAGATCCCCTGTCTTTGCATTTTTGGATCAAAAAATCATGCAAATTAGGGGGATTAACAGGAGAAGAAGAAGAAGAAGAAGAAGAAGGCTTATTCTGCCTTTTTACATCAGTAGGGGCGTGGAGATTGGGAACCATAACTCTCTCCCTGCCATGAGAATACAGTAGTTCAGTCATGTGAGTAGCATACGATCCATCATCCGTCTGCGGAGCGTATTTTTTCGTGAAGCGGGTCTTCTTTATGCGGACAAACTTATCCTGGCGTAATTTGGAGCTTTGCACAGGTTCGCGTAAAATAGGGGAAGTCCTCAAACGGCCTCCAGCGTCACGCATAATCTGAAAAGTGGACAACTTCTTCTCTTTGTGGCGTACAAGCCTAGAGGTCGGGAGATTCGCCACTCGTTTTCCCTTGATGTGATCCAAGGGTCCATCTACCTCCTTATAGACGGGAGATGTATTTTTACGTGCATGACACGTTTGAAATTCCCGAATTGGCGTTAAAGCTTTGTCAAAAAATTTGTTTGCCATGTCACAAACGGGAGACGAAGTTTTACGCGCAGGGCACGTTCTAGACTTCTGGATTGGCACTGGGGCATTGCCAGAAGCTTTGTCTGCCACGTCACGGATGGGAGACGAAGTTTTACGTGCAGGGCGCATTCTAGACTTCTGGATTGGCACTGAGGCATTGCCAGAAGTTTTGTCTGCCACGTCACAGACGGGAGACATAGTTTACGCGCAGAGCGCGTAGGCTGTATTGTCACAACCTTGTTGATCGGAGAAAGAGAGCCTGCAGGAAGGGTAGAGGACGTCCGGGGCATCCATACTTTATGCAGCTTTATGTTGTCCTGGACAGAGAGGGAATGAGAGCTACCCCCTGCACGAAATATGTCTTCATAAGCAGATTGGTCAAATTGGACAACCAAAGTCTTCTTCGTTGATCCGATGGATACAACATCGTGTTGAGCAATGGCTTTCTCGTCAGATGAGAAAGTAGTCCCCAGCAGAGACGCCATCTTGTGTTTGATGATAAATAAAAGAAATTGAGAGTAGGTTTATATGAAACCCTTTCTTTTTTTACAAAAAAAGAAGAAGTACAATTAATCCTATATGAGGATCTTAAGTACAAAAAAATGATTATGGGAAAAAAATTGCTATAGGAGTCTGATCTGCGGTCGATCACTTTGTCCCTTGGACCACACGATGACGAAGAAGTGCTGTAGAAGAAGAAGAAGATTCAAAGGTTGCAAGAGGGATTGAATTCTCGTTGCCGAAGTTGTCAATCGACGCTCTCTGTCTGTGCTCTCTGCTCCTTTTTTTTTCTGATCTTGACCCCCTTTTACTCTGTGACTAGGAGTCTCTATTTATAGAGTTCAGTCACAGTAACTGTCCAGTCGGCGTAGAAGCCAAACTGTGGAGAGAGTTGCACTCTTTACGCGGCGGTTATAATAACTGCTACCCACGTCTGAATGATCTCCTGAATTCGCGTGTGATGCGTGTCCCATTATATGGTAACGCGTATAACTGCCTCTCGAAGATTGTCACGACCCGCACCCGGTATAGGGGCACGAGAGCGTGGGTACGTCCAGCCTACGCTGCAGCATCGGCGGTAGAACGCTGTCTAGGTCATGTAACTATCTAATCAATCTCACATGAATATCCAACTCCATAAGAAGACGCAGATATCACAAAATAATATGGAAATATACTCAATCACATAAGCTAAGGCACGATGAGATATCGAAGCAAGCAATAAAATATGAGACAAGTCTAAACAATAATAAATAATCTAACCTGCAATCAATAACATCCAGTCTCCAAGAATGCTGGAAACAAGTCTTCTATGTCACAGTCTGGAAAAAATATCCAGTCAGGATTGGAACGAAATACACCTCTAACAGCAGTTCCATGTATATTGACAAAAATTATAACACAGTGTAAAGAAATACAAGACAGATAGAAAATACTGGAAATAAGAAATACTGGAATAATTAGATTACTGGAGCATGTTATCATCAAGGTACATCTAGCAATAAAATAGAAATCCAAGTACACGCAAGAACAATGAACTGGTATATAAATGTGTACAAGAACAACAACTAGAATATGTAGAGATGCTAGATCAATATACTAGAGATGCATGTCAATGATCCTCTAACCAAGTGTGTGAAACATTAGTATATCATGTGATCGGCTTGGGACTGATCAGGCTTGTTACATATGATTAGCTATGATTCATGTAGGGTCAGGCTAACCATCCGGATAGCTATGATGCGAGCAATAGTCAGGCTAATCACATGTAACAGGCTATGAGATATGTAATGGTCAGGCTGCACCGACGTGAGGTGTGGGTGAGCTATGATGCATTTAAGGTTGGGTATGATCACATAAGCTACTAATATTTCCCTATTTCCCCAGCTAGCACGATGGATTCCAATCACGACTCCTCGTGACAGGTCTCAATGATGCCAACTCGTGTAAAGAACAGTGTCAGAGTCATGTACGCTATACAACAAGAATTATAAAGATAATCAATATAATGGAAATTGTCAGAGAATGTACTCGTCTGAGGTCCTGTTGCTGGTATAAATCAGAGTCCAAGTCACAGTCCAAATAGCCTATGTATTACAAATTTACCATGTCAAAAGATAATTTATTTTAATTTATTTAATTCTGGAATAATTAATCTAAAATTCTATTTTAATCTTATTATTCTGATTTTTAGGTCAAATCCTAATTTTTGCCCAAAAGAACCTAAATTTATCGACTCGAGACTCATGGCACGCAAATCGAGGCGATCTGTTGACCGAAAAGTCAACCGACACAAAATCGACTTTCATGCATGATTCCCTGTAGATTTCAGCATCAAAAACACGCTAGAATTTACGGCTCGTCCAATTTCAAATTCATTTGAGAATTATGGCACATACAAATTTTGTATCGTGCACTGATGGTTAAATTTTATCCTAGAAGTTCTACAGAATTAACAATATAAAAATACTTCGAAATAAATTCTGATAAAAACATATGTCAATGATCTTGACACTAGCTTTCCGAAACTTTAAACGGTTCATGATTCTGATTCCTGGTTCTCCTGAAATCATGAAAACATCGAAATACGTTTATTTTCGGACATGCTGTGTTCTACGAATTTTCCAGAATTTAATAATCATAATTTCGTAAAAAAAATTATATAATCAGAAATCTAACCTCAATATCGTTCTAACACAAAAAACTAGGCCTCGTTTAGAGTCCGGAGCTATGCGCAATGGCTTCTGGAAAATGAAGGAACCCTAGATGGTAATTCTCCAAAAATCGGCTGAAGAAAAACCCTAGAAAATAACTAAACTAATATATATATATAGAGGAGAGAGAAAGAGCAGCCGCGGCTCAGGAGCTTGCCATGTGGCAGCCATCCGTGGCTCCCCGCCCAGATCCAGCGGTCGTAGATCCACGCGGCTCGGCTCAGCTGAGTCCGACTCGGACTTGGACGCGGCTCGGCTCGGCTTCACCCGCGGTCGCTGACAGGCGGGCCCCGCACTGTTGGCTGCTGGAGGCTGACAGGTGGGCCCCCTGTTTGCTGACTGGGCAGAAATATTTTTTTTTGGGTTTTCTTTTTCAGAAAATAGTTTTTAATTTAGTTTTTTATAATTAACTCAAAATAAATGCTAAAAATAATCAAAAAATTCCCAAAAAATTCTAGAAAATATATTTTATTACTTAGAACCTAAAATAAAAGTTTGGGATATTTTTAAATATATTTGTCCCTAAAATAAATTCTTGAAAGTCCTAAAAAATTAGGATTACTAGTTTTTAATTAACAAAAAAATTATGGAAAAATTCCACTAGCCCCCAAATTAACCTAAAAATAATATTTAAGCACGAATTTCAGGATACAGAGGTTACAAAGATCATGGCATGCAAACCACGTAGGTAACTGTCCCTCGCATAGAGATGGTTGGCATGAAAGTCAAATAACTGTCTTGTTGGAGTAAAAGCCAAATAGTTGTCTTGTTGGCGTAAAAGCCAAATAGCTGTCTTGTTGTCGTAAAAGCCAAATAGCGATCTTGTTGGCGTAAAAGCCAAATAGCTGTCTTGTTGGCATACAAGCCAAATAGCTGTCTTGTTGGTGTAAAAGCCAAATTCTACATAAAGCTTGATGTTGCATGAATGGTAACCAGCGTAGAAATAGCCAATTATCTTTCTTGACTGGGGTCTTGAGCGTATTTTGGGCCAAATAGTCTTATCACGTGCCTTTGCAAATATAGCCTGAGTTGGCGTATTTCGAGGCGATTGTATACGGCGTGCTCCTATAGTTGAAAATAGCCTGGTTGGCGTATTTCGAGGAGATAGCATACAGCGTGCTCCTATAGTTGAAAATAGCCTGGTTGGCATAAAATGCCAGGATGGTGATGTGAGCTTATTAGCACTAGTTTTAGCTCCTCCAGTCATTAAAAATAGAACAAAATTTCGTGCATTAAATGCAGAGATCTGTCCCCATCTCGTGCATTAACTGCAGAGATATACCTCGAGTTCTATACGAAGAACAACTTTTGACGTGGCATCTGATTTTGTCTCATCTTGAGCATAAAAACTCACCTCTGCCTGTGTAGAATAGGCAGCGTATTCCTTGAATGCGTAAAAATGACTTGTATCAAGGATATGTCACAAAACGGTAATCTGGGTCTCTGTGCAGAATCATCATTACAGCCGTCCTCTCGATCGTCGCGTAGTACTCTTTGTCAAGAGTCAGGTTCACTGTTTTGTCTGACAGGTTCATTCGAGGAATACGAAGAGTTCCTCGTACAACTTTATGCTACATTAAAAGCAGACATATTTTACGTCGGAGGGAGGTGTAGCAACCTTTTTACGCCAAAATAGCCTGGAAGTGCTGCCTTACGCGGGCTGTTCTGAAGTCATATTTTTACGCTAAATAGCGTTGAAGCTCTGTTGTACGCCCATAGCTCTGAAGTCATATTTTATGCCATACAGCGCTGGAGCTCTGTTTTATGCGGGCTTCATGCATGTTGGGTATTTTTATGCGTATAATTCCCCAGCGTATTTTTATGCTTCTACAGGTGGGTTGGTGATAGTGTTAGTGAAGTAGTTTTTAGGATTTTCCTTTAGGGTTTGTGACTGCTGGTGGGTATTTTTAGAGAGAGGGAGTGTGTAGTATATATAGGAGAGAGAGAGGGGGCTCTCCTTGGGATTAGGGCCGGCTGGGAATAATATTTTTGGGGAGTTGGAGAACCTCACATGATGAAGGAAGGGCTAGGATTGATGGGTTTTGAATTGTAGGGTGAAGATGTGAGGATGGAAAGTTATTGCAAGTACAACAAATAAGGAGGAAAATATAGGGTGGACCTGTCAAGGGAGGGGGATGAAGTTCTTCATGGGTTAGGGCCAATAAGACGGGGACGCCTCATGCTTATTTGCATAAAAGTCCCTTAACAATTAAGAAATTGCACAATTAATAGAATTTGGGATTGGATGAGGCAAAACACCATGTTTGGTGTTATGTAGTGGGCTAAAATAGTGTGTGGTGTTTAGTATGAACCTTGAGGGTGTGAGTGTGGGTTTGGATTAGAGTTTGGTCTAGTTTTGGGTGATGTTGGGTCCTTACACCAATTTAATTAAAATTAGTATAATTGGTGCTCTTTAATTAATTGGAAATATATGGGGTTAAAATTGGGTGGGACACAAGTATCATGGACGTAGTAGACTCAGAATAGAATAATACCATAGTTTGGGTTGGACAAAACGGGTTGAGGTTGTATCTCCAATTTCGATTAGAACGGGCAAAGATATGCAAAGTTAGATTTAATTAAATTTAAGAACGGACGTTTGTAATGAATATTGTGCAACTAAAATAAAGCACAAGTAAGGGTATTTATGAGTTACACAAATGTCAGAATGGAAGGCTGACACGTCTAAAAAAAGTGTATGGAATTTTTTTGAAGGTAATAGCTGGTGTAGTGCTCAAAATATCGATACAACGGTAAGGTGCACTAAGTGATATAAATATTACATAATAATTCTAAAACACTGCTTTCTAATTCTAATTGGCTCCAAATTAACCCTAGTCTCTCTATCTAAGCTAAGTAGACCTAAATTTGGTCGAGGGGTTTTACACTTTTCATCTTCAAATGAAGAATCCATCATTCTCTCCAAGTCCTAAAACCTAAACCTAACTTTGGAATTAGATTATTGTGGTCCCAAGTGGAAGGAAATTTTGATTTGGTAAATTTTTAACGAATATTCTTTGTTAAATCCAGTATGTCTTTGATAACATACGATAAATAAGTTTTTCGAGCATGGAATTGTCACCAAATTATTGAGTTTTATTCGACAATTGTATGAGCCATGCACGAAATTATCGTCGATGAAAAAGTCGGATCATGCAATCCATTAGATGTGCACTCCTCATATTTCGAAGAACACATCGGTTATTCTGAAGTACCTACGGTACACAAAATGACAATCCTATTTTGATAGTCATCGTGTTATGACTGTATAAATTACGACAATCATAATTTATACAGTCCAATATACTGTGTGGACTGTCAAAATACTGACAGTCTTGAAGATAACATGTTGAACATCATATTTTCTTCAAGACTATAAAATTTTTGACAGTCTACTCAATACATTAGTCTGTAGAAATTATAACAGTCCTAATTTGGACTGCTAATTATTTTCAAGTTATTAAGTTTTATATTCTTTTATATTGGTTATAGGAACTACCTTGTACAAATGCTATGGTACATCCTGCTATTGGGGTTGATGTGGAGAATGTATTCTCAACGGATATTCGCTTTGCATCCCATGAAGAAGCATTAGATTGGTGCAGAGAAGTTGGAAGACGACATAACATAGTCATTATCATTGCAAGATCGATCCGATCTCGGCCGGACAGAAAATATTTAGAGCTGAGTTATGAAAGAGGTGGTGTGTTCATGTACCATGGGAAAAAAATTTGTATCTTGGTACTGCAGTAGATAGTGACTGTGAAAGAAACGAAATAAAACTCTTTGTCACAGTTTCAGTTGTATCTTTTGTATCTTGGTAGTGCAATATCGAGTTTCAATTGTATCTTTTGTACTTTGGGTACTTATCAGAGTACATTTTATATAAAATATGTCATGATAGAGGGTTTCATTTTGGACTATCAAAATTTTGACAGTCCAAAATGAAACTCTCTGTCAATTTACATTTTATATAAAATGTGTATTGACAGAGACTTTAATTTTGGACTGTCAAAATTAAAATGTGTATTGACAGAGAGTTTCATTTAGGACTGTCAAAAGTTGCTACTAGGACTGTCAAAATTTTGACAATCCTAGATGAATTATACATTAATTTATATTTTATCCTATTAGCAGCTAGGACTTTCATCTAGGACTGTAAAAATTTTAACAGTCCTAGATAAGTGGCTGCAAATCTGGTTAGAAAATTCGTATCAGAGCATGCTATATTGGATAGTACACGAGGCTAAATAAGGGTCTAAATAACCATAATCACAACACTACTGAAACACTACTAAATAAGAGTATGATAAATTCGTATCAGAGCATGCTATATTGGTTAGCAAATCTACTAAAACCACTTCCATGATTGTCCAAAATTGCCCTCAAACGCCCAATTGTATGACAATTTAAGGAACATCAAAATTAATTTTCTAGGTCTACATACTAATACACATGATATATATATATATATATATATATATATATATATATATATATATATATATATATATATATATATATCATGCATTGGCAACTTCTATAACAGATTAAAAATCATAAACTTCCAAATAATATTATAAGCATGGTGAGTTTACCCTTAAAAAAAACACTTGTCTAATATTGTGTAAAGTTGTCTAATATTGTGTAAAGTTGTGCATGTAGATACATACCAAGAAACTTAATAGTTAATAACATGAATTTGGAAATATAGTAAATTTTTCCTTAAAACAAACACTTACAGTGACCTCTTCTAAAGTCTATAGTGAATTTTCCACAAAATGGGACATATTGCAAGTGATTACAACCTGCATGTGAGAATTTGATTCAGGTTCTCATCTAAAGTCATTAGCTAAACTTGTACTGGTTAGCCTGGTATATAAAGCATAGTGAATGTGTAATAAATAAAGCTTATCAACACATGATTTCATCAACACATCCTTGAAACAATTAGAGCACTTTTTAACAGGCATACAAATATCAACACATCCTCAAAATATAGCAAAATAGTCAAAACAAAACTAACTTCGAATATAAAAGTTTAACATGTCAAAGTTACATCAAAATTTGTATATCGTCATGTCAAAGTTACAACCAAACTTTCATCTAGGACCAACAACTTCGCCTAAACTTTATGCCGCCTCTTAGTACGTTGTTCCCTATTTTCCATGAAGGGGAAGTCTTCAGTGTTGTCGATATGTTGTAACTCATCATTAATTTCCATATAATTTTTTTCCTAGCAACTGATGAGACTTCTTCCCAACTTCTTTGCTTTCCTAGCCTGTTGATGAAAATACATAAATTTTGTCAGATTATCAAAATTTAGAAATCTTCAAATTGAACAATTTATCCCTTACCATCTTGACCAATACAGTATAAAAGAAAGATTTGGCAGAAAGATCTGCTGGTACACGCACAATATCGGTTCCGCGTTTGAACAACGTAGGCAGTCCGACAACATCGTAGTAGACGATGTAGTCGTCGCTACAGTCCCTCATATTGACTGCCACTACTCGTTCAGATTCTCCAATAATGTGACTTTGCCACTCACTAAAGAAGTATGAGACCCAGTGGTACGCCGCAATGATATAATTTTGAGGTTTTGTACCTCTCGGAGCATTCATCAATTTCAATGTCTGTTTTGGTACCGTTTGTATATGGCCAAACTGACGGAGCGCTCTATCAGGCATATAAAGCTCATCGATAGAATGAGAACTTATCACACCATAAAATAAAGCGATTGGTTGCAGTGGACGACTACTCTGTCGTAAATCCTGATATAGATGCCATATTATCTGTAACACATAAAATTGAGCATCACGTAATTTACTATATTATTACCAAATAAAATAATCCAACAAACATATAAGATAAGTTCTCATTTTACCTCTTCTGCCGTCATATCTTCAAGTACATTCTGTAGGGCGACCAAGGTGTGCGGACGTTTGGCATCTTCCTTAGTTGGCTTCCATCTGCACATTCTAAGAAGGTTCTCGTCATACTCTCGGTTAAGTGTAGCCCGCTTCAGTGTCAAAAAGTTCTCGTAATCTCCAGGGCAATCGTCATCTCCCCTTTTGGGAGATAAAAATTATTGGTTTCTGGATGCCAGCGCTCCACAAAAGCTGATATGAGTACATTGTCCACCATCTTATATGAGTAGTTAGCCAAATTTTATAAACCGGTGAGATTAATTTTAGCCTTGACGGCTTCTCCAAAAAATTTAAACCCCCATGTATTGTACTTTTTGCCGTGGTTAATCACCGTTAACATACTAGAACTCTCCTGAAAAGTAAATAATTGGATGAACTTAGAACTATAAAATATAGTTATCTATAAATAATTAAATTTATCATAATATAATATATTTATCGGATCGTTCCATATTTGGTATGCAATATGGTTCTTGATCGACGGCAATATAGAGCAACCGTTTAGACGAGTCTCGGCTGGACTATATGGCTGCTGAGAAGGTCCTGAACCATCAATTGGCCGGTTTCGACGGTTGGAATGTCTTCATCGGACGAGGAAGAAAAACTAGTGCATGATATAACAGGAGAACTTCTCTTCGAAGCTACAATCCTTTTATTTCGATGTTTCCTAACTTGAGGGGGTGCCTCAGGCTCGATGATAATGATGCCTGTCGTAGCGTCATGCTCAATGTTGTGTTTCTTAAGCATCAACGTAGTGGGGCGTATTCTTATAGTACCTTCAGCCTCAAGGCCCTTCCCAGGGTCGTGCCTATATGAAGACAAGATATATATTTGAAATGCAGGAAAGTAATTGAATAATATGGACTGTAGAAATTTCTACAGTCCTATATGTATATAGGACTGCAGATATTTCAATAGTCCATGATATACAAAGGACTGTAAAAATTCTACAGTCTTGCCTGTTTGAGTGTCGACCATTCAGGAAAATACGAAGTTCCCTACCCTAAAATAGGGTTCAAAACTCCAAAAATACGTCGATTGCAAAATTTTGGCCGTTAACGAAGAATGAAAAGAAAATTTAAGAAAGAATGGAAAGAAAATTTAAGGAAATACAATACAAAAATAGAAAATTAAAGAGGGAGAAGGAGGAAGAAGAATTGTACCTTGATTTTGAGCAGGGTTTGGGACCCATCGAAACAAGGTTGGAATTGGAGTAGATAGAGATTACAAATTTTAGGTTTACAAGTTGAAGGAGTTGAGGAGGAAGGAAAGAACGGGTGGATGAAGGGGAAGTTTGGGTCGGGGGAGAGGGGTTGTGTGTTTGAGAGTGGACTTGGGCATCCTTGAGTAGTAAATGGACTACTATGAGTAAAATGTTCTCATTAATGTGCTAGCACCAATACTGGGCTAGTCCTGAGTGTTCATTGTGGTACATTTTATCACATGCCATAATATAGAGAGTCCAATAGTTGGATGATTCTAGTATCAAATATTAATCGACTGGATGAGTTACATTTTTATGTCATTCATCATAGATGGTGGTTACTCTTTACTATTTGACAATTCATAATGTGCTTATTTCTTGTTCTCTTTTTGATACGACCATCATTTTTGTAGTTCGGTATAAAAAATAAAAATATATATAATCTCAAGTAATTAATATATTCATAGATTATAGTATAATATTTTATTTCGTTCTTCCATTATGATTCTTCTAACTACAAATAATTCCGCATTCTTGTCTTTCTCATGCGACCATTGGCTAGAAATTCAATGATTTAAGGGTTTTGGGTACGTAAAAAAACCTACTGGTTGGTTATGTTGTCCTTCCGGCGCAATAATCTAACGGCCTTCGGTTCAATCTTGTTGATTCCATTAGATATTCCATCTAGACATGGCTTAACATAAGGGATAAGATAAACGTGTTCTTAAAACAGAACTCCTACACCTTGTACACGGTGTTCAATTGTGTTCTTTATCCACTTAAATCTATGATTCGAAGCTTATACAAGTATGGATCTACCCAAACTTATAGGAGTTAGGGGTTCAGGTCCGAGACTAGCACTATATGGACCGGATTCGACCGGTACAAGCCCTCGCTATATACCATGTTATCAAAATTGCGAGAAGGGGGTTCATTTTTTTCTCATACATCTTAGATTTGCCTAAATATAGTTGTGCACATATGCAACTCCCTTGATTCCTCGCATTAAGTTATCAATAGTTTGTGGGTTTGAGCTTGCAAAATTGATGTAGCGTAGAATTTGTGTCCGCACAACCAGCATAAAGCTAGAGGTTTACCTTTAATTTGCTTATCTCTAATTTTTAGTATTTTTTTTAAAATTTTATCTCATTGTTATGATAGAGTTGTTAAGAATAAAAAAAAATTTAGGACTTTATTTATTTTTAACTCTTTTTATTAGACATGATCTATCTTTAATTTTTACAGTATTTGATTATGACTGAGATTTGTCATAGAAGTCCTATAAATATGCACCTTCTATTTACAGTTGGGAGGCAACTTATAATTAATAAAATTCTTCTTCTGAGATCTGAGATTTGTTTTCTCCTTCTCTTGGTCCTGGACTTGACTATTCTGTGGATTCAGAAGCCTCTCGCCTGAGGTTTACAAGCAACCTTCATACAGACCCCTCATCAGGTCCAGTGTTCTAAATGGCGGCTGCCTCGATCATCTAGGCGACGTCTAGGCAGTAGATGGTCTCTCTCTGCACCGCTTTTTAGTAGGCGGTAGAGTAGGAGGCCAACGAAGCTTTGACGGCCTAGGTGGACGCCTAAACAGAGCAATATCTAACAAGATATTTTGGCCAAACTGTTTTGCAAGCACTATTGGGCCTATGGTCCACTTTTACAAGACTAAAACTTAATAAATCTTTGTTCTACAATATAGTTATACATGAAATATCCTTAAAATATATATATAATGCAAAAAATTATAGTAAAATAGTAAAAAAATATCCAAAATGTATCAACCACCTAGGCGACCTAGGCGCGCATCCACCTACCGCCGTTTAGAACCTTAATCAAGCCATCCGTTATAGTTTTTGCGACACTACTTCGCACTGACTAAGCAACGATGGTCTAGTTATCTCATTATCGATTGGCTTAGCTATTGTCAGGTACAATGTAAGCCCGTTCCATTGTCAATTAGATTAAATATCAGAGCCCCACAAATCTAGGATTCTAATTTTTCGGATACCTTTCGGGAGTTCATAAGTTCTGGAACTATTTGGAATTTTCTCCCTTCATAGCCCCATCATCATCACATCATCATTAGATTTCCAAAAATAATAAAAATTCCTAAATAGGAAAAAAAAATCTTGAAAGTTGTTTCGCAAACAAAAATGGCAAAATCTGTCACGCACGAGTAGTTTGATGCCATGTCTGGAAATATTGAAGTCTTGTCAAGAAAATTTGATGCTCTATCTGACAACCTGGACAAATTACTTGGTTTTCTTGTAACTAAATTAACCGATGTGGCTGATAACAAGGGGATACCACCTATAGAAATAAGAGGTACAAACGCTCGCCCTACTACCAGCACCTACAAAAGGGGCCCCAACAATTGCTCCCCTCACAAGGAATAGTACGAAGATAACAACAACGAAGGTTCTAGCTCCCAAGGATCTCATTATCAAGGCCCCTAAACCATCTATGCATACCAACAACGGGGCCAAGATGACTATGAAAGAGGAAATGATTTCAAAATGAAGATGGACCTTCCCTCTTTCAACGGTCGATTACACATTGAAGACTTTCTTGATTGGCTAATATAATGCTTCTTTGAGTACATGAACATCCCGGAAGAGAGGCATGTTCACCTCGTAACCTATAGACTCAAGGAAGGCACCTCTGCTTGGTGGAAACAACTCGAGCACATCCATGCGAGAGTCGACAAAGCTCCTCTATGGAGTTGGCCCAAGATGCGACGACAATATTTGTACCTGAAGATTACTAGCAGATTCTCTAATGTCGATATCAAAATTATACTCAAGGTGCACGATATGTAGCATTCGCTACCAAAAAGTTCCAAATCGATAAATTAGAAAATTAGTAGTGCAACTTCAGGTAGTATTAGCTAATGAGGGATTAAAAGTCATATAAACGTGTTAGAATTGCATAGGAAGTGGTTTGTTAATTTTTAGAATTTTCTAGAATTTTTTTATTAATATTTAAAGGCTAAAAACTATTTATTAATATTTAATTATAGGCTTTAGGAATTTTAGAAAAAAATATTCTTTTTTTTTGGGTGGGGGGCTAAATATAGTTGTGCATAGATGCATCTCCATTGATTCCTTGCGTTAAACTATCAATAATTTGTGGGTTTGAGCTTGCAAAATTGATATAGCATAGAATTCGTGTCCGCACAACCAGCATAAAGTCAGAGGCTTATTAATTTTTAGTATTTTTAAAGTTTATCTCATTGATATGATGGAGTTGTTAAGAATCATATTTCTTTTATGACTCTATTTTTTTACTCTTTTTATTATGATTGGTTCTATCTTTAATTTTTACAGTGTTTGATTAGGATTAAGATTTGTAACGGAAGTCCTATAAATAGGCATCTTCTGTATACAATTGGGAGGCAACTTATATATCAATAAAATTCTTATTTTGAGATATGAGATTTATTCTCTCCTCCTCTTGGTCGTGGACTTGACTGTTTCGTGGATTCGAAAGTCCTTCGCATGAGGTTTACAAGCAACCTTCATGCAGACCCCTCATCAGGCCATCCATTAGAGTTTTTGCGACGTTGTTTCGCTCTCACCAAAAAATGATGATTTAGCTATCGTCATTACCGATCGACTTAGCCATTGCCATGTACAAAGGAAAGCTCGTTCTGTTGTCACACTATGTTAGGTATCAGAGCCCATAAATTTGAGATTCCATTTTTTGGATACCTTCGGGAATCTATAAGTTTTAGAATTATTTAGAATTTTCTTCCTTCCGTCACTCGCAAGAAGTTTGTTGCCATGTCTGGCAATGTTGAAGCCTTTTCAAGCAAATTTGATGCTCTATCTGACAACCTGGAAAGGTTACTTAGTTTTTTTGGAACTAAATTCAATGATGTGGTTGATATCAAGGGGATATTGTTCTGCCCCAGATCCAGAATACTGGAGAGCGGAGGAATGACAGCCAACCGTACCTTACGGAATACTGAAGTAACCCGCAATGTGTTAAGGTTGTCTAGAGACAAGGGGTACATACTACAATTAAGTCTCCTAGGGCCAAGAACCTATATATCTCAATCATTCAAACAAGTAGAAATAACATAGAATATTTCAGAATAAGCAGTGAGGCGTCCCAAATACCGTATCAGAATGTTCTAGAGATCTAGTAATACTAAATGATATGCCGGATACAAGATCAAAAGTATATATGACAGTGAGTCAGCTATAGTCTGATTATATTACAGTCATATAGGGAACTAGTATCCAGATTCTCCGGCTAACAGGTGCGTACAAAAGACGAGCAGTAAAAAATAAAACCCACTCGTGACCCTCATCAGTCATCCTTCTGGTGCGTGTCATCAGTGAGGGAGAAGTAAGCTTGATCCTCAGGTGCTGGCTCTAAACATGGCCATGCAAAACCAGTGGGGTCAGACCCCAAATAGCAAGTACCACAAAGAAAGCACAAAAAATACCCAATGTTATAGCATGAGATGCATGAGCCAACAATCATTGACATATGTCTCATCCACGAAAAGATACGACACCCTTCACCAAACAAGGACATAAAGTGTCATATCACATCAAGATAGAATACATCCCTTGATTATGGTCAAGCTAAAATATTCTGCGTCGTATTTTCAGTCCACAGCCTATCATAACACAATAACGCAATCCAACAACCAAATAAGGACATGAGTAGAACTATCATGCCACAACAACATGTGTCCTTAATTTCACTCAACAGAAGGTACAATATACAAGCAGAGATATAATATAAGAAATAGCATAGCTTCAGTTCATGGATCATAAAGACGCAACCCAACAACCAAACAAGGACATGGGTTGAATTATCATACCATGATAGCCCACTTTCCTGGCTAGACATATAATATAAGCAAATTAGACGACCAATCATGTATTACGACTTGATATATGATCTATAGGTTATCCTAGTAATACAATATATGAGTATTCTCATATCGTTCCATAATCTAGCAGGGCTGGCTGAACCAATGATATTTGAGCAAGAATATATGTAAAATGATGTACCAGTCCCTTACAAGGGCACTGAGCTAATTAATAATCAGTAACAGTTTCAGGCTTTCTATAGGAAAGATACTGGCTCGGTCTTATAATTAGATTAGATACTACACCCCACTAGTGCGGATGATATATATTATCCGTGGTGGCCAGCCTTTACTCTCAGCTAATTTAGGGTGGTTCAACATACACGATCTCGAGATACCGTTCCCTCCCAATGCTCTATAAATTAAGTTGCCTAGTTAACCCTAGGTTAATTAGAATCTCATATCGTGGTCATATGAACATCCCTTCTTAGATGTCGTACTTTAAGTACGGGCATCCTTGATACGAATCCATATTGTCACTCGAAAGTTAAATCTGGATTCACCCAAGTGTGATACAACAATCAATACTATCTAGCCACGACTAAAGTCACTATCCAACTACTAGATCCATGTAAGAAAATAAGTACATATATCACATAGCAAGAGTATGTGGCACGATGACTCACTATATATATCAAGTAGCACTTATGGTGTGATCAAGTGTATCAGCACAAATACAATAGTCATGGCAGAAAAAGTTCTAGAATCAAGATCATGGACAAGTTGTCAAGTAGCAATTTATTTAAGACAGGACAGTTAAATACTGGTCACATTAATTGTCACTTTATCGTATCGATGGATGAGGATAAGAGTAGTGTGAGAATCCCTTGAGATTAGATTCACAATTCTTAAACCAAACAAGGACCGAGATTGTAGACCCTTTCCCAAGTTGAACTACACCCCTTATTCTATCCAACGTATAATAAGGTGATCAAGGAAAAGTAGTTTAATTAGCAAGTTAGTACATATAAGGCCACATCTACAGGGCTCATGTCAGGTGCTTAGTCAAATTTAGCACATAGTCATATCTGGGTCATACAAGTCATTTCTAGATTTAACACGTAGCATCACAATCATTCAATCAAACAAAAATATTAAACCAAGCAAGTGTCCAACGTGTATAAGAAATATGGTGCCGTATAGGAACAATAGGCGCATAGGCAAGTTGTCGCATGAAGCAGGGTGCCGCATGAGGCCGCATATGTGTCCCGACCGTATATAGGTCCTAGGTCGCATATATGACTTGGACGCATAGGCGAGAAAAAGTCCACTCTTCAGAAAGAGTGCAAAGTGACAATCAAAGAAATGCAAGTCAGAAGCAATGACATAAAATGATAGATGTGACTGATGTGATATGTAGAAAGTGTGTTAGGAGAAAAGACAAAATCATAAAAAGTTATGCCAAGTCGGTGTGAAGTTATGCGTCCAGAAAAGAGGGTTTCTTAGCTCATGGCCGCATAGACGACGAGACCGCATACTCCTCTTTGCCGCATGAAATCATTTGGGACTTAGCAAAATTTTATTCGTTCAAGTTTCATGCATTTGGCCAAGGGGCGCATGTGCATATTTCAGTTATGCATACAATAAGATGGCCGTATGCTGACTCGAGACGAGAAGACCAGGTCGCATAGCACACTGTGCCCCATAGCGTTCCTTCATCTCCTCCAACATCAGCTTTTCGGCCATGGTCAAAAGCTCTAAAATAAAAAATTATTTCTTCCATAGAAACCTCAAATGAAGTCCAAATTAAGCAAAATAAAGTTCTAAACTACTTAAAATCAAATATTCATCAACATAGAACATCAAGTTTTCGAAAATAATAAGTTTTAGGAGATCAAAACCCAAAAAACTCAAAAACACATAAAAGCTTCTAACAAAAAGTCTAGATCTTGTAACTACCATTTTCCACTATAGGAATATTTTAATAATTTTATATGTTGTTAAATTTTTTATATTATTTTATATTAGTGATTATCTAGAATTATATTAGTGTTAGTTAGTGGCTAACCAATTAGAATTTGCAAGTATTAGTTAGTGCTAATTATTGTTAATTATGACTTTAGTAATTAGAATTAATTAAGTTTAGATGTCATGAAAATAATATTCCTCTTAGTTGTAGAGATTCCTTCCTTTAGTTAATTAGATTCCATTCATGACAAATGGAGAGGAGCAAACTTGATATTTTGGCATGACCAAATCTTACTATTAGAGATAAGTTCAATTTAGGGCTCATCCATTCATTTTATTTTATTTAGCCTCCATCTTCTCCAAATTTTCTTCTTCCCCAAGCAAACCAATTCCCCACTAAATTTTTTTCTAGCCACTCTCATTTCCACTCATTCTCACCATCATGAAGGCCTAGAGCACTGGAGAGCACAAGAAGATCAATATAAGAGGAGCTTGCCAGAAGATTGTGTCCGACTCATCTCTTCCATGTGCAAATTCAAAATTCTCCAAAGAGGCTACCAAAATACTAGATAATTCTCTCAATTTCATTAAATTCGTGGTTAGGAATACCCATTGGTCATGTAGGAACCTTTCCATAGTTAAATTTGACTTTTCAATGGTAGATCTAGACACTAGGAGCCCTCAATTTGGTAGATCTAAGTTGATGTTATGATTTTGGGGCTCAATTTGGAAAAATCCTAATTGTATCCATTGAGTGTGTCTATTGTGTCCTAATGAGGACTATTGATATTTATTTGATGGTATAAAGATGTTCTTATGTCCAAAATTAGACACGTAGAGTCCATATTATGATACGCCATGATACTTATAGATGAATTTGGTAAATTGGGTGTATATATGTGTTCTTTTGTCCAAAATAACCCAAATTCGTCATAGTATTCAGCCTCATTTTTAGTAGCCATAACAACTTAGAAATGCCATAACTCCTAACTCAGGACTCTGATTAATCTTCTATTTTTTTTTTAAAAATCGTATCAAAGTTAGCTTTCCAAATATATAAATTAATATGCCACTTTCATTCTAAATTTTTTTATAAAACTGTTTGAGTGCCAAGTGTCCAAAAGATAAATGCGTTTCAGTATTTTTGCAATTCTGGGAGCTTTCAGACATGAAAATGTGATCGTTTGAAGTTTTGGAAAGCTGATATGAAGGGATACAACATAATTTGACCCTAGAATTTATTGAATAGGTATAGTAGGTGAAGTATTGATTACAAGTAGAGAACTGACTATACGACATAGGCATTCTGTGTATCCTATAAGACTAGGTAGTATGGATATCAAGTGAGTGTAGGTATCATAGTTTGCCAAGTATATATATGATATATATATATATATATATATATATATATATATATATATATATATATATATATATATATATATATATATATATATATATAAGTGTTAGGTAATAGGCGTTAGTTAGTGTGTGTGTGTTAGTGTTGATATAAGTGGCTATCAAGTGAGCCAAGTATAGGTAAGTTACGTGTCAAGGTATTAGAGTTTGGGACAAGGTACTAGTGTGATACTTGGGTACCATGAAGATATTGGTATCATGACATTCAAGTATCATGAGTGAGGGTAAGTGAGTATTGGGGCTTGAGTAAGGTATCCTATTTGATATCAAGTATTAGTATTAGAGTTAGTTGGGTAAATATTTAGAAGGATAATGTATTGGTCAAGATACTAAGATATTGGGTAATAACTAGGTAATGGGTAATATTAAGATGTCAAGTGCTAAGAGTAGGGTGAGTATCTTGGATGTAAGGTAAGTGTAGATTATGGTCATGGTTTAGTATCTTGGGGGTTGCTATCATAAGATATTTAATGTGGTACCATGGTATCATATACAAACAAGTAGGATATGTATGGGATAAATTAGAGTGTGGTATCCTAGGATGTATCAAGATATTTAGAATACCAAGATACCAAAATATTAGAAATAGTATGAGGTAATACTATGATACTAAGCTAAGGTTATAATATTAGGTATTAGATTAAGATACTTGGAGTTATAAACAAAAAAGTTTAGAATTAAATCTTGGCTTGGTGGTCTAGACTTGGAATGGATAGGAATTCTATCAAAATATGCTTAAGGAGATAGACTATGCAAATTACTAGGCTTGTCCTGCATCTTGGATATATCATAAATTTTACTGAATGGACTTGACCCCTATATAAATGAATGTGTTAATGAGAGTAGGAAAATCTGTGCTCGATGTTTAGAAATCTGAGTAAAACAAGCTTGGGTAGAATAACCCGTGCAAATGAACCATGGTTTGACCCTAGGAATTGGGATGAGCATCGTGCGACAAACTTGCATGATGAATCATGTGCTTGAACTTATACCTATGACCTTGTGAGATGACCTAGTAATTAGGCAGACGACCCTGTGCCGAGTGAAAGAACCTGTGTAACCAACTTTAGAATATTGCCTGAACGAAGCTATAAAACTGGGGCAACAAGACTTAGAGTTAGACTGGAAACTGTAACGTATGATATGTTTGACCCATTCTTGTAGTGTCTAGCTTGGGTAATAAGTTAGATACCAAGGTATATGTTAAGGTATTGGTTAATGTAATAAGGTAATACTACGGGAATAGCTAAGTAATGAGGTAATGCTAAGGTATTGGCTAGGTATTAAGTGTTAGACTAAGTAATTGAATATATTAGTATATCTATATATTATATATGATATTATTATATCATAGCTAACTAGTATGACTTTAAAACCTAGTATTAGCAATATATTGACCCATAGTTGAGATATTGGTGATACAGCTAAGGTATTAGTCTAGAAACTTGGATATTAGCAAGGTATTGACTAGTATGGACTAGAAGACCTAGTTTAGCCAAGGTATTGACCCTAGAACTAAGATATTGACTAATAGTTAAGATATTTAAGATACGAGCTAAAGTATTAGGTAAATATGTGATACGGGTTAAGATACCGTGATATGGGATAAAGTAAATAGCCATAGGCCAAGGTATTGGTAGAAATTATAAGTATAAGTATATATTAGGATAATATATGCTAGGAACTTATCAATATAGCCTAGAAACCTAATATTGGTCTAGTATTAACTAGTGTTGACTTAGTTTGACATAGTTTGATATTGTTTGACTTAGTTGGACCTAGTGTTGACTTAGAGACCTAGTTTCAAGTTAATATAGCATGCTTATGATTCCAAAATACTATTTTTACTTGATATTTTATATTTAGGTTTTTGAGGCACTGATACGGATATAATTTGGCATTCATTGCTCTGGACCACAGGTGAGTACATTCTCTAATAGTTTCTATTATTTGATAATTACTATAATACAAGTATTTAGTAATATTTTACCTGATTCTCGACACAATGGTTACACAGGCTAGTTGTATGGATTTCAGTTCTGACATATCTATTATTCTCACATTCACTGTACACCCCGATCACCCTGCTCATATATTAATTCCATCTTATATTTTTGGTATCGTGATGTGACTTGATTGTTCTTGCATTATTGTGGATAGCCAATCCTAAGGGATTATGCCGTACTATTGTTCTTGCTTTATTGTGGATAGCCAATCCTAAGAGATTATGCCGTACTATTGTTCTTGCATTATTGTAGATAGTCAACCCTAAGGGATTGTGTCATACTATTGTTTATTGTGGATAACCAATCCTATTGGGTTGAGCCGTACTATTACATTAATGTGGATAGCCAATCCTATGGGATTGAGTCGTACTATTGCATTATTGTGGATAGCCAATCCTAAGGGATTGGGCCATACTATCATGCTTGCATTATTGTGGATAGCCAGTCCTAAGGGACTGAGCTGTACTATCGTGATCGTGTTATTGTGAACAATATTTATTGATTATTGACTATTGGTTAAACACATATTGGAAAGTATATACAAAATACTTAGTATAGTATCAGTTCTTCTCTTATTCCATCTCCTAGTGTATTGGTATTGCCCTATTGCTCTAGATTACATGTCTCTCTCTTTTCTACCATAATATGATATTGTTTATTGTTTCTCATCTTGTATTACATTCTCTATTTCTGTTTATAGTTATTATTAATTAACTTGGAACTGCTATTGGGTTATGCTAGCTCTATCCTGACTGGATATATGTTTTAGAGTATTGGAATAATTTGTGTCCGACACATTACGGACCGCAGGAGATAGCAGCTGCTTCTTTGGACCCTTTAGTTCAGGAGTGATTACCGGAAGGCCTAGCCGGTAGCACTAGTTATTTTAGTTACCTTTATTCAGTATTATAGTACTTGATTTGTTTCCACCATATTAAACTTTTGTGATGTATTATCATTACTCCTAGACTTGTTTAGACTGATGTTGATGTTGAGGACTATCTAGTTGTGACTTATAATTCTTTGTTAATCATATCATACTATTTATCATCCTTATAGATTTTTTTGTGATTGAGTATTGATATTGACTTTATATTATCATCTTGTCTTCCTTTTGGAGTTGAGATAGTATGACAGGTACCTTATATATATTGTGTGAGATATTTAGATAGTATTGTTGACCTAGACAATATTCTATATCATTATTATAATGTAGGATGAGTGTTGTTTGCGTACTCATGCCCTCACGTCCGAATACTGGTCGTGACAGATCTACACTAATCCATCCACCAAAATAATAAAAAATACCAAGTTCTAAATATATAGAGAAACACATAATAAACATAATAGAACAATAAAATTAGAGGGTTTCTTCATTCCTCGTGCAAGGTGTACTTGCCTCTGGAGGGAGAGAGAAAATCTAAGAGAGAGAATGGAAGAAGAATAATGAGGAGAGAGAGAATAAAGTTGGGTTATATATGGAGGGTTTGAGGTTTGGACCATGGGTACAACTCATGATCAAACCAAACCAACAAAATAAACTAAGAGCCAAGTGAACCAAAGAATGTGTATAGTCTCTCTACAACATACAACTATGCTAGCAAGAAAATAAATGTGTTCCAAATACGTATATTAGGAATGGAGAGTGACAGATACCACCTACAGAGACTAGAGACATAAACTCTCTCCCTACTAGCAGCTTCCCAAAAAGGGGCCCCAACATGCCTACAACAATTGGTCCCCTTACAAGGAATATTGCAAAGACAACGACGACAAAGATTCAAGCTCATAAGGATCTCATTATCAAAGCCCCCAAACCATTTATGCATAACAACAACGAGGCCAAGGCGTCCATGCATACTAACAACGGGACCAAGATGACTATGAAAGAGGAAGTGGTTTCAAAATAAAAATGGACCTTCCCTCTTTCAACGGTCGACTACACATTGAAGACTTCCTTGATTAACTAATATTACGCTTCTTTGAGTACATAAACATCCTGGAAGAGAGGCATGTTCACCTCATAGCCTACAGACTCAAGGGAGGTCCCTTTGCTTGGTGGGAACAACTCGAGCACATACATGCGAGAGTCAACAAAGGTCATGTATGGAGTTGGCCCAATAAGCGACGACTGTTGTGACAAAGATTTCTACCTCCAGAATACCAACAGATTCTCTATCATCGATATCAAAATTGCACCCAAGGTACACGATATTTAGCTGACTACACTAAATGTAGCATTCACTACCAAAAAGTCACAAATCGATAATTAGAAAATTAGGAGTGCAATGGCAGGTAGTATGAGATAATGAGGGATTAAAAGTCATATAAACTTGTTAGAAGTGCATTAGAATTGGCTTTGTAATTTTAAAATTTTCTAGAATTTATTATTAATATTTAAAGGCCAAAGACCATTTATTAATATCTAATTATAGACTTTAGGAATTTTAGAAAATAATATTGGGTATGAATTTGAACCCCAAAATTTAATATTAGGCCTAGAACATTATTTTATAATTTGTCATAAATTTTCATAATTTTTTAGATTTATTTGATAATTCTTTATATTTAATTGAACTAAAACTAGTTATTTAATAGGTTTTCTAATTAAAGAAAAAAAAGAGAGAAAATAAACCAAAAAATAGTCAAAAAAATCACTCAATTCTGCAACCACACGGGGGCATGCATGTCCTCACCCACGGGTCAAATACAAGTTTGACCTGAATTAACAATTTTTTAACCTTGATTGAGCTTTGGGAAGAGGGTAACAACTCGCCTAGAAATTGGCTAGAACCTGTTGGAATCCTCCTCTTAAGGGAAAAAAACAACTAACCCTAAAAGCCATAATATATATATATATATATATATATATATATATATATAATGCCAAGGACTTCTAGTTAAAGTGGTTAGAGTGAGGCATATTCCTCCAGAGGTTGTCGGTTCGAGCAACGAGAGAAGCACATTTAATTTTCTATAAAAAAAATTAATGTGAGTGCATGCCTGATGCGATGCAAGTACGGTGCATGTGCAGATCTTTGGGCTTTGAGTGGACCTTCGAGCTGAGTTTGTGTCACGCAACGCTCCCAGAATACTGGATAAATACGAGGACTGACATGGTCAACCGCACATTGCAGAATACCGAAGTAAGATGCAATGTGTTAAGGTTGTCTAGAAGACATATGGGCGAACTCTAGAATGATATGACGTCAGTCCTAAGGCCGATAAAATTTTAGTATCTTAATCCATCAATATAAGTACAAGATTATATTATATATGAAAATAAAAAAGGCGTTCCAAATTGCATACCACATATGATCATGAAGCTAGTGAATACAAAATATTGCACTAGCAGAGTATAATTATACATGATCAAATATACCAGCCATTGTCTAATATATACACCATGTTGACCAAAGTCAGAGAAGTGATCTCAAAATAAGGGACTAACACTGCCTCATGCTAAACACCACAAAATAAAATAACACTACGAGGGGTGGAGAAAGAAAATTCACTCACGAGCTTCGGCCGCAGTCCTACGAGTGAGATCCATCTTGCTGGAAGTACGGGGGATCCTGTTTTTACTCAGGTAAACCTGACCAAGCAAAGCCAATGGAGTCAGAACCCCAAGCAACTAGTACCACAAAGGAGCACAAGGTGATAGGCAAAACATATCACATCATTAGCAGAAAAGAGACATAAGAATAAATGAAGGTCAAGACTTGTACTATACCAATGTACTTGTCTCAAAATATAACTAGAAGAACTGATAACAAAAATGCTATAAAGAAAAGTAAGGCGAAGAGCGGTAAGAGGACATAGGAACTACTCTGGATCAGGACCATAACTCTTAAACCAAATAAGGACCGGGGTTGCAGACTTTCACCCGAACAGAACTTTGTACCCTAACCACGTGCCGAAGAATGAATAAAAATGGGCGAGCTTAACTTATAGACAAACATTCATTCCAAGGTCAAACATGCCTACGGCTTGCTAAAATTAACTAATTAGGGTTATCACAAACCTAGTTACTAACAAATGCATGCTTTGAAGAATATCACTACCACCGGCATTACAGTTAACCCGGATGACCAAGGGTACGCTTGTCTATTACTTATAGTGCACATCACAAAAAAATAATAAATAAAGAACTAAAGCAGATCACCGATAGCATAACAATATAACGTAAGCATAAATTAGCTTTTGAAGATATAAATAAATTTTTGTAAATGAGATTGGTTTTATTAACAATTATGGATTTTGTGAATGAAACTGATTTTGTAAACATGAAGAGATTTTGTAATTGAAACTAATTTTTGTAAACGTAAACTGATCTGTAAATGGTCTTATAACATAACTGAAACTGAAACATAACTGGAACATATACTGGAATGCATATACTGAAATACATAATGTTATGAACAATGGCTCAATAATAACTTGTAGTATTGCAGCACACGTAAACTTGGTCAGTCATGGAGCCCTTGCCTAGCAGGGTTGTTCCATGCTACATGGGGCCCTTAATGATCGGGGTAGCCGGTAGCACAATATTTTTTTCTCCTAATAATCTAGGTAACTCTTATCTTGTTTAATCATTACTAAATTATTTCAAGTTCTCGAGTCGTTGACACTTGAGAACTCCCTAGAAAGACGAGTCACGAGTATGAGCTTTTCATGAGTTTTCGCATTCGTGGCACGCGATACATGGGATAATACTCACACTCAATTGTCCGATGCCAAAATGCAATAAATTATTATACAAAAATATTTTTATGGTGTCATGAGGATCCAAATCACATGTTAATATAGGGAAGCACAACATCCAACTATGCTCCAGTACTCAACTGGGCTAAAACAGTTATACAATAGAAAAAAATTGATACCGAATATTAAATTGAGGATAACTCTCACATATAAACTCCAAATGAGGTGATTCAAAAATATTTGGGAATAAAAAACAGAGATCTACAACTTTCACGTTTTAAGTTTTATGAAATTTAAAATAAAAATATCTAAATTTGGCAAAACATCCATTGTGGTTGATATGCGAGCGCGACACATTGATTCTGTGCACGGCGCACTGATGTGCGACCAAAATCCATGCGTAGCGTGCTATTGTGCGGCACAGTGATGCGTACGGAAGTGATGCGTACGGCACATGCAACAACAAAAAATCTATGTGAGACGCATGGCGGAAGGCAGAAAATCTGTGCATGGCGCAGGTCCGAGAACATGAGTCCAAAACTTATTTTGGCCATAAAAACTTTAATCTAACTCCAAATTAAGCGATTCAAAAGCCAAAATACTCGAAATAGAAAGATCAATAAAATAGAACAACTATTTTTTGAAAACAATAAGTTTTAATAGATAAAACCAAGAAAAAACTTATGGAACCCATATAAAATCCTAACTTGAAACTCAGATCTACACAAATTCATACATCAAAATCCAAAACTCTAAGAACTAAAATAGATGATAACATAAAGGAGAATATTTTCCACCAAATATATTTTAAATTAACACCCATAAGAAGAAATCTGAAAATCCATGGCTTCAACATTGAGCAAGAGGTACATGCCTCGAGTGGCTACCTAGCTTCTACCTCTGGTGATCTTCAAGACCTCTTCCTAGATCAACTTGGGCTAGGATCGGGTATATGAACAGGGAGCAAGAAGTGTAAACCCCCTCACCCAAAATAGGTATTTGTGTGTATTTTATATTATTATATTTATTATAGATTATTTTAAATATTGAATTTTTTTAGAGTATTCTCTTAGTTAATTAGAAAATAAATTTTTTGATATATTTACTTATATAAATATTTATTTAGAATCATTATTAGGCTATTTTAGATTTTTGGAGATTTTTCTAAATTTTTGGTAATTAAAATATAGTAAACGTAAATTTGTAGGACTTTCATGATTTACTATGAGACCATACTTGCATATTGTTCCTACCAAATATTTATTTTAGGTTAAAATATTTAATTATATTTTCCTATAATTTATTTATAATTTTAAGAAATTTATTTAGATTTTTAAAATTATTTAGGATTTATTTGGATATATATAGTCTTAATATTAGATAGATGCAAATTTAGTGTTAATAGATATTAATAAGATTATATATAAATTATTTGTATTATATTTAATTCTATTTAAGATTATAAATTATTGAGATAAATTTAAACTATGTTTTAAACTAATTCAAATCCTGAGTCTACTAGGAAAGCAACTTCATGCATATCCTATCCTTATTTAAACTGATGCTAATCCTATCCAAATTAGCCAATCCTAGTCGTATTCAATTAGCTAGTCTCCACCATTATAAATATCTATTAGACTTATGAAATAAACTTATCTTTCATATTTTTCTTCCCCAAACTCCTCTCTTTTTCGTCCAAAAACAGTCAAAATTCGTCATAAATTCAGCCTCATTTTTTAGTAGTTATGACGACTTAAAAAGACGATATCTCCTAGCTCCGGACTCCAAACGCGCTCCAGTTTTTTTGTTAGAACCTTATCAAGGTTAGTTTTCTAAATATATAAATTATTTTAGTAATTTCAGAACCTAAATTTCCAGAATATTCTGAAAGTGTTAGCTATCCGAAATTAGACGCATTTAGGTATTTTGGAGATTACGGGAGATCCCGAACTCGGAATTATGAACCGTTTGAAGTTTCGAAAATATGACATAATAAACTCACATAAAATTATTTTTCCATAATTTAATATATAAGTTTATTCTACTGTAAAATTTGTGCAACTTAGACGTAAATAGGAAACTACCAAAAACTGTCATCTGTGCGCCCTTGTGGCCATAACTCTTTACCGACTTATGATTTTATGAAACTGTCAATTCCAGCATTCATATAGCATTGAAATCTATAGGATTCCATACACAAATCCAGGATTTAAGTTGGTTGACTTTTTGGTTAATGGATTGCCTCGAATTGCGTGCCACGGATCACAAATCTATAAAGTTGACTTTTTTTGGACCAAAATTAGAGTTTAACAATAAAATTATATTATAATAAGATTAAAATAATATTTTAGGTTATTTTATTCTGAATTAAGAATTGATTAAAATGGAGGAACCTATTCACCCACTTTTGTAACCTAACTTGTTTAATTTATGTGACGGGTAGATCGGACGACGCCTTAAGTTGGGACTTCATTCTTTTTCAGAGTAGGCAAGTATACCTTGCCATTATACTATTATTCATATTCCATATGTTGCATGCATCTTTATTTTCTGTCTTTAGTTCATATATTTTAACTATTATATAAAATGCGCACGACGGTGTCGTCGCGGTATATTTTTTATTTATGTATTTGCATTGACCTTGTTTATGAGACTACCCCATTATCATGTAGCATTATTAGGTTTATTGGCCATGACACAATTGTTACACGAGTGTGAGTCTCATATAGATCACGGACTGTGTGACAGATCTGGCCTCCTGTACGTATGGGCCGTGTATTAGGGATGACTGCTGATAGAAACTTTGTATGCTAGAAGACTTAGCAGCTATTAGAGGTCCCGGGACATAGCCTATTGTAGTACGGTGGCCCAATCCTTGTCCTTGTTTGGTTGCAGGATTGGGCTAGGGTACTAAAGATAGGCTATGAACCAAATCATGTCATGGATGTGACATACTTAGAGCATGGGGTAGGGAGAACAACAAGTACCACATTTGGGCTCCTTTGCACTTTTCTTATTGTAACCCGGAAGCTCCGTTGGAGATACGGGCGGTGATGACCCCTATACAATTGGCGGCCTCTGCCGTTCAAAAGACGGTATGATTTGAGGCCCCTGATTCTCCGAGAGAGTCATGCCAATCCCATTTATGACCAGATAGCCCACTTGTTAGAAAGTTGTTCTCAAACTGCATTCACTTAGAATGTTAGGCGACAATTGGATATTTATTTCAGTACTTTATTGGCATACTTTTATGTATCTTGTTATGTCCCTCTGAGAACCTGGCCCCTTCCAGGTGTCGCTGTTCTTGAGTATTCGCAGGAGCGCAGATTCAGATGGTTACATATATTTTGAGGATGTCTTCTCTTCGAGTCCCATGGTTGTTAGTTGATATACTTATTTTGTGTTTGTTGTGTTGTACTTATATTGTATTTGCTCTTATATTCGAGTTAGTAGTGGATTTATTTTCATCCAACTATCATCCTTAGATACTTTATATTGAGATTTAGTTTCATAGATATTGGTGATTTATCTATTTATGATTTTCTGTGGATGAGATTTAGATTGTACCATGTGACTTGTGACATATGTTTATACCACTTATGGATTTGATATTCATATTACAGCGTACGTATGGGTTTGGTTTCCATATATTAGAGTTGCCATATCCATGCGGCTGGCATGCTTACTTGTCCTAGTCCTACGTATTCTTGGGACTGGGGCGTGACATATTTTTAGTGGTGGCCCATGCAGGTCGAGAGCATATTGTCTCGGTTACGTTTCTTTACTGAGCAAGCCTGCACCTAGGAATAAATTATAGGATCTCATCCACTATTGACTTTGACTCGTATTCTTCCAATCCGTTCTGTATGAACAATTGCATCCTGCTTTATTCCTATATTTCCCTAATAGTTCTTTGAGTATAGCCTTCTGCTAGAATATAGGAACCCCTGTTATTAAGATGATAATTAGGATAATAATCCTACCAAGAATACAACTAGAGTATTGATACAGCACTAAGTTCCGAATACCTAATGAACCCTAGCGTCCCTTATCTATAGATTGGTTTACCATTACCCTTGATGTATTTATGAAGACTTGAGAGTAGTATAAACACTATTAGGATTAGTTTAAAATTTGATCATAGTATTTGACCTAGTATTGAGGAACCAATAGAAATTCAAGGTTAAACCTTAGGACTACACCTAACCTTTATAGTGAGATAGTATTATAGAAATATAAATCTAGCTCCTTGTCTTATTATTAAGCAGACAGTACCTTAGGAAGCCAAGAGGAATAAATATAATATTTTTCTTGATCATACCTCAAACATAGAAATTGGCATACCACCCTTCCTTAGGAAACTATGACACTATCTAGAGTCTTTCTATTTAGCTTTATGACTTGTTCCTCTGAACCCTTAGCTCTCGCTATTAGTGCGACGACTGAATTTTTCTCTTATCTTTTAACTCGTACCACCTGACACTTCTGATTATAGACCGAGTAATTTTATTCTATGTTAGGATATATAGCTTGCTAGGATTTTGGTTGTTACCCTTGAATTTTGAATTATGTGATTGGTAGTTAGAACTTGACAGTTTAAGTTATTCTTATAGATTATGACCTGGTGATTATCCTCTAGTTGTAATTTACGTAAATTGTATCCATAACTCAATACAAGTTATACCCTATTTCACCCGAGGCCAGTAACTGTTCCATCCATACTATTGACACTTGTTCTATAAGCATTAGGACTAAGACTTAAGATGACCATTACCTATATAATGCGATAGGATACCCTAATAAGTACCAAGATCTTTTCCGTATGTACCCCAATAAGAGTTTATACTTTATTTACAAGAACAATATTATTTTGTAGGACCCCCTTAAGACTGTCATAGTATTAGTTTATTATTTTAAGTTGGGTAGTATGCCTCACAACATAGTATATCATAGCCCTATTGACCTATTGATGAAGTGTAATAGGATGACACAACTTTAGACTTGCATAAGAAGATAGTATTTATTCAGACTGTAGAAATTAGAGGCATATACCCTATTTAGTCGACTAGCGACTTCGTCAAGGAGTTAGTATGACAACTGTAGAGATTGTGGAGTCTTATCTCTTTTGTGAACTTGAATTATTTTATAATTTCTCTCATCATAATCTAGCGTATTTATAATTTTTGTACTACCTTGACTTATGCTGCTACTATAGACTAGTTTTGAAAGCTTATTCTTTATCGAGCTTGTTCATGATATGTATTATTGGAGTGCTACAATAATATATTTCAAAATCAGTGTATTACGGTCTGATCAACCATAGTGCGCTTGATTCGCCCTTCACAATACTACTTTACATGGATCGAGATATATAGTTGACTTGTAGACATATGTACTTGCCCTCTAGATATGTCTGAGCGGATCGTATCAGTTACATAACTATACTGATACGAGCATGCGAATAAGGATTTACCAAATAGGATTTCAATCCATAACTGCCTTGACAATTCCCTTTTGAATTCTCTAATCGCCTTGATCTCCAGACTTCTATTCTAGTACCTTTTCCTTGAACTCTTTATCATTGTCTTCCGTCTTCCCTTGTTTCGAAAAGATGAACCTCGTGCTTGGTATAAATTTGATACATAGAGAGTACTAGATATACCCCATAGGCCAATCGTATCACTTGGTGACTATCTTTCATAATTAAGGGCATATCATATGTGATATATTTGGTGCTAAAACTTTTGAGGACTGAATAATACGATTAAATAAATTGAGGAAGTCTTTCAAAAATGTATAGCCTTATGTGATAGATTAATAAATTCTAAGTTGGGTAGAAGTCGCATTGTCAACTTGAGGTAAATTTTTTTTAGATTGTGATCAAGTAAGATTAGATTGAAAGATTTAAGTCATTTTAATTTTGAGAATTTTTAGAAGAATGATTAAGATGATGAGGATTCAATAAATTTTAGAATCTTGATATTATGGACCAAATATTTATACTTGAGCACATGATTTAAATTTTGGATATTGAAGGTTGAATCATTGATTTAAATTTTGAGGATAAATATAGAATTCTAGACGTGAACAATTGGTGAATTAGATTTAAAATTTTATAATTTGATGATTTGAATTAAAAGTTGAATGCTGATTGTTGGATCACCTATTTAAAATATTGAGCATGGAAATTGAATTTAAAATTTGAAGAGTACAAGATTCATAAGTTGAAAATAGGAATAATATTTGATCAGAATTGTTTTATAGAAGGGATTAGGAAAGTTGGAGATCGTGATATAAAATTTGATATAAGTTATTTAAATCTTGAAGATGTTATATGGATTTAACTTAAATTTTGATGTTGATGATTTAAAAATCGAGAAGAGGCTACGATAGGTTGAATTTTGATTTAAATAATGGTTATTTCAAATTTAAAGTAATTGCGATAGATTTGAATAGATTATGTTATTTAAATTTTTGGAAGAGATTGTGATTGACTTGCCTTATATACGAATATGAAGAATTTAGCAAATCATGCCTTATTTTTAATTTCGAGGATAAAATTTTTTTAAGTTGGGTAGATTGTAAACCCCCTCACCCTAAATAGGTATTTGTGTATATTTTATATTATTATACTTATTATAGATTATTTTAAATATTGAATTTCTTTAGAGTATTCTCTTAGTTAATTAGAAAATAATTTTTTTGATATATTTACTTATATAAATATTTATTTAGAATTATTTTTATGCTATTTTAGATTTTTGGAGATTTTTCTAGAATTTTTGGTAATTAAAATCTAGGAAACGTAAATTTGTAGGACTTCCATGATTTACTATAAGACCATACTTAAATATTGTTCCTACCAAATATTTATTTTTGGTTAAAATATTTAATTATATTTTTCTATAATTTATTTAGAATTTTAAGAAATTTATTTAGATTTTTTGAAATTATTTAGGATTTATTTGGATATATATAGTCTTAATATTAGATATATGTTAATTTTAGTGTTAATAGATATTAATAAGATTATATATAAATTATTTGTATTATCTTTAATTCTATTTAAGATTATAAATTATTGAGATAAATTTAAACTATGTTTTAAACTAATTCAAATCATGAGTCTACTAGGAAAGCAACTTCATGTATATCCTATCCTTATTTAAACTGATTCTAATCCTATCCAAATTAGCAAATCCTAGTTGTATTCAATTAAGTAGTCTCCACCATTATAAATACCTATTAGACTTATGAAATAAACTCATCTTTCATATTTTTCTTCCCCAACTCCTCTCTTTTTTGTCCAAAAACAGTCAAAATTCGTCATAAATTCAGCCTCATTTTCTAGTAGTTATGACGACTTAAAAAGACGATATCTCCTAGCTACGGACTCCAAACGCGCTCCAGTTTTTTTTGTTAGAACCATATCAAGGTTAGTTTTCTGAATATATAAATTAGTTTAGTAATTTTAGAACCTAATTTTCTAGAATATTCTGAAAGTGTCAGCTATCCAAAATCAGATGAATTTTGGTATTTTTGAGATTACGGGAGATCCCGAACTCGAAATTATGAATTATTTGAAGTTTCGAAAATATGACATGATAAAATCATATAAAATTATTTTTCTAGAATTTAATATGTAAGTTTATTCTACTGTAAAACTACTATAAAATTTGTGCAACTTAGACGTAAATAGGAACCACCGAAAACTGTCATCTGTGCGCCCTTGTGGCCATAACTCTTTACCGACTTATAATTTTATGAAAATATCAATTCCAGCGTTCATATAACATTAAAATCTATAGGATTCTACATACAAATCCAGGATTTGAGTTGGTTGACTTTTTGGTCAATGGATTGCCTCGAATTGCGTGCCACGGATCACAAATTCGTAAAGTTGACTTTCTTTGGACCAAAATTAGAGTTTAACAATAAAATCAGATTATAATAAGATTAAAATAATATTTTAAGTTATTTTATTCAGAATTAAAAATTGATTAAAATGGAGGAACCTATTCACCCACTTTTGTAACCTAACTTGTTTAATTTATGTGACGGGTAGATCGAACGACGCCTTGAGTTGGGACTTCATTCTTTTTCAGAGCAGGCAAGTATACTTTGCCATTGTACTGTTATTCATATTTCATTTATTGCATACATCTTTATTTTCTGTCTTTAGTTCATATATTTTAACTGTTATATAAAATGCGCACGACAGTGTCGTCGCGGTATATTTTTTATTTATGTATTTGTATTGACCTTGTTTATGAGACTACCCTATTATCATGTAGTATCATTAGGTTCATTGACTGTGACACAGTTGTTACACGAGTGTGAGTCTCATATAGATCGCGGACTGCGTGACAGGTCTGGCCTCCTGTACGTATGGGTCGTGCGTTAGGGATGACTGCTGATAGAAACTTTGTATGCTAGAAGACTTAGCAGCTATTAGAGATCCAGGGACATAGCCTATTGTAGTAAGGTGGCCCAATCCTTGTCCTTGTTTGGTTGCAGGATTGGGCTAGGGTACTAAAGATAGGCTATGAACCAAATCGTGTCATGGATGTGACATGCTTAGAGCATGGGGTAGGAAAAATAGCAAGTACCACATTTGGGCTCCTTTGCAATTTCCTTATTGTAACCCGAAAGCTCCGCTGGAGATACGGGCGGTGATGACCCCTATACAATTGGCGGCCTCTACCGTTCAAAAGACGGTATGCTTTGAGGCCCCTGATTCTCCGAGAGAGTCATGCCAATCCCATTTATAGCCAGATAGCCCACTTGTTAGAAAGTTGTTCTCAAACTGCATTCACTTAGAATGTTAGGCGACAATTGGATATTTATTTTAGTACTTTATTGGCATACTTTTATGTATCTTGTTATGTCCCTCTGAGGACCTGGCCCTTCCAGGTGTCGCTGTTCTTGAGTATTCGCAGGAGCGCAGATTCGGATGGTTACATATATTTTGAGGATGTCTTCTCTTCGAGTCCCATGGTCGTTAGTTGATATACTTATTTTGTGTTTGTTGTGTTGTACTTATATTTTATTTGCTCTTATATTCGAGTTGGTAGTGGATTTATTTCCATCCAACTATCATCCTTAGATACTTTATATTGAGATCTAGTTTCATTGATATTTGTGATTTATCTATTTATGATTTTTTGTGGATGAGATTTAGATTGTACCCTGTGACTTGTGACATATATTTATACTACTTATGGATTTGATATTCATATTACAGCATACGTATGGGTTTGGTTTCCATATATTGGAGTTGCCATATCCATGCGGCTGGCATGCTTACGTGTCCTAGTCCTACGTATTCTTGGGACTGGGGCGTGACAAGAAGAAAAAAAGAGGAAAGAAATTGAAGAGTGAGGAAGAGGAAAAAGAAATTTTACTTATATATACCAAGGGGTGGATGCATGCGCACATGGGAATAGATGCACCGTCATCAGGGATATGTGCGCTGGTTATAGATGCGCGACGGTAGATGCGCCAAAGAAAGGATGCGCAAGGGAAGGATGCGCGGAGGAATCAGATGCGCCGGGGACTAGCTATAGCAAATCCTATAAAGTCTCAACTATCCAAGAAATAGGTTCAGTGGTCCAAGAGTGAAACAGGTCATGCATCCATCCGACATACGGGTCCTATTACTGGTCCATGACAATTGCCAAATGTTCACTATTGGTTCATGGTAGTCTTTCTCAACAACAGAAAATAAAATAATAAATAATATGACATGAACCAATATGAGAAATACAGCAAAAAATATATTATCAGAAAAAATTAAATTCTAAGAATTCAAGAAATACCAAATCTGGAATCGGGTGTGACAGTTTATAAGCCTTCGGGCCGAGTTTGTAACACAATTACCTTGTTATATATATATATATATATATATATATATATGAGTCATAGGCTAATATTCCTACATGAGTCATGCACATATGGACCAATATGAATGAAGTCCTACATCCCATGTGCACCTATGTGCACTATTATACTCCATTCTAGAAATTTGCTACAAGCTGTTAGAATCGTCCTCTTAAGAAAAAAATAACTAACCCTTAAAATTCTATATATATATATATAAATATATATATATATATATATATATATATATATATATATATATATATATATATATATATATATATATATATATATATATATATATGTAAACGAGATATGAGACATGTTAGTCCCGAGGCTGATCAAATGATGGATGAACAGAGGCCAGAAACAGAGGTTCAAGCAAACTTTACGGTTTACCTTCTGTTCTCCCAAAGAGAGGATCTCCTAAAGAGACTTAATATGAGTAATTATTATTTACTCAATATACCTATAATGGCTAGGTCAATGTGATCCGTTATGACCGAAATAATAAAAGAGCATGTTCTGTCTCCTAAAGTACCATATTTAATGAATATTAATTTTTTATTCATTTAGCATAATATATTTATGTAAATCTAGTTATATGCACCTACACATAGACACGAGAATGACCCAAGACTTGCATGTCGCGGACAACTTGTCCACAAGGTTTATGTGGTTTTCGCAGTCGGTTGCTAGGGCGCTTGGACCGGTCTAATCCAGAAGAAAACATTATGAATGGTCATATGTTATGTGATGGAGTATTCTGTAACGGGGCTCGCCACCTGCGTTGGATATAATTTTTAGTCTCGAGACCATAAACCCGTCCTTTATGGCTATGCCAACGACTTTTGTCATATAGATAAGTCATCCTCACTTAGCGGCTATCTGCGTGCGAGTCATTGTATCGCATCAATAATCTGAATCCGCTAAACGATATGAATATGAGACACTTATGAGTAATAGAGCATTTGAACGTCTGAAGCAAACACTTTTGGATAAGCAGTATACTCGTGCACCCGATATGGAATCTCACATGAAACACTTGTGTTTGCATATGTCGTTGCCCTTGATTTGTCATAATGAATGCTTGTGCTTGAATTAACTTGGTTTGCCTTGGACAGAGAAGGACAAATGGTAAGTTGGTAAGTCTTGCCGTGTTTTGTCTTATATCGCACGGCGCAATGCCACACGAGTTAGGCTATTCAATCATTTGCCATGAAACTGATCCTAAGGCAACTAGAAAGACAACAAAACAGTTGGTGCACGCAACCTATGTTATGTGTTTGGATTTATCGAGCGGGCAAGTTGCCTCCCCACCAGTGCATTTGTGTATTGATAATCCACCAGGTTCTTAGCAGGGTGCGGGAGAACCTCGTTCGGTACGGATGCCTCCTTCGTGCGTGATAAGGCATAAAGTTTAATCTGGAGCCTTGGAGCACTGCGTCCGAAACTGAAGCACATATACAAAATATAATATTGGAACATCGCCTATACATTATTCCACAAATATAGCCACTTGGTACGCTTTTACTGTTTCTGAGAGAGAGGCTTGAGCGACTTATAATCTCGGTTATGCGCCGTCTGTGATATTATCAATATCAATAAAGAGCTTGTTCTACTTCTAAACGTACTATTCAATGCTTCCGCTATTGTCAATTCAGTGAACTTGTTATCCAATCGCCTATGCGTTATAATTCTGCTGCACTCGGATAATCTGTGTGACTCTGTGGCTTAGACCTCTTACCGCCAGCCAATAAACTATGGCCTTGCATGAGCGTGGCTCACGCTCGTGCGGCATCACGCCCAGATGAGCGAGAGCGATCGTCCCGTGGAAGCGCTGGCACGGTGATTCTTGCCTAGCATGAACGACCGATTAGCCTGCGGGAGATCGGGGCGTGACAGATTGGTATCAGAGCTTAGCTATACGCCTTTGGACTTCATTTCAATTTTCTCAGTTTCAAAAGCTCGTTCGTGGGTTATGTGCACACTCTCTCTATATCCCAACAAAATATTCCAACAATGAGTCTAAATACTTTTAAAAAGTGAATATGAATGATATGATTGCTTGTACAAAATTGTGTTACGATTGGCCCTTGTGCCAACGCGTGCTATACCCTTCGGATTTGACTCGTGCTAGAAATGCGACTTATGTGCAAACCCGATACCTATACAATGTTTGTCCAACTTGTTAGTATACGGAATCGAATATTGTCCCAAACGATTAGCTTTGCACATAGCTTTTCGGCTAAGTTGTGTAGAGTATCGCGTGCCAAGACCATTTGGTGCAAACTAAATTACAAATGAGAATGAGATATCGTTTAGGAATAAGGCAAGTCGGACTTAGAATGCCAACTGATAGAAACATTTTTAGATCTACCGCTTAGGCGAATATTGAGAATCGTATTTGGATTTCAAGAAATAGCTCGAACGAAATTTTATGTTGGAAGAGATAAATCGAGTATAGTTGCTTGGATGACTACCAAATATGGATTTAATGGATGACTCAATTTCGAGTGGTGTATGGATCATTAAAAATGTTCGAACGGATTTTAGGTCTCGTACGATAATTAGATCAAACGATTTTGGAATGTCTTGAATAAATAATAATGCTTATATCGAATTGGAATTTTTGGAAATGGAAATCAATATCTTAGTTAAGGAAACTTGTAAAAAACTTGAGGATTATGCAATCGATTTTGGATTGAAATAAATGGATTAAACTTGAATACAATATTGCTCGAATAAAAATTATCCCGGAGTAAATATTGTGTTTCGATGAAAGAGGTGAACGATAATAGATTTGGCTTAGAGTTTGGAAGAACGGTCTTGAAATCAAGTTCGAAACGATAACTCTCGAAATTAGTCCCAACGAGAATAGTTATCCTACGGGAGCGCCGGCGTGGTGATTTCACGTACGGTGGGGATGATCGAACTCACAAGAACATGTTCGGTGGTTATTCCAAATGAACTCAATAAATAGAACATATCAAAATTTAAATAGACTTGAACGATTTACCAAATGGTAACATTGAAGTTGGATAATTTTATTAGACGAATTATAATCACTGCATGAACAGACATGATTTGGTAAAAATAATAAGGTGTCTCGATCGTGCCGAAGATAACCATAACTTTCAAACGTTCTTGTCTTGTGCGAGCGAAACTCTATGCTCATACATGTGTCACGTCCGGGTTAGGACGATTATCAAGCAGGAGCGTTGGAGTGATAATCTCACGTTCAACGAGGGTGATCGAACTTGCGGGAGACCAAGACGTGACAACCAATGGACCGTCTTGACTTTTGGTTCGACATGATAAGACGAATTTGGAATGCACGTGATTAAAAATATTTCGATGGATAAGTTAGCCTAGAACCTGAAATAAATTACGCTTGATGGTTTTGTGAACGAATTCATGAATCAGGTTGGACGACTTGGAGTTAAAGAATTAAAAAGGGCTTAGAATCGAATCTTGACTTGGTGGTCTAGATTTGAAATGTATAGGGATTCTATCAAGACATGTTTGGAGGGATAGACTATACAAATCACTAGGCTTGTCCTACAATTTGGATATATTATGGATTTTACTAAATGGACTTATCCTCCGTGCAAACGAACATGTTATTGAGTGTAGGGAAATCTGTGCTGGATGTTTAGAAATCTGAGTAAAACGAGCTTGAGTAGAATATCCCGTACAAATGAACAATGGTTTGACCCTAAGAATTGGGGCGAACATCGTGCGACGAATTTGTACGATGTATTGTGTGCTTGAACCTATACCTATGACCTTGTGAGCTGACCTAGCAATTAGGCAGACGACCCTGTGCCTAGATCATACCTCGAACATAGAGATTTGTATACCACCTTCCCCTTAGACAACCATAATATTATCTAGAGCCTTTCTATTTAAATTCAAATCTTGTTCCTCTGAAAATCTAGCGCTCGCTATTGGTGCGACGACTAATTATGTTTTTCTTTCTTTTCTTTTAACACGTGCCACCTAACCCTTCCATACTTACTATTAACACTTGTTCTATAAGCACTATGATTAAGACTTAAGATGACCAATACCTTTTAATGCAATAGGATACCCTAATAAGTACCAAGACCCTTCCTCATAAACCTTAGCAGGAGTTTATACTGTATCCTTAAGACAGTACAATATTAGTTAATTCTTTTAAGTTGGGTAGTATGCCTCATAACATAGTATCACATAGTCCTATTGACCCATTGATGAAGTGTAATGGAATGACACAACTTTAGACTTGCATAAGAAGATAATGTTTATTCAAACAGTATAACTTAGAGGCCCATACCCCTATTTGGTCAACTAGCGACTTAGACAAGGAGTTAGTATGACAACTGTAGAGTCTTATCTTTTTGTGACCTTGAATTATCGTGTACCTTCTTTCATCATAATCTAGCGTACTTATATTTTCTGTACTACATCGACTTATGCTGCTATTTTATAGCCTAGTTTTGTAAGCTTATTCTTTTATCGATCTTAATCATGATATATGTATTATTGGGGACGCCTACTAATACATTGTATAATCAGAATTAGTGTATTAAGGTCTAGATAACCTTAGTATATTTGGTTCGCCCTTCGTAATACTACTTTACATGGATTGAGATATATGGTAGACAAATATACTTGCCCTCTAGATATGTTGGAGTACATCATATCAAGTATATAACTGTACTGATGTGAGCATGTGAATAAGAAATTACTAAATAATATTTCAATCCACAACTGCCTTGACAATTTCTATTTGAATTCTTTAAACACCTTGATCCCCATACTTCTATCCCCTATGATCTCCCCCATTTGAACTCTTTATTATTGCTTTCCGTCTTTCCTTATTTCGGAAAGACAAACGCTCGTATCGGGTATAAGTTGATACACTGATAAGTACTAGATATACCCCATAGGCTAATCATATGACCTGGTGACTCTCTTTTATAATTGATTAATGGCATATCATAGGTAATATATTTGTGTGTTAAAACTTTGAGGATTGAAAAACATGATTTGAGGAATAGTTTTCCTAGATGTATAGCCTTAGATAATAGATGGATAAATTCTAAGTTTGGTAGAAACCGCATTGTTAAAACTTGAGGTAAATTCTTTTAGACTGTGACCAAGTGAGATTAGATAGAGAGAAACCATGCCTTATTTTAATTTTGAGAACAAAATTATTTTAAGTTGGGTAGATTGTAAACTCTCACACCCAAAAATTAGGTCTACTTGGCTTAGATAGTGAAACTAGGGCTAGTTTGAACCCAATTAGAATTAGAACACGACATTTTATTTAATTATGCAATATTTATATCACTTAGCGCGCCTTACCGTTGCTTCGATAATTGGAGCACTACACTAGCCACTGCCTTTCTACAAATTTCACACTCTTGTCCTAGACATGACCGCCTACAATTCTAACCTCGGTGTAACTTATAATTATGCTTTCTTGTGCTATATTTTAGTCGCACAACATTCGTCACAGACGTTATTATTTAATTCTAAATAAATTCAGCTTTGTACCCTTGTGCGTTTCAATCGAAATTGGAGACACAATCTTGACCCATTTTATGCAACCCAATTATTAATAATATTTTACTCTGAGCCCCCTATGTCCATGACACTGGTGTTCCACCTAATTTTATCTCCATGTACTTCTAATTAATTCAAGAACACCTTGCACATAAACTTTAATTAATTTAATCAAATTTATATCTTTGTGCAATTTTTTAATTATTGGGCACTTTTATGCAAAAATACAATATGGTGTCCACACCATTGGACAATACATGAAGACAACCCATTTTTCCCTTCATATGATTTTTTCTATGAATTTTGGAACGTGCAACGTACAATATCGCCCCTAATTAAACCCTATCCTTGTATTTTAAAAATAATGTAAACTATGGCCCTCTATATACCCCCATGTGAAGTCAAGGCCCACTCCAAAGAGGGTTGACCAAGCCCAAACTTTTAGGTCAAACATCTAACCCAAGTTTACATGTATATAAACAATATTTCCTTCCCTTTTTTCTCATTTTTTTAAACCTAAAACACCTAGCCGACATCCCCATGTCCCCCATCTATTGTTCTTCTTCCTTCAAACCTCCCTCCGGCGAGCCATCCCGCCGGAGCAGACCCAGTAGCATCGCCTCCGACCGCCGGAGACCCCGTCAGAACCCGCTGCACCTCCCATTTCTCCTCCTCAACCTCCGCTTCATCTTCTTCCCCGACTCCCTCTGCCTGCACTTCCTCCCCGCCGGAGCTGCTCGCAGCCCCAACCTCCGGAACAGCCGACCAGACCCCTCTGCGACACCACCGACCCCATCACCATTTCCAGTCAGCCACCCTCTTCCATCCTCGACCACCTCGCCACCAATAAAACCACCGTCATCACGACCACCACCGCTGTCCTCGTCTCTCTGCTTCCCGACCTCCTGTACCACACCACCAGTCCATCCACCTGAGCACCCCCATCTCCGGTAAAACTCCTACGCACAACTTCCTCTTCCTCCTCCCCATTCTCCTCGTCACCCGAGCCGCTTGCAAGCCATCTCCCCTCTCCTGCTTACCGCCGGCAGCACCCCATACCACCAGCACCACCACGAACTCCTCCTTCTTCCCTGTCCTCTCCTTCCTCCTCCCTGAGTAACACCACCACCACCTTCCCTCACCCCTGACCTCGACCCAGCTCCTCCTTGTCATCGACTCCTCTCCCTGACTTCCTCCTTCCCTGGCCGGACCTCCCCACCGGACTCCGATCAACTCACCATTATCACCTCATCAACATCATAATCTTCACCATTATTACCACATCATCACCATCTCATCATCATCATCACCAACACCTTAACCCTAATCATCGTCCTCATCATCACCATCATCCATATCATCATCCTAGTCATTACCATCATCCACATCATCGTCCTCGTCATCACTATCATCCACATCATCATCCTCGTCATCACCATCATCCCCATCATTATCCACATTATCACTATCACCCTATCATCATTATCACCATCACGTAATCATCATTACAATTATCACTACTATCACCCTAATCATTGACCTAATTGCCACCCTAATCATAATTATCATCATCACCCTCGTAATCATCACTGTCATTGTCGTCATTATGGACCCGTCACCCTTGTCGAAGATAACCCGCAACAGACACCCCCGATTCCCGTGCCTGTGCACACTGACCCCGAGAACGTTGGATTTTTCTATGCGACTTCCAGAGCAGGATATTGGGACTACATAGCTTCTTGCCAGGCAAGTATACCTTGCCAAATTGTTTACAGTACTTCTACATGCTATTTATATTTCTGTATATTCATTGTATTTCTGTATATTTATTGCATGAGTAGTTTCTTTCAGTCATTACTATATATTAGATATGTTGACACACACATGACACTTAGTATCATGAGAGGACAATCAGTAGGCGTATAGGCTTTAACCACTCTGGTGAACTATAGTAACTAGTACGCACTATGGTAGTCGTGTCCGATGGTCGCTACTCCCGCGGTATGTCTATTGATGGTGTCACGAGGGTCGCTACCCCCGCGGTATGTCGGCTGATGATGTTCTAGACGAGTGTGTGAGTTATGAGGCTTAGATCGAGTAGTCTACCCTTGCCCATACATTGAAAAGTTATCCTCCTTTGCATTCATATAGATTGTCTTGTACAGCGTACTTATTTATTTTTAAATATTATGCATGTTTACTGTATTCAATTGGCTTGCTTCTATGTATCTTGTTATATCCCTCTGAGGACCTGGTCCCTTGCCAGGTATAGACGACCGTGATTATCCGCAGGAGTACGGACTCGGACCTGACGCATTACTTTCTGCCGAGGAGACCTTACCCACTGAGCATCATTGTTTATCTCTAGCGATGGATCCTTTAGCTGACACTCTTATATCGTCACCTATTTTATATTGGTGATTTTACCCTTCTCTCTTATTTTAGTCGATATAGTCATTGGTAGTGGATTTGTCTCCACCCGACTATCATTTATGGATTATTCAGACACTTTATTCTAGTTTAGTTATATTTCTTTCTGTGACTTATTGTGTGGATGAGATTAGTATTTTCTATGACCTGTGACATTTGATATACCACATGTAAGATTATATTCATATTACAGCGTACGTATGTATTATGGTATCCATATATTAGAGTTGTCATATACATTTGGCTGGCATGCTTACGTGTTCCCAGTCATACGTATTTTGGGGCTGGGGCGTGACAGTTTGCATATGCTGTTGCCCTTAATTCGTCATAATGAATGCTTATGCTTGAATTAACTTGGTTTGCCTTGGACAGGGAAGGACAAATGGTAAGTTGGTAAGTTTCGTCGTATTTCCTCTTATATTGCCTGATGCACTGCCACACGAGTTAGGCTATTCAATCCTTTGCCACAAAATTGATCCTGAGGCAACTATAAAGACAATAAAATAGTTGGTGCACAGAACCTATGTTACATGTTTGGATTTGTCGAGCGGGCGAGTAGCCTCCCCACCAGTGCATTCGTGTACTAATAATCCACCATGTTATTAGCAGGGTGCGGGAGAACCTCGTTCGGTACAGATGCCTCCTTCGTGCGTGCTAAGGCGTGGAGTTCACTCTGGAACCTTGGAGCGCTGCATCCGAAACTGAAGCACATATACAAGACATAATGTTGGAACATCGCCTATACATTATTCCATAAATGTAGCCACTTGGCACGCTTTTACTGTTTCTGAGAGAGTGGCTTGAGCGACTTGTAATCTCGGCTATGCGCCGCCTGTAATATTGTTAATATCAATAAGAGCTTGTTCTACTTCTAAACGTGTTATTCAATGCTTCCGCTATTGTCGATTCAGTAAACTTATTACCGAATCGCCTATGCGTTATAATTCTGCTGCACTCGAACAATCTGTGCGACTCTGTGGCTTGGACCTCTTACTGCCAGCCAATGAACCACGTCCTTGTACGGACGTGGCTCACGCTCGTGCAGCATCACGTCCAGATGGGCCAGAGCGATCTTCCTATCATGCTCCAGTCCCAAAATACGTAGGACTTGAAATACGTAAGCATGCCAGTCGTAGGTGTATGGCAACTCAAATATATGAAAATCATAACACATACATATGCTGTATTATGAACAATAATTCACAAGTGGTATATAATTATCACAAGTCACAGGGCATAAATAAATCTCATCCAAAAAAATCATAAAGAAATAAATAATCCAATATGAACTAGTCAAGAAAACTAATAGTTGGATGGAGACAAATCCACTACCAACTAGAATATAAAAGAAACAAAATAAGTACATCTAATGATCAATGAAGCTCGAAGAGAAGACCTCCTCGAAGTAGCAAGTCCTGATCTGTGCTCCTGCAAATAGACATGATCGTCTACACCTGGAAAGGGACTAGGTCCTCAGAGGGACGTAACAAGATACATAGAAGCATGCCAATAAAGTACTGAAATAAACATCCAAGGGTCGCCTAACCATCTATGTGAATGCACTTTGAGAATAACTTTCCAACACATAGGCTATCTGGCTAAAATAGGATTGGCATGATTCTCTCGGAGAACCAGGGGCCTACAAAGCATGACGTTTTTTGAACCTCAGAGGCCGCCAGGTAATATATAGGGGTCATCGTGACCGCGCATCTCCGGCTGAGCGTACGGGTTACACAAGGAAAGTGCAATGGAGCCCACACGCCTTACTCGTTGTCCTCCCCACCCCATGCTCTAAGCATGTCATATCCATGACACAATGATACCTTTAATAACTGCCAAGTCTTCTAGCATACAAATTCTATCAGCAGCTATTTTCTATCGTATGTCCCACATGTACTGATGATCAGTCAATACGTAAGTCCGTGATCTATATGAGACTCACAACTCGTATAAGAAATGTGTCACAGCCAAATGAAATATAAGAATGCCTCATGATCATGTGGTGGTCTCGTAAAACTAGGTCAATATGCATAATATATAATAAAAATAAAATACGACATCACCGTCGTTGCACCCAAGCTATTCTTGGACACACAGTTTATATAACATTTAAAATATATGAACTAAATGATAGAAATAAAATATATGCACCATATGGAATGTAAATTACAGTACAATGGCAAGGTATACTTGCTTGGCAAGAAAGCTGCATAGTATAAGCATCCAGATGTCATGCACAAGGGATCAGAAACTATGGCCTCTGAATGAACGTCTCCAGATGCTGAAATAAACATCACCAATATTTTCAGAATAAGCAAGATAGCTAGAAAACACTACCCTTTCGTCCAATTTGGACACAGGAGCAAAACGGTAATTTTGGATCAAAACGGGATCCACATGTGGGCCACCTTGCACCGAAAAGTATGCCAAAGGTAAAGGTCTCTAAATGGGAAAATTAAGGTCAAACAAAATTTAAACGTCGATACGAACTCAACGGTATGTCCAATTTTGGATTCCGGTAAGCCGATCACAAATTTGCCCTTAAAGTCAAACTGTGGGGCCCGCAAATAGACGGCTTGGTCAACTGTCTCAGAATTGCGTGAAACTTGGGTCATAGGACCAGCGTGATACCATGAGTCCAATGGTGTAAGTTTTGTCGCATTTCGACTAGCGTACACAAAATAACGTGATATTTTATAAAAGTCGCGATACGGGAACTTTTTACGGATATATGTTGATTCCGACGCGCACACACGTCCGAATCAGCTTTCACGAAAGCCTACACGTCAGGATATACCATACGCGTCTTTCGGTATAATTGGTACGCGACGAGGCAGTCCCGTTTGGTGGGGCGCACTCCGTATCACAAAATTTTAATTTTAAAATAATAATTTTTTGGTCGTTTTGGAGGTCGAATAATTTAACACATAGAACAAATTAACAAGAACTAAAAGAACAAAAAAATTTCTTGGTTATATGAAGAAGAAAAATCCTTTAATTAGTTTTTGAAAATTTTAAACAGGTTGATGGCAAATCGGGTGTGAACATGGGGGTTTGGTGTTAAAATTCTGGATTGTTTTGGTCAGTTTTTCGGTCATTTTTTTGGTCAATTTTTTGACCAATCCAGGGAACGAAATTCATCCCGCTTGAATAAAAATCCTAGAGGGTTAGGTTCTGAACGTACATGAATAAATCGCAAGCAAAAATAATCAAAATTGAGGGAGATACATCACCTTGAAGGGGGGCAAAAATTATGCTGTACACGCTCTGTGCGCACGCGGATGGCGGTGGTGACGGTCGGTCGGCGGCGCAGGTTAGCCGGAGGTCGGTGGTCGTCGGAACTAGGGTTAGGGTTAGGGTTTAGAGTTAGGGTTTGGGATTATATATATATATATATATATATATATATATATATATATATATATATATATATATATATATATATATATAGGTCGAGAGAGAGGGAGAGAGGGTCTGATGGGTTCGTGGGAGAAAGTTGGTTTGCTGCTGGTGTTAGGTTTAGGGGTTGTTGGAATTAAGTTTTTAGTGGTTTTGTTTGTTAGGTTTTATTTTCTTTTTCCTTTCCTTTCTTTTCTTTTCTTTTCTTTTTTCTTTTTTCTTTTTCTTTTCCTTTTCCTTTTTCTTTTGTTTTGTTTTGGTTTGTTTTCTTTTTCTTTTTCTTTCTATTATTTTTTTATTATTATTTTTTATTATTATTATTATTATTATTATTATTATTATTATTATTATTATTATTATTATTATTATTATTATTATTACCAATATTATTATTACTATTATTATTATCAATATTATTATTATTGCTATTAAGTTTATTATTATTATTATTATTATTATTATTATTATTATTATTATTATTATTATTATTATTATTATTACAACTATATATATTTATTTATATATAGATGAGGTTAGAAAACAAAAATACTATTTGCACACAAAATAAATTCTAGAAAATTTATTTTGTAAAACTTTAATAAAATACTACACTCAAAATATTTTATAAAATATTTTATAATTAATAATTAAATATTTATCTAATTATATAAATTAAATAACTGTATTATCCATTTAACTAAATAAATAACTAAATGGATATCCTACAAAATAGAATAATAGTAAATAATATGCACATCTTACAAAAAGAGAAAAATGCCTAACTGGCATGGAGAATTATGGGATGCTAATTGTAGGAAGTTGGGATTGGAAAAATGATCACAAATAACTTATATATACATTATCTAAATATTTAATAATTAATCTATGGTCGTTACACTAATGTGATACTAACATCAAGGGATCGAATTTCTGTGCCACAAAAAGATCCTACAAGTAGGGTCTCCTGTGTAGGCTACTTCCTATGAAGGGAGATACAGATTTTGGGTCCATCCTATATTATTAATGTCCAAACCATGGTGAAGTATCCTAATAAAATTATTAGGTTTTAATTGTTTCAAAAAATAATCTAAAATAAATACAAGAAATACAAAATACACACAAAATACCTATTTTTGGGTGAGGAGGTTTACAATCTACCCAACTTAAAAGAATTTCGTCCTCGAAATTAAAAATAAGACATGATTTGCTAAATCTTTCACATTCGTATATAAGGCAAGTCAATCACGATCTCTTCCAAAATTTAAATAACAAAATATATTCAAATCCATCGCAATCACTTCAAAATTAAAATAATCACTGTTCAAATCAAAATTCAACCTATCGCAACCTCTTCTCGATTTTCAAATCAACAACATCCAATTTTAAGTCGAATCTATATGACATCTTCAAGATTTAAATAACCCATATCAAATTTTATATCACGATCTCCAACTATCATAATCTTCCCTAGAAAATAATTTTAATCAAATATTATTCCTATTTTCAACTTATGAATTTCGTACTCTTTAAATTTTAAATTCAATTTTTATCCTCAATATTTCAAATAGGTGATCCAACAATCAAATTTAACTTTTAATTTAAATCATCAAACTATAAAATTTTGAATCTAATGCAACAATTGTTCAAGTCTAAATTTCTATATTTATCCTCAAAATTTAAATCGATGATTCAACCTTCAATATTCAAAATTTAAATCATGTGCTCGAGGTATAAATATTTGGTCCGCAATATCAAGATTTCAAAATTTATTAAACCCTCATCATCTTAATCATTCTTCTAAAAGTTTTTCAAAATTAAAATGACTTAAATATCTCAATCTAATCTTACTTGATCACAATCTAAAAAAATTACCTCAAGTTGATAATGCAATTTCTACCCAACTTAGAATTTATCCATCTATCACATAAGGTTATACATTTAAGAAAAAAATTCTCAAATTATTTAATCATGTTATTCAATCCTCAAAAATTTTAACACCAAATATATCACATATGATGTGCCCTTAATTACGAAAGATAGTCACCAAGTAATATGATTGGCCTATGGGATATATCTATTATTCTCCGTGTATCAAACTTATACTAAGCACGAACGTTCGTCTTTCCGAAATAGGGGAAGACGGAAAACAACAATAAAGAATTCAAGGAGGAGGTGATAGAATACAAGTATGGGGATCAAGGCGATTAAAGAATTCAAAAGGGACTTTCCAAGGCATTTATGGATTGAAATCCTATTTTGGTAAATTTTTATTCACATCCTCATATCAGTACAGTTATGTAACCGATAAGATATGCTCGGATATGTCTAAAGGACAAGTATATTCGTCTACTAGTCAACTATATATCTCAATCCACGTAAAGTAGTTATGCGAAGAGCGGACCAAGCGCACTAAGGTTAGCTAGACCATAATACACTGATTCTGATTTAGACAATGTATTAGTAGGTGTCTCCAATAACACATATGTCATGAACAAGCTCGATAAAAGAATAATCTTACAAAACTAGGCTATAAAATAGCAGCATAAGTTGATGTAGTCCAGAAAATATAAATACACTGGATTATGATGAAAGAAAGTACAAAATAATTCAAGTTTACCAAGACGATAAGACTCGTCCGGTGTTGTGCCTCTACAGTTGTCCTACTAACTCCTTGTCTAAGTCTCTAGTTAACCAAATGGGGTATGGGCCTCTAAGTTCTACAGTCTGGATAAACACCATCTTCTTATGCAAGTCTATAGTTGGTGTCATTCAGTTACACTTCATTAATGAGTCAAAAAGGGCTATTTGATACTAGGTTATGAGGCATACTATCCAACTTAAAAGAATAAACTAATATTGTAACATCCTTATGGGATAAAGTAGAAACTCTTGTTAGGGTATACGAAAAAAAGATCTTGGTACTTATTAGGGTATCCTATTGCATTATATAGGTAATGGTCATCTTAAGTCTTAATCATAGTATTTATAGAACAAAAGCGTTAATATTAAGAATGGAGAAGTTATTGGCTCTCAAGTGAAAGGGGACATAACCTGTATTGAGATATGTGGAACAGATTACTTGATTTGAATCTAAATGATAATCATGAAACTAAAGGATAATCATAAAATTATAATCTAAATGAATAACTCAAACTATCAAGTTCTAACTACTAAGCACATAATTTTAAAATTTAAGATTACAACTATAATCCTAGCAAACTATATATCCTAACATAAAATAAAATCACTTGGCCTACAATTAGAAGGGTTAGGTGGCACGAATTGAAAGATGAAAAAAAATTTAGTTGTCGCACAATTAGCGAGCGCTAAGGTTTCGGAGGAACAAGATATGAAATTAAATAGAGCGACTCTTGATAATATCATGGTTTCCTAAGAAAAAGGTGGTATGATAATCTCTGTGTTTGAGGTATGATCAAGGAAAATGTTCTATTCATTCCTCTTGGTTTCCTAAGGTACAGTTCTGCTAATATCAAAACAAGAATCTAAATTTATAGTTCTCTAATACTATCTCACTATGAAAGTTAGGTTTAGTCCTAATATTCAACCTTGGATTTCTATTGGTTCCTCAATACTAGGATCAAATAATATGGTCAAATTTCTAACTAACCCTAGTAGTGTTTGTACTACTCTCAAGTCATTCCGAATTATATCAAGGGATAATGGTCAATTAGTCTACAAGTAAGGGATGCTAGGGTTCATTAGGTATTCTAAACTTAGTGATGTACCAATATTCTAGTTGTATTCTTAGTAGGAATATGACCCTAATTATCATCCTAACAACATGAATTCCTATATTCTAGCAGAAGGCTATACTCAAGGAACTATTAGAAAAATACATGAATCAAGCAGGATACAATTATTTAAATAGAACGGATTGGAAGGAAGGTGAGTCATAGTCAAATATGGATGAGATCCTATACTCTAATCCTATTTGCAGGCTTGCTCGGTACAGTAATATAACCAAGATAATATACGCTCGACCTGCATGGGCTACCATTAAAAATATGTTACGCCCCAGTCCCAAAATATGTAGGACTAGGAATATATAAGCATGCCAGCCGTAGGTGTATGGCAACTCCAATATATGGAAACCATAAAACATACGTACGTTGTATTATGAACAATAATTCACAAGTGGTATATAATTATCATAAGTCACAGGGCATAACTAAATCTCATCCACAAAAATTATAAAGAAATAAATAATCCAATATGAACTAGTCGAGAAGAACTAATAGTTGGATGGAGACAAATCCACTACCAACTAGAATATAAAAAAACAAAATAAGTACATCTAATGATCAATGAAGCTCGAAGAGAAGACCTCCTCGAAATAGATCGAAGTAGCAAGTCCTGATCCGTGCTCCTGCAAATAGTCATGATCGTCTACACCTGGAAAGGGACCAGGTCCCCAGAGAGACGTAATAAGATACATAGAAGCATGCCAATAAAGTACTGAAATAAACATCCAAGGGTCGCCTAACCATCTATGTGAATGCACTTGAGAACAACTTTTCAACACGTGGGCTATCTGGCTAAAATGTGATTAGCATAATTCTCTCGGAGAATCAGGGGCCTACAAAGCATGACGTCTTTTGAACCTCAGAGGCCGTCAGGTAATATATAGGGGTCATTATAACTGCGCATCACCGACGGAACGTATGGGTTACACAAAAAAGTGCAAAGGAGCCCAAATGCCTTACTCGTTGTCCTCCCCACCCCATGCTCTAAGCATGTCATATCCTTGACACGATGATACCTCTAATAACTGCCAAGTCTTCTAGCATACAAATTCTATCAGCAGCTATTCCCTATCGTACATCCCACACGTACTGATGATCAGTCAATAGGTAAGTCCGTGACCTATATGAGACTCACAACTCGTGTAAAAAATATGTCACAACCAAATAAAAAATAAGAATGCCTCATGATCATGTGGTGGTCTCATAAAACTAGGTCAACATGCATAATATATAATAAAGATAAAATACAACGTCACCGTCGTTGCACCCAAGCTATTCTTGGACGCACAGTTTATATAGCATTTAAAATATATGAACTAAATAACAAAACTAAAATATATGCACCATATGGAATGTAAATCACAGTACAATGACAAGGTATACTTGGCTGGCAAGAAAGCTGTATAGTATAAGCATCCAGATGTCAAGCACAAGGGATCAGAAACTATGGCCTCTGAATGAACGTCTCCGGATGCTGAAATAAACAGCACTAACGTTTCCAGAATAAGCGAGTTAGCTAGAAAATACTACCCTTTCGTCCAATTTGAACACAGGGGCAAAATGGTAATTTGGGTCAAAGTAGGGTCCATATGTGGGCTACCTTGCACCGAAAAGCGTGCAAGAGGTAAAGGTATCTAAATGGGACAAATTATAGGTCAAACAAATTCTAAACATCGATATGAACTCAACTGTATGTCCAATTTTGGATTCCGATAAGCCGATCACAAATTTGCCCTTAAAGTCAAACTGTGGGGCCCGCAAATAGACGGCTTGGTCAACTGTCTCAGAATTGCATAAAATTTGGGTCACAGGACCAACGTGATACCTCGAGTCCAATGGCGCAAGTTTTGTCGCATTCCGACGAGCGTACACAAAATAATGTGGTATTTTGTAAAAATTATGATACAGGAACTTTTTATGGATACATGTTGATTTTGATGCGCACACACGTCCGAATCAGCTTCCTCGAAAGCCTACACGTCAGGATATACCATACGCGTCTTTTGGTGCAATTGGTACACGATGAGGCAGTCCTGTTTGACGGGGCGCACTCTGTATCACAAAATTTTAATTTTAAAACAACAAGTTTTTGGTCGTTTTGGAGGTTGAATAATTTAACACATAGAATAAATTAACAAGAACTAAAAGAACAAAAAAATTCTTGGTTATATGGAGAAGAAAAACCCTTTAATTAGTTTTTGAAAATATGAACAGGTTGATGGCAAATCGGGTGTGAACATGGGGGTTTGGTATTGAAATTCTGGATTGTTTTGGTCAGTTTTCCGATCATTTTTCCGATCGATTTTTCGACCAATTCAGGACATAAAAATTTATCCCGCTTGAATGAAAATCCTAGAGGGTTAGGTTTTGAACGTACATGAACAAACCGTACGCAAAAATAATCAAAATTGAAGGAGATACATCACCTTGAAGAGGGGGCAAAAACTATGTTGTACATGCTCTGTGCGCATGCGGACGGCAGCGGCGGACGGCTGCAGCGACGCAGCGGTCGGTCGGCGCCGCGGGTTCGTCGGAGGTCGGTGGTCGTCGAAACTAGGGTTAGGGTTTAGATTTGGGGTTTGGGATTACTAATACACACACACACACACACACACACACACACACACATATATATATATATATATATATATATATATATATATATATATATATAAAGAGAAAGAGAGAGAGGGTATGGATTCGTGGGAGGAAGTTGGTTTGCTGCTGGTGTTAGGTTTAAGGGTTGTTGGAATTAAGTTTTTAGTGCTTTTGTTAGTTAGGTTTTATTTTCTTTTTTCCTTTCTTTTATTTTCTTTTTCTTTTGTTTTTGTTTTTGTTTTTGTTTTTGTTTTTGTTTTTGTTTTTATTTTTATTTTATTATTATTATTATTATTATTATTATTATTATTATTATTATTATTATTATTACTATTACCAATATTTTTATTACTATTATTATTATCAATATTATTATTATTGCTATTATTATTATTATTATTATTATTATTATTATTATTATTATTATTAGTAGTAGTAGTAGTAGTAGTAGTAGTAGTAGTAGTAGTAGTAGTAGTAGTAGTATTATTATTTTGTAAAATATTTTATTTTGTAAAACTTTAATAAAAATACTATTAGTAGTAGTAGTAGTAGTATTATTATTATTATTTATTACAACTATATATATTTATTTATATATAGATGAGGTTAGAAAATAAAAATACTATTTGCCCACAAAATAAATTCTAGAAAATTTATTTTGTAAAACTTTAATAAAATACTACACTCAAAATATTTTATAAAATATTTTATAATTAATAATTAGATATTTATCTAATTATATAAATTAAATAACTGTATTATCCATTTAACTAAATAAATAACTAAATGGATATCCTATAAAATAGAATAATAGTAAATAATATGCACATCTTACAAAAGGAGAAAAAATGCCTAACTGGCATGAAGAATTATGGGATGCTAATTGTAGGAAGTTGGAATTGGAAAAATGACCACAAATAACTTATATATATATTATCTAAATATTTAACAATTAATCTATGGTCATTACACTAATGTCATACTAACACCAAGGGATCAAATTTTTTTGCCACGAAAAGATCCTACATGTAGTGTCGCCTGTGTAGGCTAATTCCTATGAAGGAAGATACAGATTTTGGGGCCATCCTATATTATTAATGTCCAAACCATGGTGAAGTGTCATAATAAAATTATTGGATTTTAATTATTTCAAAAAATAATATAAAACAAATACAAAATACACACAAAATACCTATTTTTGTGTGGGGGGGTTTACACGTCCCGCGGGAGCGCTGACGCGGTGATTCTCGCCTAGCGGGGATGGTCGATTAGCCTGCGGGAGATCAGGGCGTGACAAGGATGAGGGAGGCAGCGAAGGAGGAGAGGGAGGATACGGAGGTTGGAGGAGGAGGAGTCTGGAGGACGAGGAAGAAGGAGTCTGGCGGAGGAGGATAGGGTTGGCGGCCTCCTCTCCCCCTCCCTATGCTGCCCCGACCCCACCTCCCTCCTCCCTGATCCCCTCTTCCTTCGCGTCCTCTCCTTCCTCCCCTACGTCGACCTCTCCCTCCCTCTCGTTTGTCGTCGTTGGCTCCACCGCCGCCGCCTCCTCCTTTCCCTCCCCCCTTGTTGTCACTACCACATCCTAAAATAGGGGTAGTTTTGTCATTTTATTTATTATAAGTATTGTGTGTATTTATTTTAAATAATTGTATGATATGTGTATAGATATATATTATATATATAGTGTTCTTTAATGCATGAGATAGTAGACTAGGCCTAGAAGCCCACTAGATGAACCCCTGACCAAATTATAGGATTACAAATTTAATTCGTATTATTCAGGATTAATTATTGAGGTTATAAATTATTACCGTAATTTTATTTAATTGTTGTACCTTACCATTGCTTCGATATTTGGAGCGCCACACCAGCTTTTGCCTTCCAATAAATTCTATACCCTTGTCCTAGACGTGCTCGTCTTCCATTCTGACCTTTGTGTAACTCATAAATATGTTCTTTTGTGTTTCATTTTAGTCGCACAATATTCATCGCAGACGTTTATTTTATTTCCAAATAAAATTCGATTTTGCATCCTTGTGCGTTCCAATCGAAATTAGAGACACAATCTTAACCCATTTTGTGTAACCCAAATTATGACAATATTCTATTCTGAGTCCTATACGTTCATGATATTTGTGTTCCACCTAATTTTAATCCTATGTACTTTCAATTAATTTAAGAACACCACTTACATTAATTTTAATTAAATTGGTGTAAGGACCCAACTTAACCCAAAACTAAACCCAACACCAAACCAAACCCACATTCACACCCTCAAGACTCAAACTAAATACCACACACACTTTTTAACCATTACATCACACAAAACATGATGTTTTCCCTCATCCAATTCTAATTCTCACCTTTTGTGCAATTTTTTAAATATTGGGGGCTTTTATGCAAAAGTACAGTGAGGTGTCCACCTCCCATTGGACCCAACACATGAAAAACCAATTCCCCCTCCCTCATTGACTGGTCATACATGTATTTTCTTTTATTTTTGGAGTGTGAAACACTCAAACTTTCTCCAAAAACCATCTCCACCCTCTAATTCCCTTCATGTAGCATCCAACCCCAATCCTTAGAAGGCATGGTCGGCCCTAATCCCTAGGCTAGCATCACCATCCTCTTCTCCCTCATGCAAAATACCTCCCCATTATTTTTTCTACATCACCATCCCCACCATCCTCTTTCATTCAAACCGAACCCTAACCCTAAACCAACCTTAACCATCAACACCTTCTCTCCTCCCTCTGGTGATCACCGGCGAGCCCCCGGTCACGCCACTCGCCCCAGTCTTCTTCCCCAACTTCACACCTTCCCGCACCACCACCGCTCCGCCTGAGCGCAACCTCTCCTCCATGTTCTCTTCCTTCCTCCGACTGCACCACCGGATCCCCAGCCTTCTCCCCGCCTGAGCCTTCGTCCCCGACTCCTCTACAATAGCCGACCGCCATTAACCCTAACTCCACCATCGGAGCAGCCACCCGCAACCGCCTGCACCATCTCCACTCGCTTGAGTCTCCCCGCGTTATCTTCCCACACCGAGTAACCCCATCATCCCATCGAGTCCCCGACTACCCCTCACCTCGGTCATCACCAGTCTCCCTGACCGCCGGATCCCGAGCCTCCCCTTGCCTGAACTTTACCGCACAGCCCGAGCAGCAACCTCCGACAGCGATCAACCCCGACAGCAGCCCACTTCACGACCTCCTCCGCCGGAGCCCAACAGCATCACCATCATTGTCACCATCATCATCATCATCAACCCTGTCGATCTCCATCTCGGCGAGCAGCAACCCGGCAACAGTCGATCTTACCTCGCTGGAGACGACCCACAGCAGCCTCCCCCGACCCTGTGCGTGCCCATCAAGGTTCGTAGCTTACCCTCTTTCATGATTTTTTGTGTACATGTGTGATTAGTAATTAGGTCTAGCATATTATTTCGTGAAAGTTAGTTGATGTGCATTGTATGACCCTGTGTTAGTGAACCTAGTAATTAGTATGAGTGTGCATGTGTGTATGATAATTAGGTTTAAATGAATACTTCATGGGAAAATTGATTTCTAGTATTACACGTGATGTATGACCCTAGGTATTAGTTGTGGGTATCCCATATATATTGTTTTTCATGACCCTAGGTGTATTAATATAAATATAGTATTGGGTAATACTAGGTAATATACTAAAGTGCTATATGTATATATGTATATTAAACGTATTTTGGTAACTCACTGCCTTATGTGTACCATAACCTGCTAGCTAGACCATGTGTTAGTGCTACAAGAGATTTGGATATTGGACATTGTGTTAGTGTTAGTTGTTGGTCTTGCTGTGGACTGTATTCGAGGACATGACACCTGTGCGTATAGACACGCACACTTGACCCTGTTAGTTAACTAGTTAGCACCCTTGCGCAGTTTTCGAGTGTAGTATAATTGTGTTTGTGTGTATGCTAGTGTAATGGCTGATGTTATTATATTATATTATATATATAGGACCATTGGATCATTCTGCGAGACTTCGGGAGCAGGGTATTGGTATTGCCCGCTCAGGACTCCAGGCGAGTACATTCTCTGATAATTTTCGTTATTTGATAATTTCTATAATTCAAGTATTTAGAAATGTTACATCTGATTCTGACACTGTGCTACACAGACTAGTATATAGATTGGATCTACAGTCATGAGATGTTACATTGGCTATCTTATTGACATTGTACACGACATTGATATTAGATATTGTACATGATATATTTGACATTGATCGTGTATCGTAACATGTCATGGTTGGATCCACTGTACTAGTTGGGTGCAGAGAAATATTAGTAGATTATGTGATCATACCCAACTCTACATGCATCATAGCTCACCCCACACATCACGTCGGGTGTAGCCTGACCATTACATGCCTCATAGCCTGTTATATATGATTATCTTGACCAATACTCGCATCATAGCTAACCAGATTGGTAGCCTGACCTTACATGAATTATAGCTAATCATATGTAACAAGTCTGATCTTGTCCCAAGCCGACACATGATAGACTGATATTTCGAACACTTAGAATAGTTACAGTTCTTTATTTCAGTTTCATATACTACATCACCCATATATGATATTGTAGCTCTTTCTCTTCATTTCATGTATGCATTGACTATGCCATATTGCCTATTGCATGTTCTCTTTATTATTTGTCACTGCATCTATTTATTGTTTTCTTTCAGTATATAACATCATCTATTTATTGTTTTATAGTCTTTATCAATTAACTGGAACTGTTATTGGGTTGTACTTCGCTCCATCCTGACTGAAAATATTTTTCCAGACTGCGACTTAAAGGACTTGTTTCTGGCATACTTAGAGATTTGGATGTTATTGTTTGCAGGTTAGACTATTTTTGTTGTTTAGACTTGTGTTGTATTTTGTTTATTTTCTCCGATATCTTATCGTGCTTTAGTTCTGTGATTGAGTATTTACATATTATATTGTGATATCTGTCTCCTTATGGAGTTGATATCATTGACATGTTGTGAGTTATGTTTAGTATTATAGAGACCTAGACAGCGTTCTACCGCCGATGTGCGGCGTAGGCTGGACGTACCCACGTACTCGTGTCCCTATATCGGATGCGGGTCGTGACACCTGTCGACCCCTCCCTCCCTCTCGTTTGTCGTCGTTGGCTCCGCCGCCGCCGCCTCCTCCTCCCCCCCCCCCCCCTCTTCCTCCTCGTCCTCCCTCCCTCCCTCGCCTCCTCTTCCGCTTCCCCAACCTCTCCCACCTCTCCCGCCTCCCCAACTCCTTCTCCTCCTCCCCCAATCCCTCCCCCTTCCTCCTCTCCCGCGACACCCTCTTCCTCCGTATCAACCACCTCTCCTCCTCCCCCTTCTTCTGCTCCTCCTTCCTCGACTCCGCCGACATGAAGTAGGGGCGGATTGTCAATTTTTTTGACAGTCCTAAATTTTTTAGGACTGTCAAAAAATTTGATAGTCCTTCCTATACCCTCTTCCTCCGCATGGACCACCTCCCCCCCCCCCCCCCTTCTTCCACTCCTCCTTCCTCGACTCCGCTTACATGATGTAGGGGCGGACTGGAAGGACTGTCAAAATTTTTGACAGTCATAAAAATTTAGGTCAGTCAAAAATTTTGACAGTTCTAAAAAAATTGAACTAACCTGAAGCAAATTTTTCGATGACAAATTTGTAAATAAAACAAAAAAAAAATTAGACTAGTCTAAATAATTTTTGGACTACGCGAAATTTATGGGAAAAAAATTTGTGCCATTTGAACATTCCAACAACCCAAGCCTAAGATCGCGTGAAGTCGGCTTAAGTTCCTCCACTCCATCTCGTCGTTCACTCCTCCTAACGAGTCCAACGTCCAGTTGAACTCATGTTCGCCCACCAACTGTTCGACGCGATGCCCAAGCGAGACAGCATCTCGTGGACCACCGCCCTCATCTCCGAGCGCGTCCGCTCCTCCAATCCCGCCGAGGCCCTCTCCCTCGCCGTCAGGTCCTCCCTTTCCCCTCCCCACCTTCACGCCTTCGCCCTCAAGTCCGGCGCCCTCCCCGCCTCCCTCTTCCTCGCCACCAACCTCCTCCATGCCTACTCCCGCGCCGGCCATCCCTCCTCCGCTCTCCGCCTCTTCCGCGACACCCCCGCCCACAACACCGTCTCCTGGACCGCCGCCATAACCGCCCTCGTCCGCGCCTCCCGCCACCACGACTCCCTCCGCTGGTTCGTCTCCATGCGCCATACCAATGTGCCATGGGACTCCCACACGTTCGCCGTCATCTTCAAATCCTGCGCCGACTCCCGCCTCCTCGCCCGAGGGAGAGAGCTGCATTCCCTCGCGGTCAAGCTCGGATACATACACCTCTTCCCGTTCGTCGCCAACACGCTCGCCACAATGTACTCCAAATGCGGCGACCTGGACCGGGCCGTGCTCGTGTTCTGCCAAATGCGGGAGCCTGATATTGTCTCCTGGACCAGCTTGATCTCCACCTACGTCCAGATGCGGCGGGAGCACGACGCGGTGTGCACGTTCGTCACCATGCGGAAGCGGGGTGTCCCTCCGAACGAATACACGTTCGCCGCGGCTGTCTCCGCGTGCGCGGGGCTGGCGGACGGCAGGGTCGGGGAACAGCTGCACGGGCTGTCAGTGCGGGGAGGGTTCGTTAGCGGAATGACCGTCGCCAATGCTCTTGTTACCTTGTACTCCCGCACCGGCCGCCTTGCTTCGGCCGATACGATGTTTCGGGAGACGACGGTGAGGGACGTCGTGTCGTGGAGTGCGATCGTAAGCGCGCATGCGGTGGAGGGCCGCGTGGTGGAGAGCTTCCTGCTCTTTGCGAGGATGCGGCAGGAAGGGACGCGGGCGAACGAGTTCCCCCTAGCTAGCCTGCTCAGTGCGTGCGCGTGCACTGCCATGCTCGAGGCGGGACGGCAGGTGCACGGGCTGGCGGTAGCTATGGGATTGGATTCGGAAGTGATGGTCGTGAGCGCTCTGATCAATATGTACGCAAAGTGCGGAAGTATTGGAGTTGCTGACAGGATCTTTAATGATCTGAGACCTGATAACGTGGTGTCGTGGACAGCTATGATTAATGGCTATGCAGAGCACGGGCTTAGCAAGGAGGCGATCGACATGTTCGATAAAATGATCGATATTGGACTGAAACCGGACTCTGTGGCATACATGGGGGTGCTGACTGCATGTAGCCACACGGGGATGGTTGATCTGGGGCTTAAATACTTTGAGACAATGAGACAGAAACACAGGATTGAGCCACAAAAGGAGCATTACGGATGTATGGTGGATTTGCTGAGCCGAGCCGGGAGGCTGAGGGAAGCAGAGGCAATGATCGAAGCAATGCCATGGAGGGCGGACGAGGTGGTGTGGTCGACCGTGCTAAGGGCGTGTGGGCTTCACGGGGATGCAGAGTTGGGACTGAAAGCGGCACGACAGGTCCTGGAGCTCGAGCCCGACTGTGCTGGGGCACATGTAGCTCTGTCGAATATATTTATGGCCAAGGGGAGGTTGAGGGAAGCGGCAGAGATGAGGTTGGCGATGAGACGGAAGGGAGTGAGGAAGGAGGCTGGATGGTCGTGGATCGAAGTTGGAGAGGGCGGAGTAACGGTGTTTACAGCCAAGGACAGGTCACACGCGAGGGAGGAAAAGATATACGCCATGTTGCAACTGGTGTATTTTGGAACGAGGATGGAGGAGGTTTTGTTGGAGATTTCTTGAACTGGAGTATACAACTGATGGTTGAACAATTATCACTTGTTCCAATCTCCGCACTGTCTTCCATCCAACCATATAAAGTCTCCTCTGGTTCGAACTGCCAATTAAAAGGAGGTTCAGTCTGATTGTTATTTCAGATTGTGAGTTATATTTGTGCGGAGACTTCCAGCGACGACAACTTTGGCCTCTTTGAGGCGTGTGGTTGGCGGAAAGGAGTTGGAGGGAGGCGGCAGTGACGATGTCAACAGCGAGGCTAAAAGGAGTTTGGAAGGAGGCTGTGCGTTCTTAGATTGGAGTTGAGGAAGATGGCACTTCAGGGCATCAAGTGCTGGTCTCATGGCAAAGTGTGAAGATAGTAACAGTGTATTTGCAAGGATGGAGGTTTTTTTTTTTGCTGGAAATACTTCAATGGAGTATATTACCACAGATTGAAGTTAAAGAAGATGAAGAAGTAATGCAGCAAACAAGTCGCTTCTGCTTCTGGATCTGGATCAAACTCGTAGTGACTGTTTCCATGCAGGGAATCTTACTCTTCTCAGGTAAACCTAGCATCTTGCAACTGATTGATTCAGATTGCCAGTGGAACAAGGAGAGGTTCCATGTTGGTGTCAACTTTCATGTCATGAATATTGAGTTGGTCGACAAATTCCAGCGACAACAACCTTGACCATTTCAAATTGTGCAGTTAATTCTCTGCAGATATTGTGACGCCATAATGTAACGCCAACACAAAAGGGTCACGGATCCGAGTTCAGTAACATGCGTTGAGACTTCGTGGTCACTAGAGAAAGTGGCAAGTTAAGATTGTGAAGAGGGTTTTTAACTCATGGATTTTTTTTGTGCAAGGATAAATAACTTTCTTTATGAATCATCCATACGTGAAGGCCAATTTGTGAGAATTAGTAAATCGTTTTTTTTTTTGGCATACTTCCGTGATCAAACATTTTGGCCGGTATGCATTGTTACTAATTTTGGCTGAGCTTTGTCCTTGTTGTAGATTATGCTTTCTTTTTTGCATATGTACTTCTGTGCTTGGTCCTTCAGATAACTCTGACTGAAAAGTTATGCATATAACTTGTAAAATGGTAAAATATGATTCTTGTATCTTCCGTACCTTGACCACCACAAATTGATTATATCAAAACTTGAATGCAGTCCCTCATGCATAGGACACAAGCCTCCAATACCTTCAATACATAGTTGGCATGGGCTCTTGAGTTCAGAGGGTACAGGTGCAAACCCCTAATCCCCAGAAGGAACTCAATCATCCCTTGGGGTAGACTTGATTACACTTTGTAGGATCAAAAGCAGATTACTTTTGTCAGGCCAACGAAATTGGTCATCTACACCATTAATCTTGATATATAGGATGTAAAGTACCTCAAGAATATGTACCTTTCGTGTTTTATGCTATGAACCAGAAAGTAGAAAATGAGTTATGAATTGCAAGGAAAAATTTCTGATTCTATGTAGAGTTTGATGTAACAAAACATCATGCCTACACATTTTTTTGCTCCAGCTGCTGCCTACCGATGCATCTTAGCCATTCCAAACCCTTTAGGATTTTATAGCAGAAAAGTAAAAGATGAGGATAGTGGAGTAAGAAAGGATACAAAAAGAAGAGGAGCTGATGAAGGAGAAACAGAAAATGCGAAATGTAATCATCATTGATTGTTTTCCAATGGAATACATTTAGTTTAAAACATTATCTTGATTTTTAGTGTGCACCAAATGTGCAAAAGGTCATAGTCGTTATGTATTGTTTAAAATCCTCGTGTGTTTCTTACATATTCGGACTCAATCGTCATAATTGATCACACGGGTTAGCACTTGGGTGGTTGGGGGTTGGTAATATTAGCATTATTATAATGTTTTGCTGTATGGATTAAGATGTAGTCGTATTGAAATTTCATACTGTTCTGAACTTTAGATTTCAATCCTCAAGGGAGAAAAAGGAAAGTTAAAATTTAAAGTTATTAACAACTCATGTTTCCTTTCAAACATTTCCAAACTTATTCCTAGATATTCTGAAATTTCCAGCTTTACCTATTTATTTTGTAATGTCCTTGTGAACAAAAAAGTCCGCAAAGATGTCTAAATTGGGAGTGGAAATCATATGGTTTGCTATAGAGAATTTCATTTTGTATTAGGCAAAGAATAGGAACGTTGAACCATACACATAATGACATACATTATGAACCAAGTTAATGATTGAACATATTATGTAGACAGAACTGACAATTTTAATATTGAGACGTTGAACTCTTACTAAATTAGTTTTACAGCATTTTTATTTTCTTATACATGATATTACAACCCTTCATAGTGGAGCTTCAAGTTGATAAATTGCATTACGACGGTAATTTGGAAATTAATTGCAAGTGATGTAGGTGCATTGGGCTGGTGGGATTTATTTATAATTTTTTGGTTGCAAATCATTTGACTTTCTTTAGATTTTATTATAATATATTATTATTTATTTTACTGACATGATCTTTTCTTGCCGCAGAATTGCAGAATGCTTTGCTTTTCTTTTTGTACAAAATGGCCTAATCCAATGATTCATAGACGCCCTTATCATGGCGAAAAGCTAGTTCATCCTCTTCAGCAATTAGATATCGTGATTGGAACAGTGGAGTATTGTTTTCTTCAATGGAGGATCCTGATCAGGATAGATTATGTGCTATGCAAGATATAGGAGGCCATATTATGGAAATCTGGATTGTTGCTTTCCAGGTTTTGCTATGTATGCACTTAGAGTATGCTACTAATGAAATTTCTGCTGTTTGAAATAAGTCTACTCATGAAAAATGTTAATGCACATTTGACATGAAACACTGATGTAAAAATCATAACCTGAGTTTTGACAGGTCAACCACATTGTCATCATCATGATCACCACCATCATCATCATTCAAGCGTTCTCCCATCAGGAGGTAAATCTTTCGAAGCGGAGGGAGGACCAAGATTGAATTACTTTATCATTTGTTTGTTAAGATTAGAAAAGAAATAATGGAAATTTTATCCATCTGGATTAGTTTGGATAGGAAACTTATCTCCCTTAGAAATCAATATATTATGTATTTATCTTTATTGTTATTTGTTTGTTATTTGGAGGTTAGTTTTGATAGGAAGCTTATTTTTTTTAGGATTATTTGTTATCCTTTGAGTTATTTTGTGTTATCTTATGGTTGAATGTATGGCTAAAGCGAGCCAAAAAAATTGTAGAAGGGACAGATGAATACAAAAATTGAGTTTATATACGTCGGTGCGATGCCTAAGTACTTAACCTTATTTTATCTTCCACAATCTTCTTATGTGCGTTCTTCATCAACACCTCTTCGACATTGGATTCCGAAATCTTCGGTATATTCCAAAACTCACATTTAAGTTTAATGATCAATCTTTACATCTTGTGATAATTTTTGTGAAATTATATAAATAATTTTGTTCATATTTCGGAATCTCCTATATACCCTAATTTTAAAATTGTATTAGTTGAACTTAAGTCCCCGTCCTGCATCAATAAGCCTACTGTATATGTATCTAACACATAAAGCAATAGGATATCTGGTAGGTCAAAAGAATGGGTTGCATATTGGTTGGTCGTCCTGATCAGTGGAAACCATGTATCTTATTTGAACCCCAACCTGGACCTATTTAACTTAGGCATATAATTTATGTTTAAAAATTCGTACTGCCTCCAGTGAAAACCAAGTAACTACTTAAGCCCGAACCATACCCATTTAACTTTAGTATGCTGATACTATGAAACTGCTCAAGGTGGAAGACTGGAAGTAGATGGATTAAAATGCCTTGCTTTTTGTCTATAGCTTCAGGAAGATGTAGAACATCCCAGGTATCATTGTACAAGTACCTATTGCTGATTTTGTTGCTATTAACAAAGTACTCGAGGAAGAAAATAGTTTGAAATCGTTGTGCATGTGTGAAACCTAAATATGATAAAATGTGCAATAATGAGCTGTACCAAGTCATGAAAGAACTTCTTTCCAATGTAGACAGGATCTTGCAAACTGGAACAATTCTCTAGTATGCTCGTGATCCAATCGGCGGCGTTACTAATTACTTGTATATTAAGGCAGGGAGTATAGCTATTCTACCCTAGTAATATTGCACATGCATTCTAAAGTTACCTTTGGTATCAGTCAACTATTGTTTACCCTTTTGAACCATATCTGCAGTCTTCATGTGGGTATTATCACAAAACCCTTATTTCAAATTGTTTAGTGGCATCTTGCTATTGTCATATGATGAACATTTATATCAACCAACAGATAAAAAGAGCAAGTGCTTCAAGAGAGATTTCAATCAAAAGTATATAGTGTTGGAGTATTTGCTTGGCCTCTAGGAAGTTTAGTCACATTGGAAAAAAAAACTCCAAATGTGTATCTCAATATATAACTATGCTTTGTATTGGCATATGCACATGGAGTGTGGTGGCCCGTGTGGTTGTTATGGTGGGTGTTTTCCTAGAGGGACTAAGTTTAAAATCCTCAAAGAAACTTTTATGTTTTTTGTTACTCATTTTTTGGAGATTTCTCTTTGGAGCTAAGTCCTGAAGAGGCTTAGCGACTCGGACAATGGACACAAAGTGGCGCTTTGATGGTGCACTTTGCACTGCTGCGCGGGGATCTTCAGTTGCTCTAGAGGACTAACTGTCCAATTAGTAGGGGGAAAGGGTTACAGCAGTAACCGTCCACCTAATGGACAATTAACTCCGGGACAGGGTAGCTCCGACTTCTATAGGTCCTTGGTTCGACCTCCTAATGATCAAAGGTGAAGCGAGTGTCCCTTCCAGTCTGCATTTACTGTCACTAAGGGGTAATGGGCTGCTCAAGGGGTTGGCTCTCTCTGGTGTTCTTCTTTTTGGAGAACACAACAACAGAATATAGACGGTGTGTGAGAGAGAGTGGCTGCAGCATTTTGGAGCAACGAAGTGTTGTTTGTGCAAGAAGTCTAAGTGTTGTTCGAGGAGTTCGCGCAAGTAACGAAGGAGCGTTTCAGAAGTTATGATTCTGAACTTGCTGGTTCCTGTGACCAGATCGACGAAAAAGATCGAATTCTTGCTTTGAGCAACGGTGGTTTTGATCACCTCAACGAGCTTTCTCTTCTAAGTTTCTCATTATGTCTTCTTCTCGTTGTAGCAACTTGGTTGCATTTTTACTTGTAATATTCAAGTCAGTTTGTAATCTTCTTCCTTTTTGTCTTTGCAAAAGTCATTGTAAGTGTTGCAATCTTTCGGTTTTTTTCTATACTTTGTATGTTCATTGTAACATACGGGATTAACATATATGCTCTCTAGTATTGAGGCTCCATTGGATGGCTTTTATAAATAATACAAGCCTTTAAGTAGAAACTGCGAATCTCTTGACTTCCATTTGTTGGTGACTGCAGTCCTAATCATATGAATCAATATATAATGCCCTTATTTTTCATGCAGGCTTGTTGATTATTCAATATTATTAAAACTTTGATAAATTTTGATTGACTGTTATGACAGAGAAAATAAGGAGCAGGCTCAGTTTGTTACCTATTGAAGTCAAAATGCACCAGATGCACATCTTCGGATATTTCTACCTCAAAAAAAGGTGAGTACTATATAGCCAAACTAATTTACAGATAACAGGACCAAGCAGTAGCAATAACAACAATAGCAATGTCTTCATCCAAATTATCATGACCGATCAACAAGAGTAATCTTTTTTAGGCTTATTAAGCTATAATGAGGATCATCTCCTGCATAGAAATAACTATTCCTGTTACTCCAACCCAGGAATAACTCTTTCCTGTATAGAAATAACTATTGTCATATGATGAAAATGATGCACTATATTCTGTATGTTCCATGCGTACTTTCCTAAGGCTTTATTAGAGAGAGTGCTGGTATATTAAGCCAATATTCACAACTTTTCAGGAACTTCATAACAAAGTTCCAGACCGAATTAATTTATGGTGGATGGTAGCAATTTTTTTTTTTTTTTTTTTTTGTGGAAATTGAAATCCAGTAACTACATCATCCACAGATAACAACATGGGAGACAGATATCGAGATATCGTGGGCTTATATAGGCAATTTAGTTGAAGGAAAATTTGCAATCATTATCAAATTGAACACAACCCTACGAACATAAACTTCATTATAATTCAATCTGAACAATAATGAATAGAAGAAAATGATTCAAACAGCTGACCCAAAGCTTTTGGATAAAAGCTTTGTTGTTGTTAGAAACAAGAAATTGAGTATTCGAGCATGAGCTAGTCACCTTTTTTTTTTTTATTCTCTCCAAGAGGCCCATTGAAGAAGAAAAATAAATGTTCCAAAAAATTCATATGTTGCAACATTTTTTAAAATGTAAAAATTAGTATAAGGTACTCTTTTGGAGGAACCAAGAGATCATGTGACTCATGCTGCTGTCATCCAAATATTGCTTGTTTAGAAAGTTTCTCAAGAACACAAAACCTAAGCCTAGCACACTACTCGATGAAGTAAAAAATTTCTGTGAGTATCAAATTTCTGACCAGCTTCAAGGTATAAGTTACACAACAAAATTAAAAGATTCAAAGCATAGAAGAATCTTGGAAAATTAAAATATTCAAAGCATGGAAGAATCCTGGAAGAACTCATCCGAAAAGTTAGTCCCTAAGAGAAGAGAACCAATATTATATCCACATATCGAGTTTTGCGTATAAGCCACGTGGGACTAAAGGATCACATAAGCCATGTGGGACTAAAGGATCACAACATCCACCACGCTTTGTAGTTTAGACGGCCGTACAGCTGGTTTTGCACTAAACTTTTAGTCTTGGACAAACATTGCTATGCTGGCATCACCAACCGTACCACAAGATTATAATCAGAAGATATGATTTAGGCTCTGATAGCATTTGATACGAATTTGGAAGAATTCATCCTAAAAGTTAGCCGTTAAGAGGAGAGTGTCGTGTTCCGGTTTCACAAAACCGAAAAGTCATAACTTGACGTGATGTCGTACAAGTCTAAATTGTGCTTGTACAAGGCATGGATGTGCAAGTTAATAACTGATCTCAAAATAATGTTATCGCAGCGACAATAAGCAGAGAAATTAAATCACAACATAACATATAAAAATAATCCCTTTTATTGATATTTTTGAAATAAAATACAAATGCTCTCAATAGCCAACTAAATATGTCAACTTGGCTTATAGCTCACAATTACAACTCACGATTACAAAAGATTTATATTGTTTCCAACATTATGTCCTTTATAGCACACATAACACTTTATAAAGAAAGTTTCAACTCATCAACCAATTTCTTCGATTGTCTTAGAACTGTCCAAGCGACTCCCCACACATGTGAAAGAGGGGGTCGGCACATTGAGGAATGTACTGGTGAGCAGAGCTGACCCAACTTACCTAAACTAACACAATATTCATGTGAGCATACAATTATATTAAATGGTCTTTCTATTAGAAAATATGGTCGATTGATAGTTCCTATTCGACGATATAAAAAGTTTAGTAGGATAGCATATTCATGTCCTCATATTCAGCGATATTAATTGAAAACAGGAAAGACATCCATATCACTTAACAGTGATTTTGTACCAATAGTCAACTTGTCCGTCCCTGCAAGCAAGAATTTAGACATTATAATTAAGCAACATAAAACTATTCATGTATTAGATTTTCTAAGCATGCATAAAAGTTGTCATTAGTATGCAGCCTAACTACATGACGGACATTGATGCTCTCATTTTCGCATTATGAATTACTTTTACATGGTATTGTGACGCGTCCTTTCAAAACACGTAGCTAGTCTCAATGAATATATCGCGATACCTCGTGCCTATTAGCATGTCCGATTAGTTCCTCCTAGGTCAATACAGTCCGTTCGAGGAACTAACACCAAAAATTGTGCACAAGTTGTCCATGACCATGCAAATGCGTATGCAACACATAAACTATAAAGCATAATTTGTATGGTAATAAATAACTGAAAGTAAATGTAACATATATCTCTACTTGTACATTACATTCATCGAGTCAATGCTCATATTGTCACTTTTCATTCCGAATTAAACACTTGTTGACCTATTGGTCCCATTTTCAA